>VRYO01001717.1:1876650-1905055 GCA_009812075.1 Sialia sialis | reverse complement strand
TCACAAATGCTGGGGATTTTTTGGCAGCCCCCGTTCCCCCAGCCTGAGCCCTGAGCCACCAGGAATAGCTGCAGAGGCAGCACGGGCTGTGCTTGCTGCTGAGCTGCTCAGAGCTCAGGGTGCTGATTTGATTTTCATACCTCCCCGCCAGGATATCTTGTGTGCGTTGTGTTTTAATTTCAAACACATAAGAAGGGACTTCTGTTTCTGGCTGGAGAGCCTGGCGCCATACCAGAGCACAGAGGGCTAAAAAGCCAGGTGGTTTCCCTCTTTTCGCCATCCCTCCCACCTCTCCCACTCTCCCTCCTCCTCCTCCTTCTCCTCTTCCCAGCTCCTTGCTGGGAGCCACTGTTATGCATCACACTTCCAGCTTCCTGCTGTACTGAGTTCCTCCATCACCAGTGTGGTGTCAAGACTGTTTTGGGGATCTTTGCTCCACAAGCAGAGTTCCCATAACCCTTGGTAAATGGCTGGCACTGATGCAGCTCCTGCCCTAGAACCTCAGGAGACAGACAGAGGTGTCCAGAGGATCTGTAGCAGCTCCTGGAATTACTGGGGCTCAGGGAGGTTTCCCAGCTCATCTCAGGTCTGAGCAAACCCCCCCCTCAAAAAGAGGAAAATCCTCTCTGGTCAAGTCATTAATTTTGCTGCTCTGTGGAAAGCCAGGCACTGCCCTCACTCTTCAAAGGTTGAGGAGGAATCCACCCAGAGCTGCACCGTGCTCAGGTCTCACTCACACTGCTCACACAAAGGAGGGCAGCTGAGTGCTGAGCACCCCAAGGGATGGCTGTGAAACCCCAGGAACTGATGCCAACATGCAGTGAGCAATTTTGTACACACACTCATTTAAAAAAAAAATAAATTCCGCATCAGATTCCTCCTCTGATCCCCTCCAAGGTCGACTGGGGCAAATGGGGGTGAGGCAGGAAGCAGAACAGCCAAGCCCTGCTCACATCTCTGAGCCGTGTGCTCCAGCATGACTAGTGATATTAACACTCCATCCCAAATCAAGCTGGCCTGAGCAGTTCCTGTTTCAAAAAGGATGGATGTGTCACTGCATTTCAAAGCCAGGCTCCAGCAGAAGGCCTCCAATACTTTAATGGGGCTCTTTAGGAAGACAAATGTTTTAGCAGGGCCTGTTGTCACAGGACAAGGGGTAGTGCTTTTAATCTCAAAGAGGATTGATTTAAATTAGGTCTAAGGAAGATTTTTTTTTTTTACAGGGAGGTGGTCACACCTAGCACAGGCTGCACAGAGAAGTGGTGGATGCCCCATCCCTGGAAGTGTTCAAGGCCAGGATGGGTGGTGTTCTGAGAAAGCTGGACTAGGGGAAGGTATCCTTGCTCATGGCAGAGGGGTTGGACAGGATGGTCTTTAAAAGGCCCCTTCCAATCCAAACTATTCTGTGACCCTGTGATCTCAACTTTGGTGCTTCACAGACAAAACCAGTCCAAGTAACTTGTGCAAACAGCACAAAATGACTTATTTGGTGAGATTCCCCAAAACCCTTTTGCACCCCACACGCAGAGGAGATCCTAGACACTGAGGGGATCCTCCCCTCCTGGCCCCAGCACCTCCAGCACACTGGAAGCATGTGGGGGTTGAGTCACATATGCTGCAAACCCCCCTCCTTGCAGCAGCTCCCGTTTTCCAGCCACTCCTACAGCATCCCTGCACGCACAGCTCACGCCTGGCACCCAACCCGGGCTCCTGCAGCCTCCTGGCTCCCTGCTACAGCTGCCCAGCTCTGCATGGGGCTGCAAGACCCAGACCTATCTCCCCTGAGGCTGTGCACACAGCTCTGCTGGCCACCACTGCGTTTTGGGAGGTGTTTTTGGAAGCCACCAACAGCTTTGTGTTCTATGCCCCAGCAAATGCTCCCCTCCTGCTGCAAAAGCACCCAGAAGTAGTGGGTGCTCTCAGCACTCAGGCCTGGCATCTCCTAAGGCTCCCTGTGCTGTCTGCTCCTCCTGCTTCCCTACAGTCCCAATGCCTTGTTCCAGGAGAGGATGACTGACAGCCAGATCCATGCAGGGAACCACACTGCAGGCTCAGAGCAGTGAGCAGTGCCAGCAGGAATCAGAACAGTGTCTGGGCTGGGAAAGCCCTCTGAGGTCATCAAGGCCAACCATGAACCCAGCACTGGCGAGGCCACCGCTCAACCATGTCCCCAAGTGCCACATCTGCACATCTCCCAAACCCCTCCAGGGACGGTGACTCCAGCGCTTCCCTGGGCTGCCTGTCCCAGGACTTGGCAGCGCTTTTGGATAAAGCACCTTTGCAATATCCAGTGTGAACATCCCCTGGTGTGACTTGAAGCCACCTGGGGGGAGAGGAGAGTGTCAGATCCTGGCAAGCCAGGCTCCTCCTTGCTACCTGCAAGCACAGCAGCTGAGCAATTCTGAACAGGAACACAAATAAACAATTGCAGGCAATAAATACAGCCTCTCGAGTTGGCATTCTGCAGGAAATATCCATTCCAAACTCTTCACCTCTTTGCTTCCCAGGATTGTGGGAGCCAGGCTGAGCATCCAAAGCCACCAGAGTCACCTGGGTCCCATGCCTGCGGAGCCCCTCAGCAGCCCTGCCCTCCCCCCAAGCCCCAGCAGCACTATTTAATGACAAAATGCATCCCTGCCCCACGCCAGCACGGCTGCAGAGGCGGAGAAGTAGGACAGTGAGTCTCTTTGCCAGAAGTGTACTTCCTTCTGGTCCCTACAGAAATCAGGCTTGGTCTGGAGCCAGCCCAGGGAAGGGGCATCTGCTCCAGGAGAAGAAGAAAACCAAAATACTCCTTAGCCCCTGTTTCAGACCACAAAGGCAGTCTCACAGTCATACTCCTCTCCAAAAGAAATCAAAGTCTCCCGAGCTCCCAGGGACAGCAGCTGGAAAAGCCACAACACCCTACAATTTTTTTATTTCCACCCATACTCTGATTTCTACTTCATGAAGGCAAAGCTGACGTAAAGAAAACAAAAAAGCAAGCACACGGATTAAATAATCCATGTGGAAATTAGCCTGTTGTAATGCTGCCTGCAAATTCCAGAAGCCACACTCCTAGATCTGGTAGAATGGTGGAAAAACAGATCTTAAAATCATGATGCAGTCACACAGGGGAATTCTATAGTAAGCAATTTCTTTGAGAGATTGCTAAAGCGGTTTTCCTGCCATCTCCCTCTCCCCTGCAGCGTTAATCCACAAGGACACAGCCTCCCCTGGCTTTATCCCGATGGGAAGGCAGAGTGCCATGCTGAACCTCCCAAACCTGGGGCATGGGCTGGGCAAGGTCCACGCTGGTTACCAGCAGGAGCCTGCTCTGTCTTGCTGCCCCAGCTGATGAAGGTGATGGCAGACAACCCTGTGGTGCTCCAGCCCTCCTCCTGCATCCCCCAGGGACTGCATCCCTCATATTTTTATTTTAAAATATATCTAATTTTTTTTAAAAAAAGTAAAAGGACCAAGCACCCACAACCTCTGCACCATGAGGCCCCCTGAGAGTCCCTGGGGAGGACGGGAGGTGCAGCCCAGCAGTGCTGGAACACCAGCTCTGGCCACCCTCCGAGGTGAATCAGCAGCATTTAATGATACCAAGGGCCCAAACTCTCATTCAATTAAAAGCCAAGGAAGGTCCCTGTTCCTTTCAGTAACAGCTGGCTCTTTGCAGAGGAACAGGGAAGGGAGGCACCTTATTTATGGTCCTGGCCATTGGAAATGTGGTGGCAGAGCATGACAGCAACATTGGTGACAGAACACGTCTGCCCAGCTTTGCTAATGGTGCTGGGAAGATGATTTGGATCCCAGAGAACCCCCAGTTCAGCAGCTAGGGTGGTAAATAGGGGTTCCTGTAGGGTAGGCACAGTTTCCAGAGCTCCCACCTCGTGGGTTTTCAGACCCAGGTGATGAATCAGCAAATCCCAGACACGGAAGGGATCAGCTCCAGCCTTCCCAGCAAGGACACCCCAAGCAGCAGGAGACCAGACTCACTGAAACAAACCCCTGAGGTCCACTAGACCATAAATTGCCCATCTGTTCCCCATCTTTTCACACCCCACCAGCAGGACTCCAGCACAGGCAGTGCTGCTGCTGATTGCTGCAGGCTCCAAAGGCTGGGAAGGGGGAAGGAAGCACTGATGGAAGCAGGTTTTCTAGGGAGACAGTGATTAACAAGAGCAAGGCTCAGGGCAGGTGGCTGGCACCAGCCACAGCCATGCACAGGCTACATTTCATATACAAACACATATGTGACAGCGGGAGCAGCTGCCCAGGGCACTGGGAAAACACCTTCCCTGATATTCCCAATTATACCTGGGCAATAGGTGCTGTGGGTAAGTCTCTAATCCCATTGACACACCAGAAATAGACACAAAATTGAAATTTTTTGGTCTGAACGCTCAGCTGGCTCAATCCTGCTTAATTCCCCCATTGACACAGCACGATCCTGACTCTCCTTTAGGAAGAGGAAAACCAAATCCTTGTGGAAAGGTCAAGCCTTTGCAATGAGCTCTCCCCTTTCTATTCCAGTCTAGGTTTCACAACCCATCTGTCCAAGCATGCCATCCTGCACCCCCAGAGGGACCCTGTGACAGAATGAGCAAGACAGGGGGCCCCAGCGCTGACAGCCTGGCTTGGCCTGGGGTTGAACAGAGCCTTTCCCCCAGTGACAGAGTCCCTCCTGATGCACCTTCCCCACCACATGCCACCCAATTTGCCTCCCGCAGAGCAATGCCACTCTGCAAATCTCCGGGCGTTATGGGAACCAGGGTATAAAAACATTCCTGGTGCAATGACGCCAAAATTGATGCTGAAATTAGGCTGGGAACAGAACAGGCACGCTTGCTTCTAGCCCACAAACTCAAACATGCTTACATGGCCAGTCGCCCACAGCGACGTTGCTCTCTGGGATCGCCTGGAGCTTTTTTCCCAGCTTTGCCCTCAAGTTGCTCTCTGGGCACTCCAAGGGCTTGGGGTGTCAGCAGCTTCCAGCGGCTGCAAACCTCAAGAGCTCAGCCCAACCACTCCCTGCTCCATCAGCACAAAGATCCCAGCTCCCTGCTGGACACCAAAACACGGTGTCTGCCCCAGAGAGGGGGTCTGAGCCCAGCTCTGAGGCTTTCCCAGGCCACCAGACATCCTCTGCCTGGTCTGCAAAGCCCAGAAACCACATCCACTCTCTGGGGAGCACAGGAGGAGCAGGCAAGGAAGGATGCCTCCCCAGGGACAGCCTTCAAGCAGGAGGATCACTGCAGGACATGCCCACAAGGTTTTGCTCTCTGCAACGAGTCAGAGATGGGGACCAGGCCCTTAGAGCTCCCTTTGCCTGGAGGCATGGAGCACACCCCTCTGGAAGGAATAATCCCATTCCCATCAGGAAGGAAACTCTGAATCTTCTGAGCTTCCAGCACATAGCAACAGCCCCCCAGGTGCCCAGAGAGCCCCCAGAGCAGCACTACTCACATTGTACAGGACTGTGGTCCACCCTTCCATGGTGATGCACTGGAAGACGGTCAGCACAGCAAAGAGGATGTTGTCAAACTGTGTGATCCCGTCGTTGGGACCAATCCACTCCCGGCACTCGTAGCCCAGGGGGCAACCCTGCACCCCGCATGGATGGGGAGGGTCCAGCTCCTCTAGTTCACCTGCAAGCAGAGAGCCAAAGGAGGCAGAGGTAAGGGACAGCTCATGCCAGCTTTTTTCCACTCGTGGGATGTGAAGAGGGTGCCAAGCCCTTGTCCCCACCTGAATTGTTTGTGTAGCAGGCTCGGTGCAGCTTCCCGCTATAGAACTCCAGGCCAATGATGGCAAACATGAGGATAGCAAAAAAGAGCAGCAGGCCAATTTGGAGGAGAGGCACCATGGCCTTCATTATGGATTTCAGGACAATCTGCAAGCCTGGGAAAGGAGAGACAGGGCACAGCTCAGAACAGCAACACAAACCCCCTTCCATCCATCCCAACTCCGGCAGGAGAAAAACAGGGAGCAGAGAGAATGGACAAGTCAGCAGAGAGATGCAAGAGGCTAGAACAGCCTGGAGAATCCCTCTGGGCAGGAGGATCCTGGAGGGAAGCACCATTGCAGGGCAGGGATAGCAGAGCAAAGCACCAGCAGAGGCTGTTTCTGGTCCCCATTCCAGTGTCCTGCCTGTCCTTGCCCCACCTGGACCTGGTGGGACACGGCTTGTGTCCTGTCCCCCTTGTTTCTCCCAAAGGCATGGATCCAGCCCTGCCAGTGCCCAGGGCAGGAGGGACAGGAGGACTGGTGCCAGCAGCAGCCTAGTTTCTTTATTTATCCCTGTGCCAGCAGACGAAATCTTACAACAAAAAGAGGGAAAAAAAAAAAAAAAGAAAGAAATCTCCCCTGAATAAACCCCAGTCCTGAAAGGATCCACCCACTGCCTTCTGGCCAGGGAAGTGGAGCTGCCAGCGGGCTCTGCCAAGCACTGAGCGGGCTGGGCAGGGGACAGTGCCACCCAGGGACACCAAGCACTGCCATGGAGAGGTGGGACAAGGTGGCACAAGGACCCCTCACACCCCAGGAACATCAGGGATGGATGTGGACACCCTGGGAGGAAGATCAGGAACATCCAACTTACTGGGAATGCCCGAGACAAGCTTCAGAGGCCTGAGCACGCGCACGGCCCGCAGCGTCCGCAGGTCCACGTGGGTGTTGAAGTGTGTCCCAGCCGTGGCCAGGATGCTGTGGGCACACAGGGACAGAGCACAGTTATCCCAGGGAAAGCCCTGGGCCACTTCAGTGCGACATTCTCACACCAGGCTGGGGGAAGCCACAAGGAGAACCACGTCCCTGGGCAGGTGTGACCCATGGGCCACTATGACCTGAAAAAGCCACACAGCGGCCCCCCAGCCGCCCCATATCAGAGCCCCCCACACCCACATCAGCCATGGGTCCCTTCTGGGGTCTCAGCACCATTGACACCGCGCTGATCCCAGCAACAGAGGATCGACCTCCCTCCCAGGAAGGTGGCACAGGGACCAGGAGCAGTGCCTCCAAGGTGTGAGTGCTCCCCTCTGTGCTCCTGTGGCAGCACCTCCAGCCATCAGCTGCCCTGGCTTTTTCCACACATGGAGCTTCCTCAGAGTCCCACCTCTGGGATTGCTGAGAAGGAGCAGAGAACCTCACATACATTCCAAAATCTATAGTAATGAAAGTTTGATGACCTTGGAAGGCAACTGGCAGGCGCAGGAAGGACTCCAGAGGTTTTCTTTTAAAACACAAAGATACTTTTTTTTCCCAAGCCCATCTCTGGAAAACAAATTGGGGCAGGAGGGAGCTGGTGCACACTGAGTCCAGCAGTGGAAACACTCAGGGCCCCTGCACCTGCTCTGGGAACAGGGATGCTGCCCCTCAGGGATGCTGGCAGAACCCTCTCCCATCCAAGCTTGGTCCCCAGGTGCTGGGCAAGGAGCAGCCAAGCAACAGAGCAGCAGAGGGTGGGAGAGGAGGAGATGGGGAGGAGAACGGGACAGAGGGAGGCAGCAACCTCAGGGTTGTTTGCAGCAATCCAAAAACCGAGGGAAATTGGGTCATTGTTCCACTAATTCATCTAATTACAGGCCAGAGCAGCTCTCTGGCGTGCTGAGCAATTAGCACTCTTTCTCTCACCCTCTCCCTGAGGTACAGCAGGTACCAACCTGTCCCTCCAGAAAGGCGGCTGAGTTTCCTAGGATACCCTGGCAGCAGAAACACTCTCACATGTGCAAACCGGGTGGTTTCACCCCCTTTTCCCCGTCTCCTCTTGTCCCCTGTCCCAGCACAAGGGGTCACAGCCTGGGCCCAGCAGCAGTCAGGATGCATCATCCACATTGCTTATCCCTGATATTTACAGGGATCTGTTACCCTTGCTGGCATTTTCCCCTTGCCCCAAACCCTTTCCACACAGTCTCGGTGCCCAGACCCCGCTGTCCACAGGGCTGACAGGAGAGCAGAAAAAGGACTTAATTAATTCAAGAGCACCCAGAGGCTGGGGAGAGCTGTGCTGTTAAATTGGTTGTAAGATCAAAATCAATAAGTATGATAAAGCACGGGCACTCAGCAGTGCAAGGGAGGGAGAACAACCCTGTCACTGCCCTGCCAGCAAGAGCAGGGGACACCGGCGCTCCCCGAAATGCCAGCACAGGGGACACACTGTGCCAGCATCAAGCTGGAAAACCCTCCTTTTGTCCTCATGTGCCAGCCCCTGGAGTGCCACCAGCCTCCCGGAGGGGCAGGAACAGCCCCAGCCCTGAGTCCCTCCAGGAGGTTGGGGATGCTGCTGGGCAGGACGCAGCTCCAGCCCTTCTCCCGAGAGCTCGCCAAAGCCAGCCCGGCTGGAAGGCGGCACAGCGAGGCTGGCAGGGGCAGCTCTCTGCTCCCAGCACGGATCAGCGGTCCCGGGCGGTGGGAGGATGGAGGTGGAGCCCTCGCAGCCCCAGCGCAGCTCCCGTCCCCGGGCAGGAGCAGCTCCCCGGCTGCAAAGTCCTCGGCTAACCCAGATTTGTTTGAAGGGCTCCGGAGCCGCCGCGCTGAGCCTCCAGGCAAGGCTCGGGCGATTTCAGGGCACTCCTTCCCCGCGCTCTAAATTAGCTGCTAAGAATGGGACTCCTCTGTGGCAAGGTGACGTGCTCCTTGTCCTCGCTGGGGGACAGGGGACATCACGAGCTCTTCGGGAAGGAGGTTTGGACAGATCACCAGACCGAGGTGGCTGCGCTCAGACCTGTCACACGGCCGGTGACAAAAAGCTGACATGACACAGGTGCCTGCACATCCTCCTGCAGACACAGCCCCGGTGAGGGCAGAGGCACCGGGACCACACAGGAGCTGCTCCCAGCAAAACCCATCCAGCCCAGAGCCTGTGGGCACACGGTCTGAGCAGCCCCGCAGCAAACTCTGACCTAATAAAGCGGCTGGGAAAAGCGAACCGAGCTTCCAGGCACGCCAGGCTGGCTGCTGGCTGCTTTCCCCAAGCCATCCTGTGGCTGCAAGTTACACACATCCCCTGCCCTGGATAACCTGGTAGGCACAAACACATCGCTGCTAATTATAAATGCAGTGCTCAAAGCACACCTTACTGCTTCGGACTTCAGCATATCTCACCTGGCCTTTGTTTATTAACCCTCTAATCATGCCTTTCATTAATAATTATTTTTTTAACCCTATCAGCCAGAACTTCCAGTTTCTGAATTAAGGTTTCTCACAGCTCCTGAGATGGGACTCAGGCTGTGACAGACCACAGGGCAGCAGCTCCGGTATCTGTAGAACAATTTAAACCCTTTTCGATCATTTACAATATCCACGTCTGATGTGCTAATAATTATTCTTTATTTTTAGGCAAGGACCCAAACTAAAATTACATCTCACCATCCAAGTTATTTGAAAAAAGCTGCCAGATTTAGGCTATAAAAATCCCAATGATCTCATGCTTTTCATCATATGTACTGGAGGAAAAAAAGAAGGGAAAAAAAAAAGTGAAGGCGTTTTTATAGGTCACCCAGGCAAAGGGGTTAGTTTTACTTCAGAGGAAAGGGGGAAGAGAGACTTCAGGTGGAGAAAAGAGCAGAGAGGAACTTTTGGAAGGATGCAAATGAGAGAGGAGGCAGGATGGGAAATATATGCTAATCCCCCAAAGTATAATTGAATAGTGAGCAATCACCAGCAGACAAAAACACTCTTTCAGGAGAGGAAAAAATAATAATCCAATGCTTTGTGTTTGCAACCAGGATGTTTATTTTATTTTATTTATTTGGAGGCTCTAGGGAGGAGAGCGAACTCCCACTGGGGCCACCACACCTGCGGGCTTTGGGGCTCGCAGCAGCTGAGCAGAGCACATGCCCTTGCCTCCAGCTGGAGACCTGCACCTTTAGATCTCTGCCGCGGGGGTCAAAAGAAGGAAAAAAAACCCAAGAACAATCTTGTTTTAAAGGATCCCTGCACTTTGGGACCACGCAGAATTAAGCACAAGTGATGCTCGATGGCACTGCCCACGCAAAGTCAACACTGAATTCAGGCTCTATCCCACCCTACAGCAAAGTCAACACTGAACTCAGGCTCTATCCCACCCTACAGCACCCATCATACCCCTGTGCATCCCCATCCCATCCTATCCCATCCCTCAGTCCCAAGGGACAGCCCACAGCTTAGACCGCATTGCAAAGAGATTCACACCAGAGACCTCAACCAAAGGGCTGAACTCCAAATTATCAGATTGATCCTTAATTCAGCCCTCTCAACCCCAAACTGAGCCCCTGTCCAGCATTCCTCTCAGGGACCACGGAAGCTCGTGCAGACAAACTGTCCCAGCAAAGGGTGTGCTGGGTGGAGAGAGGCACAGGCTGAGATAGACTAATCTCAGCCCAAAATCTGGGGCAGGCAGGATGCTGGCTGGCATGCAAATTAATATTTATAATTAAGTGGAAAGGCCCCTGAAGGCTTGCACTGCCACCTGACTCTACAAGGGAGACTACTTCATAATTAAGACACTGGTCAAGCAGCTCACAGAAAGTGAGTTACCTGATGAATTCCCCCCATTCCTGTCCTGTTCTGGGGGTGAATCAGTGGGCTGGATCCATCCCTGCCCTCTCTGCAGGCAGCATCACGTGCAGCAGGACATTCTCACAGCTCTTGGGTCCCAGCCTGACTCGAGGCAGGGCCAGCAGGGTCAGGTCACCCACTCTGGGGATGCCACAGCACAGCAGAGCTTTGGGGACACCAAGGGACAGGGACACCAGGGCCAAGTCCTGCCCTTGGCACACTTCAGAGCAACGTCAATGCCTCCATCACCTCCGCTTGCTCTTTCTAGGTTTCGGGGCTGTGACCCAGGTGGATTGAGCTGCTGCAGAGCTTCTGCTCCCGCCCCTCCCAGCAGCTTGGAGAGGTCGGGATGGGCACAGGTGACTCTCTGAGCAGTGTGATGAGGCTGAATGACAAAACCTGCCTTTACCAGCCTTTGATCTGGGGGGTGAAATGATCCCCCAAGGCCACCTCTTCCCGGAGAAGCCCCCAGGATTTGGGGATGAGGGAGCATCACCTGTTCTGGGCCCTGTGGGCTGGCCAAGCCCCACATCTCCCTCCTAGCTCCATCCCCACACTGCCTCTCAGTGGATACATGATTTGGCAGGGGGAGGTGATACTGATAAAACCGCATTTGCACAGACAGGACCTGGTGAAACCTAAAGCCGCTGAGAGCAGACAGGAGAGCTGTCCCCACATGAGACATGGAGAACAGGCGAGGGCGGAGCGCAGCAGGGCCTGTCTGAACTCGTGACAAAGGAGGGCTACGAGACCACAGAGCATCCACCTGTGTGATCCCACCTCCTCACTGAACACGAGAAGGAAACAACCCATTGTCCCTTCCCTCAGGCCAGGCCTGTACCCCTCACCCCATCTCCCAGAGCAAGGCGCAAAGAAGCCCAAGGCTCTACCTCCACAGGACGATGAGGGCATCCCCCAGACCAGGAGCTGCACAAGGGTGTCGGGGTGCAGCAGGAGCCCCTGGGGAGCGCAGGGGTGCCTGGCAGGGGAGGCAGTGCCCCCAAGGACCAGCAGCCACGTGGGAGGGACTGACTCACTCTGCGGCTTCAGGAAACCAACCGGCGGGGAAGAGGAGCCGGGAAGGATGGAGCCGGGAATCGCGTGAGCGGCACACGGGACGGATCCTGCGCTGGCAGAAGGCGGGATGCCTGTCTCCCCCAGAGCCAGAGCTGGAGTTCTGCCTGCCCAGGGATCTCCACCCCCCATCTGCAGACACGGGAAGCCTTTTCCCTCCTCACCCAGCCAGGGAAGCGGTGCTGCCCTTTGTGCGAGGTGCGGTGCGGGTGTCAGGCATGTCCCGGGGCTGTGGCATATGGCACATGAATCATTCACCAAGCTGGGAAATTAATTATTCATCCAAACGAAAGACCAAACATTTTACTAATTGTCCTGAAAGGAAAGAGCTGGGAAAGGGGTGGCAGAGGGGCATCAGGCTGGATACTGCCAACATTCATGAATGGAAAAGAAGGAAAGGGGGAAAGGGGGCGGGGGAAAGGTTTTGTCTGGTGTGATCCAAGCATTGCTGGGCTTTTGGAACTGGTGTTGTCAGATACCTGTGGGGCCAGCACCCCACACCACCAGGGCATGAAGCATGTTAGTGTTGTCAGATTCAGCTGCTGCCAGTGTCTGTTCAAGGATCCCCCTTCTATCTCTGGAACTCTTAAGACTGAAAAGAAACATCCCTGCCTCTCCTACGGGGAAGCTCAAGGGGAACTGTGAAAAGGGAACTGTCCTGGACAGCCATCTCAAAATCTAGGCAGCATCAAAACGAGCAAAAAAGCCAACCTGCCCTCCTCATCCCTGGGCTCACCAGGGCATGCAGCACAGCAGGGAGCACCTTCCTTGGAATGATTCCACCCTGCTTCCCACCAGCCAGAGCAGGAAATCAGGGCACAAGTGTGCTCAGGATTGCCCTGGGAGGTCAGGGAGAGAGGTCAGGCTCACAGCTGCTGCTTGGCTTCGTAGGGAGAGGATGATGGATTTTGGGACAGGTCTTGGAGAGCCAGGCTTTCCTGCTCCAGCCCTCCATTTGGCTCTGGGTTGGCTAAGGGAATGGCAGGCAGTGCCAGCAATCCTTCACTCCTGTTTTCCCTTGGCCGTGCTCCACCCCACAAAACCCTTTAATGAAAACCACCGTGCCCAAGGGCCTCACAAAAGGCACCCAGGTGTAGTGGCTGTTATTAAACCCTCCCAAAAACCCTGACAGCAGCGCTTCCTTTGCCTGACCCCAGTGTATTGATCCCGCTTTTACAGCGGCTGCTCCCCAACTCCTGAGCAGAACAACTTCACAAGGGCCTTTTGATTCCCATTTGGATTTTTTTCCCCCGTTGTGAGCAGTGCTCCCCCACCCCTTCACCTCTCACGTGTTATTGTATTACTGCTATTAAAAAAAAGCCAATGGTGCTTTGATACTGCTCAAGCACCCGAGTGTGTGAAGCACACACCCACCTGGATATTTGCAGAGGGAGTTTAACCCTTCCTATTCCATGAGGTAGTCAGCTGTAGAGTTCTTATTCTCTATTCCTAATGGCACCCAGGGAGCAGGGAGCTCATGCTCCAGTTGGTGGTGGCTGAAGCTCTGTCAGCCTCACTTTTTCAGAACCACCAATTAAGAGGTCACCAACCTTCCTCTGTCCTTTCTGACCATTTCTGAGCTATTTTCCCCTTTTTGGGCCCAGGTCACACTGCATCAAACACATCCCAAGTCCAGCTTCAGCACCTAGTTGGCTCTGGTTCACACAGAGACAAGGTGAGCATCCCCAAACTCCAGGGGAAACACAGATGTTCTCCTTGCAGGTTCTGCCTCAGAACAGTAAGTAAAGGTATTTTATGCACGCTTTCATATAAAATTATTTTTAGCTGGGGAAGAACAGGCTGCTTTTTTTCAGGCAGCAATGATGATTTGGAAACCACAGGTTACAAACAGAGCAGGTTTACGAATGTGACTATTAGTTTCCCAGTGGAAGCTTTAGCATCAGGGAGTTTTAGGTGGGTGTTGATTTCCACTGAGATGAAAAAAAAAAATTGAGTTATTGACAGAAGAAGCAAACACCAGTTGAACCCTAGTCAGTGCCATCCACTCCTGCACAGGGTCCCAGGAGGCTGCTCATGGGAGAAATCCCCCATTAGGCTTATTTACAGCAGAGGGAGGGTGAAGAAAATCCCCCTGTTCATGGAAATCCCAGCATGGTGTCCGCCACCATGATGCCACCTGCACTGAGGACCTCTCCCCATCAGACACACAGCAAAAAATAAGTCCAGAAAGGAGCAGCAATATCCTGTGTCACAACTGGAGGGACGAGGGCCAGTGAGTGTGCTGCTAGCTCCCTCTGGATCCTTCAGGGATGGATCCTGGCATGGGTCCTGCTCACATGGATATTTTCTCTGGCCCATCATGAGATGCACCAGCATCCAAACCCACTAAGCACATCCTGAGGCAAGAGCTACCCTGCACTTCCGATCACAACATCCCCTCCACCACAGCCACAGCCTTTCCATGAGCCACAACAAGATCCCCACGGCCACCAGATCTCCCAAATCTCCGTGCAGACACGTTAATATCCCTCAAGCAGAAGGGTTGAATCCCAAAGGCGATCCCGAGGCCCCGTGCAGGCTCCACCGCCCGCCTTACGCAACTGGCACAGAACGAGCCGCCAAGTGCAAACCTTCTCCCACAAGCTGTTTGCAAGTCATTTGCCAGCCAAGGATTATTTGCTGCAGGAATTTGCCAATAATTCAGCAGATTAAACAGGCGAGAGTTTCCTGCATGGGAAGCGCAACCGCGGCACCGAGGCGCAGCGGCTTTGGCAGCACCGCAGGGCAAAAGCGAGAGCTGAATAGCGTGCAGGAGCTCATGACCTGGTGCAGCTGATCCCAGTGACCCCAAAACCAGCCCAGGATGAAAATCCATGGGTTGCCTCCTCCGCCCACCATACAACAGATTTTGCCCCAAATTCTGGTGAGGCCACGCCAGCGGGCACTGCTGGGGCAAAGCCAGCAGGTGAAGGGGCATTCCTTGGGCATTCCTCTCTGCTGGAGCAAACATCAGGATCCCAGGGGGGCAGTGAAGGGGAACAGACACCGGAGGACTCTGCCCCGTGACTGGCAGTCCTGGGGGGGACATGGGTACCTCCTGTCAGGGTGGCCAGCGCGGTGCTCGCAGCCCTTCATGGGCAATTGATTCCCTGGCACAGGGCCCAGCTCAGCCTGGCACCGAGAGGAGCTGGCGAGGCTTCTGCGAGTGAGTAATTGCTGAGCGCTGATTCAGCACCAGCTCGGCTACAGCAGCGAGCCCAGAGCCGTGGGGAGGGCAGGAAGAGGCCCCCGGTGAGCCCCTCCTCCCTGCCCAGTGCTGCCCCAAAGGATGCCCAGGTGGGGACACAGGTGATGGGCATTTCCCAGCCGCCTCCCCCAGCTGCTTCCTGCACACTCAGCCCAATGAGGCCAAGAGCCCCTCCTGTTGCTACCAATGTGTGTCCCATGCAGTCCCCAGAAGCGTGAGCACCTGTCCCCAGGGATGTGAGCACCTTTGCCCAGCCCAGGAGCCACAGAACCCTCTCCATGAGTCACTCTGCAGATGTGGGAGAGCAGCAGCCTGCCGTGCGAGGGCTGCACCTCCCACAGGCCGCCTGCTCGCTGCCCATCATCACCCACCACCAGCACACCCTCCACTCCCAGGTGACATGGTCCCACCCCCCAGCAAGGCCATCCAGGTCCTAATTGGACCAAGGGAGTCAAAATGTCCCCAGCAGAAGCACGCTCAGCATTCCCCTTCCTCTTCCAAACACCCAACCAGATGTCACATCCCACGAAGGGCCACCACCCTGCAGGCCAAGAGCCAGGACTGTGCAGCAGGAGGAAGCTCTGTAGAGACCCCAGGCATCCTGCCTGGTCCCCATGCCTCAGTTTCCCAGCCAGCCCTGCAGCTGCTCTGTACCCAGCAAAGCTCATGGAGCACTCAGAGCCATGGGCACCATCTGTACACATCAAACCAGCTCCTCTGAGTGTGATGTTTCCATAAGCAGGCAAAAAGAAATATTCACAATCCAGGCACCACCTGCCCTCCACACAGAGAGGGGCTCGAGGATTGCCCTAGATGGGCTTCAGCTCAAGCTGACTACCAGTGTTGGCTAGCACCAGCCCAAAGGCCCCTGCTGATTTCTGTGTCACCAGGACAGCCCAGCACACTGCAAGCAGGACTCAAATCTGGGCCATGTCGGTGGCAGGTGACACCACCAGTGACACAAGCAGTACCACTCCCAGCACAACTGCTGCATGCTGGGATGAGGAGCAGCTTCACCTGGGAATGTGACCCTATCCAGACCTCATTCCCAAACCTCCAGCACCAGGCCAAGCCTGGAAAGTGCTTGGGAAGTCAAGAGGAGATTTTCTCCCTCCCCATGTGGGGTTTGACCAGAATCTCTCCCAGATCACATCCAGTTGCTTATCAGGTCATGCCACCAACTTGTCCTCACCTTGCCTTGTATTCAGGTGGGTGACAGGCCACCAAGTGAGGAAAGCTAGACATGGTGGCCTCAGGGCCAGCCCTACTAGCCCTACAGGGAACCTCGTTGCATCATCAGTTTCCACAGCAAAGCAAACACAGCACCTCCCTCATCAGGACAGTGAACCACCACTGACAACAGCAAACCAGGAGCTTTCCCCATATCCTGGAGCTTGTGTCCTCACCAGGATGAGCCGCCAACCCCACCAGTGGCCCCACAGCACCCGACTCACCCGCTGAGGACCACAATGAAGTCCATGACGTTCCAGCCATTGCGCAGGTACGAGCCCTTGTGGAAAACAAACCCCAGGGCCACGATCTTAATCCCAGCCTCGAAGCAGAAAATCCCAATGAAGTAGGGCTCTGTCTTCTCCTGTCAGAGTGAAATCAGTGACCCAGTGAGAGGGGGAGACTGAGCAGACACAGCACCAGGCATTTCACATTGACCCAACTCGTGTCCCATCCCACCTTCCCCAGATCTAGCCCTTTCTCAGCCAGCAGCAACCTCAGAATAAAAAGAGGGAGGCCCTGACATACCCATGTTCCCCAGTCCTTCCCTACCCTTTTTTTTTAGGGGTTTAAACCTTCCTGAACCTTTTCCATAGAGAACAAATATGTTACAGCAGCCCCAGGAAAGCTGAAGGAGCTAGTCCCAGAGGAAACCTCCTGTCCAGCCACCCCAAAATCAGAAGAAATGGCCTGGCAGGATAGGGTGGCTGCCCTTGGTCCCTCCCCCAGCCCACCAGCACAGGGAGAGAGGGATGGACACGGGGTACTCACTAATCTCCGTGACATGGGCGTCTTGTCATCCTCGGGGAGGTGCTGCTCCAGGGCCAGCACGATGCAGTTGGCAATGATGGTCGCCAGGATCATGTACTCAAAGGGAGTGGAGGGGAGTTAAGGAGCAGAGAAGAGGTGGGTGACACCCCCAACCCTCTAGCCCACCCTTTGTTTCACCTGTTTTCCCCAGGGGAACATCCACACACGCTGCTCTCAGGCAGGAGGGTGAAGCCCACCTCGGTGTGGCTTTGAAATGAGGGATGAGGGAGTGAGAGCCCCCCAGGATTCTCCCTGGAGAGCTGCTGGGCCTCATCACCTCCTCCCCGAGCTCACAGCGCATCAACCAGAGGTCTTTGTTGGGATGAAAACTCCCCTGGGAGAGAGATGCTACTTGTGCAAGGAGACCAGAAGGTGGACACAAGGTTTGAAGCAGGACAGCTAGGCTGAGCTTTGCCTGGAAGAAAGTCTGGCATGGTCCTTGGCAGTATCAGGGAGGCTCTCCCTGGCATGGCACACTGCTGGCCAGGGTTGACACGTCCCTGTTTTTCTCCTCTTTTACATCACTAATCAGCAGGACATGGGGCTCAGAAAGGGGAGGTGGCACAAGTCATCAGCAGCCCTTGTCCTAAAGCATCCCCATGGGAGGAAGCACCTGCACAACCTGAGGAGAATGGAGCATCCCTTGCAAATCCTGGGCATTTGACCTGGATCAGTCCACCGTGTGCCCTTGCCAAGCACCCTGTGGGCAGCAGGATGAGCACAGGGACCTGCAGAGCACTTGGCTGAGCATTCACAGCTCAAGGCACTGGTGGTACCTGGGTCTGACCTTCAGTTCAGGCAGGGTGGAAACTCCCAGTGGAGATATCCCAGCTCAGCCACACCCCAGCAAGACCCCAAGGGGCAGCAGCACCTTGTCAGCAGGATCTGGTTGGACCCTTATGAGCAATCCTAAATCCCACATCCATGTCTGCACCCCTTCTCCAGGAGCCACCCTGAGCCAGGTGGCAGCAGATGCTGGTGAGGACCTGAGGAAGGAAAGGGCAGGTTGGTGGCCAGGGAAGCACCCCAAACTCAGCTTCCTCCTGCCTTTTGATTCATGGGGTCGAGGCAGGGATACAGAGCACTCTCCTGCCTGGCCCACTGCCGAGCTCTGAAAACAAAGCACTTGCAAATGACAGGATGGCCATATCTTTCCAACTTGCCATCCGTCTTTCCCAATTCTTCACAATAAAAGCCCAGTTGTCCTCAATAACTAAATGTGGAGCGATACAGCAGCAGGCAGCACACCCCTGATTCCACTCCCTCTGTGCCAAAACAGCTCTATTACTGGCACCACTGGCACCAGCAGCCACCCAGGGAGAGGACTGCTACCTTCCCAAAACTCGTGTTCGTGGAAAGGGGATGTGATCCCACCAGGGATGGATTTGCCCATGAAGGAGTCATCCACACTCTCACCATCCCAAGCTGGCTGAGCCCTTCCCCACCGCAGCAAGCTTCTCCAGACCCAACACCCTCAGGCAAGGAGGTGCCTAAGGCCCATCCCATCAGCCCTGGGCAAAGGGGTGGTTTTGTCTTTTCTAATCTCATCCTTTGGCCACTAATTATAGTGAAATGCCTTCAACCAGTGGCCTAGAGCCCACAGGCAAGAGGAGACACCCCAGTGTCCCAGAGAAATGGGGAAGCATGAAGTGACCTTGGCAGCTGGGCACGCTGGCAGGGTAGAAGCAGGGATGGTCACAGAAACAGTTCTCCAGAGAGATGGCCAGGAGAGGCAGCCAAGGAGAGCCTGTGGGAGCTGGGATGTATTTAACCTGGTAGGAAGAAGAGCCAGGAAAGATACATCCAAGGCATTTAAAAGGCCACTCAGTGAAATTAATGGTTGCTAAGTTAGAGGCAAACCCAAAGAGAGAGGCTGCAGAGCTCCCTGCTGCTGGCTCAGACCTTGCTGCCAGCCAGGCACGGAGCAGGAGCGGCTCCCTGTGCTGGGGAAGGGGGGTGGGCAGACTGCAAAAGTTTCCCCTCGGAGGCTCAACACAAGCGAATATTTCACTGCATGGCTCCGGCAAAGGCCACGTTCTCTCCCTGCATCCCACCTCTGGCTCCAGCCGACCGCGGCGCTGGCCCCGCGCCACCAGCCAATTTGGGATCTTTTTGTATCATTTTCCTGAAAGTCTGCGAGCAATTAGCACCGGCTTAAGAGACAAACAGCGTGTTAGTGGGGCGGGGCAGCAGCTCCCCAGGCACCAGGCACATTTGCCTAGATGAGAAGTGTGGGAACGGCGCGGAGAGTCCGTCTGTCCGTCTGTCCGCCCCGGCGCGGCTCAGCCCGCCCGGCATCCCGCACTGCTCCCTGCCACAGCCGCTGTTCCCGTGGGAGAGACACCCGAGTGGGAAAAACCCAACTGCAGCAGCGTGGGAGCCTCGCTCAGAAGTGCCTAGAGGGGGGTCAGGACCATCCGGCCCCAACATCTGGTTCAAAGCACGGGGACAGTGCGCATCTGTCACACCGCTGCACAGGACCACGTTCCTGCTCCACCTCCAGCAGCCAGTGAACAAATATCATGGAATCAAGGAACAACTGGAGTTGGAAGGGACCTTAAAGACCATCTCGTTCCCACTAGAGCCCCATGCAACCTGGCCGAGCCTAAAAGGGCGATCCTCCCCAAAGCACTGACCTAAGCATGAGGTCGTGCCAAAAGTGATTCCCCAAACCCCACTGGCCCAGTTTCTCAAGGAGTTGATCCTGGGTTATCAGATCCAGAGCTGTGTGAGACATCAACCCTGTGGAAACCAGCCCCCACAGCTCCAGCTGTGCCAGGTTTTGAGGGACCAGGAGGAAAAGAACCTCCCAAGGGACAGCAGAAAGAGCTGGCTGAACTGAGGGATATTTTATCCCCACTCTTTACTTCTGCCAAGCAAGCATCCTCCCAGTCGGGGCTGGAGCCCACCGGACAATCCTCTATCAGTGCTTTGTTTTCTCCCACATTGGATGAATAATTACACAACCTCTCAGCCACCCAAAATGCAGAGTAGCCCTTGCCTCCCTCCAGGCCCAGTAATGAGAGCCCATCTCCCTCCAGCCTTCTCCTCCTCCTCTTCCGTCTGGCTTCTCCTGGAGGATCATTAGGGAGCCGATAAAAATAGGTTTTCTTATTGATTTATCTCCTTTACTCAATGCTCTCTCCCCTGCACCGTTGACTTGTTTCCTTAGCAACTCAGCCGATCCCTGTGCACACCACACCTGCAGCTCCATGCTTCCCTCCCAGTGCCTTTGGGGCAGGGACAGTGACCCCAGGCCATGAGGACATCCCCCAGACCACCTGGAGCAGGCACTGTGGCTCAACCCCACGCCTGGAGCTGGAGCTCCTTGGTGGGCCTGTCAGGAAGATGTTCGGCCATCAGCAGATCTCCCAGCTGAGACCTTCCTCTTCACCTTCCTCCCCAGCCAGAGGTCTAAACCAGCCCACCCAGAGCACCCATCTTGTCTTAACAAGGGAGTGAGCCCAGCTCCAATCCCTGGAGATGCTGGGTGTTGATGGGACATTGACACAATCTCCACAGGAAGCTGGGTACCAGATAAATCCCTCCCTGGATGCCAGCAAGGACAGGAGCTATGGACAGCTCCCCTCCAACCCACCCATTCTCTCCACTCCTGGCAGGGGAAGAAGGAGCAGAGGAGCCAGAGGAGTGAGGCCACATGGGTCTTGGGGAATTCTTGCTTTCAGTGCCACCAAAAGAGCAGGAGCAACTTAACCCCTGTCCATGCCTGCATCATCCAGGTTCCAACATCTCCTAAAAAGTCATGTCTCTATTTCCCACCTCTCTTCACCTGCTGCTCTGAGATGCTTTCCCTGCTCAATTCCTACATCTATGGATTTCATCTTGCCGGTTCCAATGCCAGCACTGCTGCGGGTCCCACACAGACATGGCATGGTGAAAGGTCCACATCTTCAGCACCCACCCTTAGAATGCCTCAATCCTCCTCCTCTCCAGCAGGAAAGAGAGCACCCTGTCTCCAAGGCTGTATTCACAGAATCGTGGAATGGTTTGAGTCAGAAGGGACATTAAAGGTCATCTGGTTCCAAGCTCCTGCCATGGGCAGAGACACATTCCACTTGACCAGGTTGCTCAGAGCCCCATCCCACCAGACCTTAAACAATTCCAGGGAGTCCACAACCTCTGTGGGCATGTGAGGTTTTTGGTTTCCAAGAAAAAGCGAAAGTGCCAAGTAGAGCAAAGCCTGCGAGTGGCCCTAATTCAACTCTGGGATTCCCTCTCCCTGCAGTACCTCCCTGCCTTGTCCCTGAGGACACAAGGGATTTCTGTCCATTGATAAGTCCATCATCCACAGAGCTGTGGCCCCTCTTGGTTGTCTCTATCCCCAGTGCCCCCAGTCCATCCATGCACGGGGGGATTAAAGCAACATCCAGACCCGAAATCCTCCCACTCTGAACACAAGCTGCTGCGTGTCTGCTACACAGAGGCTCGGGAGAGTGAATGTGGGCTTGGATCGTGCTTGTGTCCTGGAGCACCCAGCCTGCCTCAATCCCTCTGCATGGACACAGCAGACCACACTCCCTCTCTGCAGTCACAGCTGCTGCTGCTTTCATGGCTCTGGACTGCAGTGGTTTGGTTTCCATCAGGGGTTAAAGCGAAGGCTGTGACAGCCAGGAGTCCAGCGGGGCAGAGCTGCCCACACTGCTGCCGCTCCCGTAGGGATGCGGGATGCAGGATGTGGGATGCCTGCCTGCCACGTGCAAACAGCTCCATGGAGAAGCGTCTTCTTCTCCCCCACCTCACCCTGGAAATCAAATCATCTCTCCTCTCCTCCTCCTTTTTTTTTTTCTTTTTTTTTTTCCCTTAAACAAAAAAGGACCACATCATGTGATTTTCCTGCCTTAACATCAGTTTTTTAACTTTGGTTGCCACAGCAACAGGATGCAACTTGGCATCACCATGACAACAGCTGCCTCTGTTTAAATTCACCATCTGACAGGCAGCCTCGCTCTCCCCGGCTGTCAAAAAGATGGACCTGCCATTACACCTACTCGCCCCTCCCCAAAAAAACCTTCTAAAATCTGATGAATGGAGGGCACAGAAAACAGGCTGGGAGGTAGGGAGGGGGAAATGTTCTTGGGGAGTGCGAGGATGGAGCTCCCAAGGATGGCACGACATGGCGCAGGCTCTTCCCTTGGGAAGGCGAGACCTGCCGGAATCTTGGCTGGGGAAAAGCCAAGGTGCAGGAGATGCTTGGCCAGGTGGGGTGTGACATCACCAGGGTTCCCAAGGGGCACTGCTCACACAGCATCAGTCACAGTGAGAGTCCCGGTGAGCAAAACAGTTCAGGCACTCACAAGTGTGCTTCCCACAGAGCAAAATCCCCCTGGATGTTGGATGGGGATGTGCCCCGGGGCTCTGAGCACTCCAGCTGCTCTAACCCAAGATTTGGTCCTCCAAGGGGCCGAGATGGGTGAAATCCCTCACCACAGGGAGCAGCAAGGTCCTGATGGACATCCTCTTTCCCTGCCGCACTGAGGGTAGGTGCAGTGGACAGTCTGCAGCCAGATGCTGTCCTTGGGGACACAGCCAGAGCCACACAATGTCATCTGGCCTTCCTGGGGCGGGAGAGGGATCTTATCCAGGTCAAATGTGATTAAGTGGATGAGGAACGGAGCAGATATAGATGAGCTGCAGCCCATCTCGTGTACTAACTGAATTGGAGCCTTCCAGGCAGCCAAACAAATGAAATCAGGGTGAAAGGCCTGGCCATCAGCAGGAAGAGAGCAGGCAGGAGGACAAGGCTGCGTTTCCCAAGGAGAAGAGAAGGAGATGTTCCTACAGCCAAAACAGCAGCTGCCCCTGCTTTGGGCAGGACCAGTTTTAAAAGAGCAGCTCCAGTGGAGGCAACACACTGGGCTTTCCAGCGAGGATCTCGGCAAAGATTTGCCTCCCATGGAGCTGCATCCCAATGCCAGTTGCTCGTATTTCTCCTCCTTCTCCTCCATGCATCATCCCTATTTACACTGGGAAGCCAAACTGCAGAGGCTGCTGGTTATAATTACACAGTTACCCAGCAGATATCCAGGCCTGAATCACCAGATATTTTTAGCCCTATTACCTAGTCAACCAGAGCTGGATGAAGAAGAGCCTCCACTTCGCCCTGTGCTCCCCTCCAGCCCCTTTGGCTTTCCTTGGTGCTGTGCCTGCCCTGACCCACAGCACCAGCACAGGCCCATCGCCCTCCCAAGGCCAGCAACTCCTACTGACCGTGGCCAAGATCCAATGCTCTCTTCCCCAAAATACCCTCGCCCAGGAGCGATGCCATGGGCTCCAGGCCAGGCAGCTGAGGTGCTCACATGGTTTTCCTGGCCCTACCAAAAGGCACCAGCTGCCTGTGCCAGGCTACAACTACAAGGATGGGAACAACTGGCCTGGCCAACCGAACCAAACTTATCACCAAAAGGCCTTGCGTGTTCCCAAGCCCTCACAACTCCAGTGGTGCAGAGAAACATCCAGGGTGGATGCGTTTTTCTTGGAAAGAGATGGCAGCAGGGCGAGGGATAGGCAGGAACGCTGAGCTCCCGCGCCTGGAGCACGCCTGTTCCCAGCACTCACATGGGAATATGTCACTTACTTCTGGAAAAAAATCCACAAAATGAGCCCATCTCCCTCATGCATTGCAAATTCCAGGGGAGAATAATGCTGGGGAGTTCTGCTCATGTGGTGGTGGAGCTCCAGTCTCTAGGAGACAGCGGCTGCCTGGAGATGAGACATCACTCCGGCACGGGACCCCAGCCCACGCTGGGAGTGCCAGGCCAGTGGCAGCACCCCAGCTCTTTCTGGCTCCCAACAAAGGCTGGAGGGGCAAGAGCCCTCCCACAGCGCACCGAGAAAGCACATGAATAATTTGGCATATTCTGGAAAAGCAGGCAGCCGGCCTGGCCGCTGCCCTGCAGGGCTCCATGCTGAGCCCAGCTCGCCACCGCACCGGCGGTCCTGCAGCCACCGAGCCCGTGGGCGCTGCCAGGAGGGGCAGATTCAGGGATGCCATGGGGAATCCAGCCCCTCCCTTCACACCCAGGTCACCCCCTCAAGCCTGGAGATGTCACAGGCTTGACCTGATGTATCGGAGCTGCAAAGAGACGATTCCCCTGCGATGCTCTGCAGGGCGGGTGACCTGTCCTGCATCCCTGGCCCTCACCAGAGTCTTTCCCCCGAGGTACCTGTTGCACCAAACCGAGGCATTGCTGCCTGGCACCAGGGAAAGCTCTCCCGTGCCCACCAGAGGAGCCAGGAACTCAACCAACAAGTTGCAGGGAGAGAAAGCGGCAGCAGCAGGAGCCGCATGGAATCGCTGCTGCAGAGCACGGCACGGGGAGGCTCCTACAGCAAAGCGTGGCCACGCTGAAGTTTTCAGACTCAGCTTCTCCGTGGGGGCAAAGCCCAGGAGGTGTCTCAGGGGGCAGCAGGCATTGAGGCCAGGTTGGTGTGGGGCTGAGAGCTGTGGCGCTGGGCAGCAGCCAAGGCGCCCAGGGGCACCCACAGGGAGGGTGGGAGGAGAGAGAGGTGCGTGGGGAGCTATGAAAGGATGGAGGAACAGGGGAAGGAGTGGGAGAGATCTGCACCCTCCACCCTGCTCTAGGAGAGGGGTCCCCGGGATAAGATCAGGGCTCCCCATGCCAGCCTCCCCAGAAAGGGCCCTGGGGCACAGCCAGAGGTTTCCAACATCCTTCCCTCTGCCGCAGGGAGGGGGCAGCCAGTTCCCAGAGCCACCGTGGGGGGCCGGGGGCTGCAGGGCGAGGATGGCTATGCCCCTGCCAGGCGTGATCTGCAGCAGAGAGGGCACACACAGGAGGGACAGAGCCACCACCCAGCAGGGACTGGAGATCCGTGGGTGGCTCCGGGTGCGGTGGGGTGACAAAACTCCGCAAGACATCGAGGCACAGAGAAAAGGCCATTACCCCCCCACCTCCCCAGGCGCACACACAGAGCATCCCAAAGCACGCAGGGATCAGAGCACCCGTCCCTATTAGCACATGGGGGCTAAGAAATCCAAGCCTCAGGAGGGGCTGGGGGGCTCCCAGGGGGCAGAAAGGGCTCAGCTCCTGTCAGGAGCAGGCGAGGAGCCGAGGACAGAAGGGGAAGCAGCAACAGGGCGAGGAGAGCATCCCCCGGGGCCGGGGCACCCCTCTCCGCACACCTTACCTGCCCAAAAGTGCCACACGCACGTGTCCTGGGCGGCCACCGAGGCAAATCCGGGCAGCCAAGGTGGGGGCTCACAGGGGCTGCAGAAAGGATATGGCCAGTCGATGAGCTTCTTGGCATATTTCCTGACTATGTTCTCCTCTCCAAAGAGGAAGAGCGATCTGTTGACGGTGAAGCAGTTCTGCCGGACGGGGATGGGGTTGTACAGAGCCATAGTCCGGGCTCTCTGCGCTTTGGTTTGCTTGAAGGCTCCCGGGCTCCCTCCCGCAGGGGCAGGAGCTCCTTGCCGGCTCCGGTTCTGGTCGGAGCCCCCATCTCCAGAGCCCAGCCTGCCGGCCACTGCCTCCCCAAAGCGAGCCATCCTGGAAGAAAACACACAGGTGAGCCAAAGCAGCAGCACCGAGGCGGCGGGGGGGGAGGGGGGTGGGAGAGAAGAGGGAGGGGGTTGCGGGCGCAGTCCCAACCACAGCCCCCTCCTCCTCTCCGGGTGATGCTCAGCTCCGTCTCTCCTCCATCCCCCCGCGGGAGCAGGGACCCGCGTGGAGGAGAGGTGGCAGCGTGCTCAGCACCTCCGGCACGGCACGGGGGGCAGCCGAGCCTCCGGCCCCTCTAGAACGGGCACCCGGGCAGCGGGGCGGGCAGAGAGCCCTCCTCCTCCTCCTCCGTGCCCAGCGGAGGCCGCAGCCGCTCAGCCCCTAAGCGCCTTTCCCCACGAAGCAAGGGGTTAAACCCAGCCACATCCTCCCCAGCGCTCTGCCTGCAAGCCCAAACCAGCCCCTTTTAACCCCCCAAGCCTGCCGCAAGGCGAGCGGAGAGCAGGCACGGCAAGGGCAGGGATCCGAGTCCTTCCAGCCAGCCCCTGGCAGAGGAAGGAAGGCACAATTCGGAACAGCACCCAGCGCAGCAGCCGCGCCCGGGGGAACAGGTTGCAGCGTGGTCCAGCCTAGTTGGAGCCAAGTGTCCAACTCCTTCCTCCCGACTCCATCTTCAGCATCCTGCAGGAGCCCGGCCGCCCATCTGCCGGCTCGCTGGGGCAGCGGGCAGGGGCGCAGGGCTGAGCCCCCGGGCGAGCACCTGCGGCGGCAGGGATGCCCAGCCCTTCCCGGGGCAGGAGCGCGCAAGGCGGCGTCGGCTTCCCGCAGGAGCCGGGCCACAAAATTAAAGGCTGCCGCGCCTCTGCAGCTCGGGGACAGCTCGCTTTAATGAAGTCAGTGGCAACACAGGCGCGCACAAGCGCGCACACACGCACAACACGCCCGGCTCGCTCCCTCGCTCCATCCAGTGCGTTCTTTTGGCAAGCACGGGAGCTGCCGCAAAGGAAAATCAGAGGCGAGGGGTGGGTCTGAAGGGAACAAAGGAGATGGGGGAGCCCCCACCCTGCCAGAAAAACACACACCCCCCGCCCTGGCTGCAGAGGGCTTTCCAGCACACGGGTGCTCCTAGGTGAGTGGCTAAACTGGGGAGCGAGCGGGGGGCTCCCCTGGCTGCATCTCCCCCACCCCACCTCAGCCCGCACCCCGAGCATCTCTCTCCGGCCGCACGCATCATCCTCCCCCATCCCTGGGACACTTCGAGGCTCCCGGCTCCTGCCGGAGCCGCCCGATGCCAGCGGGTGCCCGGGGAGTGCCCTCCTGCTCACTCGCATACAGATAAGCCTCCACACCTCGGTATTTTCCTTTTGACACGCGATGCTGTCTGGAAGAAACAGCGGCTCATCCAAGAGGTGTAAACAACCCGGGCTGGATGTGTCCCTGCAGGAGCTTCCATGGGGGTGGGGGGGGTGTCGCTGACCCTGCTCCCGCCCCACCCCAGGCACCCCAATAGGGGCGGGGGGCTGGGGACACTGCTGATGCTACAGCCACGTGTGTGCCAAGGTCACCCAGGGTCCCCTGGGCTGGGCCCCGCTGGGGGGGTCTGCCCGCCGACCCAGCTCTGGGGAACCCACCCTGCCCTCCTGGCACACACAGGGTACCCCCAGACCCGCAGGGGTGTCCCCAAGTCCCCTGTACCCACCAGGCAGGACAGGGCACAGCACACAGCCCACTGTGCAAGCCGTTCACACGCAGGGTCCCCCACCCCTCCTGCTGAACGCCGAGACCACAGAGCTCCCCAGGGCCTGGGACACTCTCTATCTGCATTTCCCACAAGCACACCACCCATGGCTCCAGCCAGCAGCACAAAGCCTCCAGTGTCCCTGTCATGCTCTTCCCTTATCCACCCCAACAACCTGCTCTGCAAGCACAGTGGCTGCTGCCCTGTCCCTCAAACCTGCTGTGGGGCAGCCAGGACTGCTTGAGGCGTTTAAATAATAAATAAATTAATCAATAAATCTAGCTCTTAATCACATAAATCATTAATTCATTTGGGCACCGTGCAGCCTGGCAACACCTGACCAGCAACTTCCCCACTTTGCAGGCACCACAGTGGCTGAAGGGGCCACAGGGCTCGTTTTTGGCTCAGGCTCTCATGGCTGCACTGCCAGGAGCCCTTGGGCTGACTGGGTGAGAAGAAGGAAGGACCAGACCCTCCTCAGCAAGACAACAGAGAAGTGTTTGCAAAAAGGGTTGTGGGATCATTGCCCCAAGCTCAGCCAGGCACTGTGAGCCCACCAGCTCTCCGTGACACCCAGCTGCTGCTTTCCCTTCTTAATCCTCTCCTTCCAGGGACCTTTATAACCAAAGAGGGCTATCTGGGGGATTTTCAGCAAGTCCCCAACTACCTCACTACCACCCTGCAGCACAGAGTGGAGCAGAGGTACTCAGATCCCTCCCAAAACACTTCCCAGGCCACCAGCCTGCCAGAGTGACCCTGGCTTTTCATTCTACGAACCACAGGCAAGGAGGTGGCCACAGCAGCTACCGACTAATTACAGTCCCTTCGATTCAGTACAGGCAAGACACTGCCCTAAACGAATCAATTATTATTTGTAGCCCCCCCACCTCCACCTCCTCCTCCTCCTCCTCCCCACCAGCGCAGCTTCAGCAGTGATGCTGCTCTTCCCACCTTTCAGCCCTTTAAGCCACTGTTAATTAAGCCCGAGGCTGGGCCGATTGCCAGGAGCGGATCCTCAGCCTTTGCAGAGCTCCTGCTCCCCCCAGCCCTCTCTCATCCTTGCCTGCACGGCAAGGCCCCACCCAGCCGAAATGTTCAGGCTCTGTGTGGTACCCTGAGCCCAAGGAGGATGGGGAAAGCTGCACCAGCACTGCCCCTGCATCCCCTGCCTGGCTCAGAGCAAGGGGCTGAGGGGGAGGAAGGCAGCCTTCCTCCTCCATTCCCTTGGAGCAGGGATGCACCCCTTACCTGGATACTTCTG
The DNA here is from genome assembly GCA_009812075.1 of Sialia sialis. Taxonomy (NCBI): domain Eukaryota; kingdom Metazoa; phylum Chordata; class Aves; order Passeriformes; family Turdidae; genus Sialia; species Sialia sialis. The sequence goes on along the minus strand of VRYO01001717.1, from coordinate 1,876,730 downwards.
CTGGGGCACTGAACCCGGAGCTGGCTCGCATCTCTACTCCACATTCACTGCTGCAGAGAGAGCAGAGCGCAGGATGACCC
>VRYO01001717.1:1854765-1875650 GCA_009812075.1 Sialia sialis | reverse complement strand
ACGATTGTCACGCCAGTATTGCCATCCAAGCCGCCTCCTTGCCTTTCCCCCGCCTCTCCAGCCACGCCACCAGCCCTGGCCGGCAGGACAGGGCCGGACACCGGGGCTGTCCCCGCCGGGGCGATCCCGAGCCCCTGTGCCGCATCCCCCAGCCTCTCCCCTCCGCGGGTCGCTGCCGCCGCTCCGGCATTGCCATCTAGTGGCAGCTGTCCCCTCCCTGCGCCCCCCAGCCTCGGACAGCAGCCCGGCCCCGGCTGGGCTCCCCCCGGCTGACCTTCCCAAGGGATGCTCGGAACAGATGCAAACCCCCCGCGCAGCTCCCGCATCCCTTTGTGCAGCCACCGGAGCGGCCTCAGGCACCCCGGAATCTCCTATCTGTGCATTGCTGGCTACAGGCACCAAAAATACCCAACAAAAAAAAAACATTAAAAGGGGGAAATCATGTTAAAAGCATCCTCTGCCAAGCCCCAGGTTGCTCAGAAAGCCAGAGCTGCTCCTCAGCTTAGAGAGAGCACCACGCAGTGAACAAGACTCTGAGGAGAGGCTCAGAGTTGGGGTTGCTCAGCATGGAGAAGAGAAGGTCCCAAGGAGAATTTAGAGCCCCTTCCAGTGCCTAAAGGGGCTCAAGAGAGCTGGAGAGGGGCTTTGGACAATGGCCAGGAATGACAGGACAAGAGGAAATTATTTCAAGCTGACAGAGGTGAAATGGGATATTAGGAAGAAATTCTTGGCTACCAGGATGGGAGATACTGAGACAGGTTGTCCAGAGAAGCTGTGGCTGGCCCATCCTCGGAAATGTTCAAGGCAGGTTGGATGGGGTTTGGAATAACCTGGTCTGGTGGAAGGTGCCACTGCCCATAGCAGAGGGGTTGGAGCAAATGATCTTCAAGGTGCCTTTAAACCTAGACCATTCTATTACTCTAATGCAGGGTATGTAGAGGGAGGACAGGCTCCCCTTTCCATGACTGATATTCCCAGGAGATGTGATGGACTGCACTCATCTTAGAAAGTGGCTTTTGGCATCCTGATTTATTTTTTAAATATGGCTATGCTGAGATTAAAAAAAAATAATGAAAAAAAAATCAAATGAGAATCATCTACAGTGTGCTCTGGCCAAATTTCAAATTGGGTCTGAGTATCTGTGACTCAGAAGCGTGTTTATAACCATGCAGGCATGCAAGTTTTTTTCCAGGAACTGTTTCATTACCTGCTGGATTAGCAGGAAGATGTTCTCCCCACTTGCAAAGAAGTCCTGCTGAGCCGAGCACCTCTGCAGCAGCAGGGACACCGAATCCCTGGCTGGAACAGTCCAGCCAGGATGGCTTCTCTGGAGGAGGGCACCACACCAGCCTCTGCCTGATGCCCATCTGTGCAGATGTTGGCAGCTGTGGCACAGGCCAGGGCAGCCCCGATGGCATTCCTTGTACCAACAGAGCCCTGCAGAGGCTCTGCACCACCTCTCAGCAAGGCAGCTCTCACCCAAACCAGGGAAAGTGTTTCCTCTCTGCCATCTGCTTCCACTTTTTCCCAACAACCTCGCCAGCATATGCCTTCTCCAGTGCTGGCAGAGATGGGCACCATCATCTTCACAACTCCTCACAACTCCCAAGACACATTCCCAGCACCAACCAGAGGTGGAATTCGCAGGGTCAGCACTGGCATTTATCCACTGAGGGATCAGAGGGCTGGAAGAGAAGTGAGAGCCAGCAAATCTCACACCAGGCTGTGAATTCTGTCTCCAGATTTCAGCCACTGCCAGCATTTCCTCACCCTGCCCTGGGCTGCAGCAGCCACTGCAAGTGTCACCCAGCAGCCATGGCAGGAGGACTGGGATGTGTGAGGCTGGAAGTGGAATTGGGCTGTGATGAAACATCCCCACATTCACAGACACAGCTGCTTTAATTACCAGGACCCACAGCAGCCAGCCTTGGCATCTTCAAAATCAACAGGAAAACAAGTGGTATTAACACATACATTTGAAAATTTTTAAGTTTAATAATTTGGCACAGTATTGATATTTTCTTAAGCTAAAAAAACAAACGTCTTAGCTTAAAAGCTAAAAAGTCTTACATTATTTTGAAAAACTAAAATTTGTTTTAAAAGGCATCTTATAAATTAAATTCATTTAAGGGAGATGTAGTCCCACACAGCATTGCTGTGGGACTGGGGCAGCTCATGCATCAGAGCCATTGATAAAGCAGAACGTTGTTGCATCTTGAATTCAAGGTGGATTTAGCAACCAAATTGTGGAATCACAGAACGGATTGGGTTGGGAGGGACCTTTAAAGTCCAGTTTCCCTGCTGTGAGCATCCTGAACTAGACCAGGCTGCCCAGGGCTTTGGATGATGGCAGGCTGGGAGAAGCTTAAAGGGCAGCAGAGGAATTCCGAGTGCTGGGCACTCATGGGGACACAGCAGGGATGTGCATCCAGCCCCACAAAACTCACAGCAGCTGATTTTGGTGTTCAGTCTCACTCTGCCACTGTGAAGCTCAGTGCTTGCACTAACCTACCCTGAGCATGCTCAGGACTTTGTACTTCCCAAAAACACCCAACCAAAACCAAAAGCTGCCTTTGTGGCTGCATGGCAGCACCCAAACGAGCACAGGGGTGTTGCTGACACCTCAAGCAGAGGCAGGTGAGACCCCATCACCCCCAAATCACTAAGAGAAGGGACAGCATTGCTTTGCAGTGCTGGCTGCAGGGATGCTTCCCCAGCCTGACACTGCCTGCTCTCCCCTTTCCTACCCAAACACCCCACTCTGGCAATGCAGAGCTCCTTGGGCTAACTCTGCCTTAGGCCAGGAGGCTTTTGTGGCTCAACTGAAGGGCCTTGGAATAACCACCCATCAATAAATTGTCTGGAGTGCCCTGCTGCTTTATTTAGTTTTGCCAGCCCGGGCTCTAATTAGCATTTGCAGTCACATCCTGGCTGCTCTGGGCAGGCGTGCAGCCATCCCACCTCTGAGGTAACAGCTATCCACCCTCCCCTGCTTTGCCATCACATTAAAGCAAATTCCCATCCCCCAAATCCCTCTGCACAACCTCTTCCCTAAGCCAAAAGCTGTAAAACATCTCAGCCCGACACTAAGTGAAATCACACCTCTCCATTCTCCTCTGTCTCTGACAGGTCCAGCTTTGGGCAAGTCACTTCCAGAGAGGTCCACTTGAGAAGATCCAATGGGGGGAAAATAGGGATACTTGAGAATGGCCCTGTCCAAAATACTGGGAATGAGGAGCATGGATAAAGGGAAAGCAAAGAGATGAGGAAAGGACAGGGCAGAGACCCAGGGGGATATTCCTCTTCTTGCCACCAAAGCCCTTGCAAGAGCCACACACCAAGCTGCCAAACTTTACGTGTGTGGGATCAAGCTCAGAAAAGATATCCCCAGAGCCATCCATAGCCAACAGCAAAAAAACTCACTTCTAGCCTGTCAAAGGGTTGGAGAGGGATTTCTAAAAGCAATTTTCTAAAAGCTGCACTACCCAAAGCAAGAGAAATCCCCCAGAGAAATCCTCACGACCCCTCTGGCACAGCCAAAGCCAGCAGGAGATTTTCTTGATTTTCTTCTCCCTTAGACCTCCTCTTCACCCCTCCAAGAGGCAAGTCCCTGCCTGAGGACCATCCAGTGCTTTTCTCTGATCCTCTGCCTGCCCTGCAAGGTTCAAGCTGGATAAACACAGCAAAAAACCCACTGCCAGGCTGCAAATTCCCCCTGCAATAAAAAGAAAGCTGGACCAGAAATCCACCAACTCCATCTCCAACCCAATGAAACCCACCTCAGATTTCTCCAAAGCAACCTTACTAGCAAACAGGGGTGGCTTTGACAAAACTACACTGTCAGGACAAGCGCCAGGAGAAGATGGAGCTGTCGAAAATGTTTTTCCAGCAGGTCTGAACTTGCACTGAGCAGCGGATGCTCAAGACAGCCAGAGAAGCCCCATCCCTGGCACACAGCCAGGAAGGAGATGCTGCTTCCCTCTCCCAAACCTGTGAAAGAGAAAAGGCCAAAGAGCAGAACCTCTCTCCCAGTGCTGGGAGGTGTGAAAAAACGTCCCCCTTGCTGCAGCGACAGGCAGGCGGCAGCTCAGCAGCCTCCGTGAGGGAAAACACCCAAACACCCTCAGCAGCCAAGGCTGAGCACAGCTCCTGAGATTCTTCAATGGGAAAAAGCCCATTGAAGAATTTTTAGGCTTAATTCCACCCAAGAAAATGCACAGAAAAGGCATTTAGAGCGTATCAGGTGCTGTGGAGGGGTGGAGGGAAAAGCAGCTCCTGTGAAACTCCTCTGATGACAAAAAAAAGGAGCTGGGATTTGCAGCAGAGCTCATGGAGATGACACAGGTTTCACCACAGCATCACCCACCGTGAAAAGCTCCTTCCCACCAAGCTGGTTGGCATCATCCAGGGAAGACAGGACAATGCCAGCTCTTTCGGGTGGGTTTTGGGAAGGACACTGCCCCACTGACCGCCTGAAACACTAATCTTCAAGAAATTAGGATTTTAGTTAAAAGTTAGAAGAAACTGGTCTTGAGATAGTTACCTGAAACTTAAATAATTGATTGCCTGTCAATTTATGTTTGCTCAGCTGTGCTTGCAATGGGAAAGGATGAAACTAATAGGTAGGTCCAACGAACACAAACAATTGCAACCAGAAACTCATTCTTTGCAAAACTGGAGGTGCCCCAAAAGCCATTTGTATTGTCATTAACAGAAAAGGTCAGGGCAAGGAAGACTCGCCTTACTTCCTCCTTTAAAGACCCCTCCCCACAAAAATGACCCCAGACTTAATTCAAGAAGCCAACCATGCATGCTTAATAGATATTCAAGCTAATTACCATAGGAAGCAGGGAGAGGAGGGGCTGGTATTATGAATATGGATTTGTTTGAACCTTTTGTCAATAAATAGACTCTGTGATCACCTGTAATTTTGCAGTGCATATTAGGAGGCTACCTCACGCTGCTGCCCAGCGCTGAATAAACATACCCTTTCTAACTTTAAATTATTAGAGAGTCTTCTGTCCATCATAGTTGAATATCAGTGTTAGACCAATACTCATATTTTAGTAAATCACTCTTTCCCCGCGGCTGGGATAAGCACCAGAACATTTGAAAGCTGCTTTAGTACAACTTCAGGGACCTTCCTGAAGTTTTGCAGAATCATGGGGTGGTTTGTGCTGCAGGGAACCTCAAAGATCATCTTGTTCCACCCCCCTGCCATGAGCAGGGACATCTTCCACCAGACCACTATGGTCCAAGGCTGGCTTTGGACAACTTCAGGGATGGGACATCCACAACTGCTCTAAACAACCTGTGCCAGGGCTTCACCCGCCTCAGCTGAGAAAATGCCATTTTGGGAGTGCGCAGTCAGACATCCTCTATATTTTAAAATAAAAAATGTTGAGTTAAATGAAAAATAAGTAATTATCTGATCAAACTAGATACCTGCTGAAGTCCCTGAATTAACCTATTACACTGTCATCCCTGAGATACAAACAGTGTGTGAGGGTGGCAGGTACTACACCCAAGAAACTGAGAGCAGTAAATAATGTTAACCCCACAAACCAGAGAGGCTGGAAAACACCTCTGTCATAAACACTTCCCAGCCTCCCATCAGAACCACACAGGGACAGCTGGAGACTGCCTGGGGGAGGGGAAGAGGCTGAATTATTCTAGGGGAGAGAAGGGACAAGGATGCAAATGAGCAGGAAACATGAGAAGTTTCGGTGCCTGTGGGCTGCACTGAATCCTGCTCTGCCAGCGCAGGGAGATGCTGAAAACCAGAGACTGCTGAAGCAGAGGGCTGTGCTGCCATCCAGAGGGACTTCAGCAGCCTGGAGGAACAGCAGAGGAGCAGCACAGAGCTCAGCTCTGCGGGAAGCACCAAGCCCTGCACTTGGGGAAGAACAAAAGCAGCTGGCTGGGAAGGGGCTGGGCAGGCACAGCCCCAAGGGACCAGCACTATGCTCTGGAAAAAACTGTGCCAGCAGCCCCCTGGGGTGTGTTAGGCAAAGCCAGTGGGTCAGGGAGGTGGCCTGTGCCCTTCATTTAGCCCCAAGGGACACATCCAGAGTGCTGTGCCCCACAGGACGGGAGACATGGGCTACTGGAGCAACTTCAGCCAAGGTGACTGCAGGACAGGGGCTGGGGGAGCTGGGGCTGTGACCAATGGATCACATCACAGGATGTGATCAATGCACAGGGCACCTGACAGTGGGGAAAGAGGCACAGCTCCTCTCTGTAACACCCAGAGACTGGACTAGAGGCAACGGTCCTAGAGACAAACTGCAATAAACCAAATTTGTCCTGTGCAGAGGAATCAGCTTTTCACTGTGAGGGGAACTAAACACCTGGGACAAGCTAGACAGAGAGGCTGTGGACTCTCCGTGTTTGGAGATACTCAAAACCCACCTGGATATGCTACTGGGACAAACTTGGGGGGACTGTGGAGCCTGCCCTAGGTGACCCTGCTTGAGGTTCTCTGCCACTTCACTGCCTCACAATAATTCTGTGTTTCTGAGCCAGGCTAAGGGGAAAGCTCTTTGCAAAGGCTGGTTCCTGGAAAGCACTGACCACGGTTTGAAGGCTGCTCCCAAACCTGCTAACAAAGCTTCCCCACACCTGCAGCTGAGATTCCAGTGAGGGCAGCAGCAGCTGCCAAGATTCAGTGGCAAAACAGAAGGCAGCAGCCCCTGAGAGGAGGCATCTCCTGGGATCCACCCTATCCTTCCATGCCCAGCTCCCAAGGAGCTCCCTGGAGCCACTTCTGAGCCTGCACTGACTCAGCCATGCAGGAAAGCTCGGACTGTCCCTGAGTGCCCACCCCTCTGGCAGCCCTTGGGAGGCTCTGCAGTCACTGGAATTCACTCAGGGAATTCCTGCAGGGTGTGCCAGAAACCTAGGCTTTGAGGAAATTCGGTGAAGGATGCTGCTATTTCCATGCTGTTGCCAGGATATTCAGTGGAGCTCGAGTTCATGCCAGGTCAGAAAACAAACTCCTCCCCAGGATGCAAACCTTGATCTGCACTAAAGGGAAGCAGAGAGAGCACAGGGAGGTTCAGGGCAGATTCCTTGTGGAGAGATGTTTTTCTGCTGCTCAAGGCAAGGTGCCATGACAAAAGCCATATTTCAGTGCACCAATTGCCAGGTTTAGCACATCCACAGTCCTTTTCACTGCCTGCACTGCTCCTCATGCAGGGTAAAGCACAGGCAGGCACAGCCACGTTAACAAAGAGATGCTCATTAGGCTCAGTGAAGTTAATTGCTTTGCAAGGAGCTGTAGAAGACTTGGGGGCATGGGTGGATCTACAGGAAGGATCCTCCGAGGTACATAATTCCTACCGAGATCTCAGGGCTTTGACCTGTAGAGCCCCCAGAGCTCCTGCCAGCTGCCTGAGCAACCCTATTTCCCAGCCCTCCAAAAGCCCTGGGGTTATGGCAACAGACATCTGAAGAGGAGCCCATGGTGGAGAAAGACCCAGATGGTGCTGGGGAATGTGCTTGGGAGGCAGCAATGGAGCTCGCACCAAAAGGGCCCTTTGTCTCATTCAGCACCAGTAAAAAAAAATTAAAAAAAAAAAAAATCAGCTTCATTTGTAATCTGGGATGCAGAGCTTGCACATAACCAGACAGAGGCTGCCAAATCGTAAAAAGCCACCAAGATCTGTGAGCAGCACCCTGTGCATTTGCAGCCTGTTCTGTTCCCTCCCTGCTTCCCATCCAACCGTGCCGAGCAGAGCTGCAGGAGCCTCCAGCCCCAGAGGCTCCCTTGGGTGACAGCAGCACAGAGCTCCCTGCACCAGGAGCTGGCAAGGTCTCCTTCTCCTGGAAGCTCCCAAGAAAAGGAGACCTCACAAATTCACAGCACCAGAGACAAGAATTAAGATGCTCCAAGGCAGGACACTACTTTTACATTATCCTTACTTAACATTCAGACCCTCCACCCATCACTCCAGTGCTCAAATCTCACAGCATCTCACCTTCACACTGCTGCTTCCCCCCCAGTCTCCTCCATCCTCTGCCCAACATCTGCCTGGAATCAGGCTTTTCCATGCATCCTGGTCGTAAATATCATCCCAAAACGAGGGCACAGCTTGCATCCCCGGAATTGCACAAGCCGAGCTTCCCATTCACACGTGGGTCTCAGCCATGCAAAGCAGGGTTGGGTCCTGTGTGATTCAATTTCAGCCTGAAGTTTTTTCTAGGATGGGCTCCCTGTGTGGCTCTGCCTGTCCTTACCATCAGCTAAGGAAGCAGTTGCTCCTCCTGGAGAAGCCACAGGAGGCTCCCTGTTTGCCTATTTTGACGAGGAGCTTTTCTTTTAAGCTGTCTCTAAGCTTGACATTATCCAAAGGATGCATCCAGAGCAAAGACAGCAGTGATTCAACCTTGGAGCACTGCAGATCTGGATACCTCTATCCCTGACCCCAGCATGTGGATGGAGGGCAGAGCAGCAGGATGGGACTCTGGAAAAATAGGATGTAGTGTCTGCCCTGGGCAGAAGTCCCTCAGACAGGAACAAGGTGGGCTGGCACATTCATTTTTCACTATAAAGTTATTCCTCCCCAAAGCCACTGCCCCACAGGCACTTTGTGTTTTCTGTTCTCTGCCTCAGTTTCCTCTTGGAAAAAAAAAAAAAGCAAACAGGGAAAAGATCCTTTCACCCTTCCTGCTCTTATTCTACTTGTGGAACAGACATTTTCCATGGTTCCCATGTCCCATTTGATGCCCACCACGGTGCTGGAGCTATGGGAGAATACCCCCTTACTGCTAAGCAGAGCCAGACTGCCACAGTGAAAGGCCCCAGGGGGATCCAAGGGATGTGAGATGAGCTCTTCTGAAAATGAAATCACAGGGAAATTGCATTATTACTTATAAAATTACACATAAGGAAATTAATTTGCTTTTTCTCCTCCATAGGGTATCCATGTATTCTCAGAAAACATCTGTGGTACTGGGGTTACTAATTCTGCACACCTATCTGGGCCTCAGCAAAACTTTTGGGAGAACATTGATGGTTTGTCCCAGAAGGATAGAATGGTTTGGATTGGAAGGGACCTTAAAGATCACCTTGTTTCCGCCTCCCTGCCATAGGCAGGGCCACTTTCCACTTGACCAGGTTACTCCAAGCCCCATCCAACCTGGCCTTGAACAGTTCCAGGGATGTGGCAGCCACGCTTCTCTGGGCAACCTGTCCCCATCCTCACAGTCTAGAATTCTAATCTTAAACCCACTCACTTTCAGTTTAAAGCCATTTTCCCTCATCCTGCCACCGCATGCCTTCATCAAAAGTCCCTCTTCTCCTGATGTTTGAGTCTGATGTTAAAGCAGGAAGCTCTGGCATGTGGATTTTGCAGGTTGATGGGGTGTCAGGGCACAGAAGTCTAGGAAAGGAGCAGATCAAGCCCCCTGGTGCTCCCCAGCTTCCCAGGAAGGGGCCTGGCAGAGGCAGGGAGTGGGGCTCTCTGCTCCTCAGTGGGACATGTGGTCTGCAATGCCCAAGGACCAGAGCCCATTGTCCTCCCCAGCATCAGAGGCTTCCCAGAAAACCACCACAAAGCGGCATGAAACGACAAACCAAATCACCCAGGAGCTGGGAAATGCAAAGACAGAGCCCTTAAGCCTGGGGAAACATCCTGTTAAACCACATTGGGATGGCAGCACTGCGTTAAAGACAGAAATATCAGGCTTTGAGCCGCTGCTGGATGGAGCTGGGGGCAGCTGTGGGGACACATCCCACCACCAGCAGCAGGAAGGGCTCCAGCTTCACCTCGCTGCCACCAAGCAGAGCTGTGGAGCTGCAGGCCTTAATTAGCCCTCAACAATTAACAAGGTCACCCCTCTGCTTCCTGCCCTGCCATGATTTATTCATCTGGCATCCCAGTGGGCTGCCAAAGATAACGAGGCACCGAGCACCTGCCGAGCCCATATGGCAACTCATTTCCCCTGCAGTCTCCGGCCAGGAGGTTCCCCGGGCACAAAGGGATGAGCACAGAGCTGACAGGGCCAGGGAGAGCCCGCCTCAGCCATGGGCTGCTCTCCAAAAAAAGCAGGAGCAGCCTCAGCATCATCATGAGTTTGATCATGGAAACCAACCCGAAGAAGCCCTGCCAGCCTCACACGAGTAGAGAGCTGACCTAGATCTTGCCAAAGCAACGTGCCACATCTAATTAATACGGGGGCTCCCATCTCCTTTGGGTGTTCTACTAAACATTATTCCCCAAATCAAGTTCTGGAGGCAGGGAATTGCTCCAGACCAGTGATAGCAGAGTAGGATGTGCTGCAACAGCTTATCCCAGAAAATCTTGCTGATTGCTGAGCAGACACAGGGAGGGGAAGCTTGTCATTTAAATGTGGGACTGAAACACGTAGCTGCAGCCTTGTCACATACTGAGTGTGGGGTGAGACAGGCTAATCCAGGATTTGGAGCTGGGCTTTTCTCACAGCACTGAACAATGAGAATGAGTTAATTAAGGGAAAATAATAAAGAAAACCAGTGGGCTCTAGCTCTGTCAAACACTTCTGTTTTCTCAACTTCGATAATGTCTTAGCTTGCTCTGATTCAGGAAGACTTGGACACACTTTTTAGAAGGAAATACAAATCATGGAATCACTGAGGTTGCAAAAGACCTCTAAGATCAAGTCCCTTAGCACTGCCAAGTCCCACAAAAAATGTCCCCAATCACCACACCTACAGATAATCCCCTCACAGCTGGGTCAAGCCACAGCAAAAGCAGAAACAGCCCCAAATGTATCTAAATACCCAGTTACAGCCAAGGGAAACTGCCTCGAGGACTTCCAAAACAGGCATCTTCCAATTTTCCTCTCTATGCCACTTTCCCCTAGCACCCCACAATTTGGGAACACACAATTCCCACAGGATAACTAACACTCCCCAGTTCAGAGCCGTGCAGCCCAATGAAAGTTTTTCTCTACAAGGTGTCCACCCAGTTGCTGTCTGTGTTGATATGTGTCTACCCAGTTGACCATAATTGTTGTTTGTGTCAACTATTTGTTGTCTCTGTGAATTGTTAATGCTCCTAGCTGTTTGTCCCTTCCCCGTCCCAGTATCCACGTCCACCTCCATTGCTCTCTCTAAAATGGTGTGTGACAGCAAGTGCTCAGGGGACACCATTCAGTGGTAAAAAACCCCTAGAAACAATGAGCCAGTAGAACATCTAAGACTAAAAATGGTACTTCCAGGTGGGGAATACAGAGGAGAAGATGAAATCACCAACCAGAGCTTTTTGGCCTTGTCGCCATGAGCAGCACTTGGCCAGCATGACACCCCTAGAAAAAGCGTCAGCAGTGTTTTTCTAGGGATTCTTGTGAGGGTGGAAGTGTCAGCTCTGTTGTCTGGCAAAGCTGAATTTTCCCTTCTACGTGTCATCCAGTGGAAACAGCTGTGCTAGTGTGCACAACCCCTTGGGTTCCCCACCCAAAGCTGACCTTCAACAAGGGCTTTACAAAGGAGCAGGTCTCCTAGTCCATTCCTTTCACCTCCCCAGCCCCACAGAGGACAGAGCAAGCTCCCACTCCCACCTGGCTCTCTGGTACTTACTCCCACTCCTTCCTCCGTGCCTGGGGCGTGCTCTGCATCTTGTGCGCTTCGTGTGCCTTGATGATGTCCCTCTGCTCGATGAGGCCTCCTCGCCGGCGCTTGATCACGTCAGGGCTCACGGGCACCAGCTGGCCCAGCCCCAGGTCCACAGCACTGCCACATTCCGCATCGCCATCCCGGGAGCGGGAATCGTAGAGGGCATCGAAGGAGGCGGCGCGGGACACCAGCGCCTGGGCCAGGCTCTCGGGTTCCAGCAGGTTGCAGGACTGGGTGCTCTGCATGAGGCCCAGGCGGTGCTGGCGCCACGTCTCCTCCTCAGGCAGGGCCAGGATGCAGCGGGAGGAGGCAGCGTCCAGCTCAGCCCCCCTCCCCGGCGCTGGGGCGCCCATGGAGCACGTCCCGAATCCCAGCATGGCTGCTGCTGCTGCGGCTCATCACTCTGCAAGGGGACAAGGCAGAGGGAGGCTCAGGGGTTTGCTCTGTTTGCCCCATGACTCCCTTCCTCCCTGTCTTGGGTTACAATACAGGATGTGATAAAAGGTATCTATTCTATCACAATCTGTTGAGGGTGGGGGCAGTGATCCTGATCTCCGTGGGAGATATTCTGCTAATGGACCATCCATTGAAACCAGGTGGGGCAGTGTTCTTTATCTTTTCACAACCCATACTTCCTCGGAGTTCTCTTCTGCTAATGGCCCACTGAGTCCCATTGTGGGACTGATAAAATTACTGCATCCCATGGGGAGTTGCCCCAGCCAGGGGGAAGAACCCAGCATTTCTTACCAAGATAAAATCAGAAGTTTTGGGACACTAAGGTAGCCCTTTCTCCACTGGACTCCAGAGAGAAACTGGATTTCTCCACATCATCACTGGGTCCCCGGAGGGAAACTGCACCTTGTACAGGAGCACTGCTTCACTGAACCACATCTGTCACTGCAAGAAGACTGCAGCCACCATTTAATGGGACTGCTACCAACACCCTGACTGATGGGGTGTCAGGTTGTACTCTGACTTTGTCAGGGTTTTGGGTTTGTTCTTTGTAGTACTGTATTTCTATTTTAATTTCCCTAGTAAAGAACTGTTATTCCTAATTCCCATATCTTTGCCTAGAGCCCCTTAACTTCAAAATTGTAATAATTTAGAGAAAGGGGGTTTGCATCCTCCATTTCCAACAAAGGCTCCTGCCTTTCTTAGCAGACACCTGTCCTCCAAATTAAAACACTCCCACATCAACCAAAAGTCCTGTTTCTCCTCAGTTTGTTGGGCTGTTCCCTCTCGCAGATCACACATCACTGCACCCCCAAGGTCAGGGCAAGGGGCACCACCTCCTGCCTCCCTCATCCTTCCCAATTTGGGCATCCCTGAACCTCTTGAACCTGCAGCCAGTCCTCCCTGGAGCAGCACAGGTTGATGAGATAGGAAAAGAGATTTGGGACACCTGGATCAAACTACCCCAGTCTCCTTCCATTTGGTTGTTCTCTACAGGGAACCCCTGGCTGGAGCAACGAGATCCCCCTCCAGACTCACCCTCAAGGGACAGCCAGGCAGCACTTCAGGAGGCTGGATGGGGAAATACCAGCGTGGGTTTGAGCTGGGAGCTGCACATGGAAGCCAAAGGCACGGGAACAGTGCCAGGAACACCACACTGAGCAAAGGAGGTGGTGCTCTACAGACAGGACACGCTCATGTCCAAGACTACACCCAAAGCCATGGTAAAATGCTTTATTCTTGTGTTGGAAAAGCTCTGTTCAGCATGTTACTGCTGCAGGAAAGGCTTTGATTTCCCAGAAATTTCCCATCCAGTGTTTGCCCACGATGAAGGTGAAAAAGTGGATGAGAGAAAGCAGAAGGCAGCCAAGGCCATCACTGCCTTCCTTACTCCATCCCTAATGCAGGAGAAAGCAACTCAGCAAGGAAAAGGAGCTAAATTCCCCAGCCATGCAGCAAACTGAGCACATCATCATCTTAACCCCTTCCCAGGGCATCATTTGGAGACACCTCCAGAACAAACAGGGAGGCGAGAAGAGAGGATGAGATAAAGGCTGGGGAACACCACACCAAAAGCAAAAATAAATTTTATATTGGGAGGGAAAATTAACAGCAACTGAGGGCACAACACAGTGCATGGCCTCATCCTAGTCAAAATAAGCCTGACATTCCTCATGAGGGGAATAGGTGGAGGGCTCTGGGGAACAGATTTCCTTCAGGTCCGTGGTGCTGCCCTGTAAATAGAAGTCACTCAAATTAACCCTCAAATTTAAACCAGTCCAGCCCAGGGGATACTCAGCCCTTGGCAAGCTCTCCAGAAAGAAAAAGGCAACTGCCAGCAAGAGCCTCAGCAAATTAATTAGCACATTGATAAGACGAGTTTGGCTGCTCCCACTGAGAGCTATAAACGGATCCTTCACTCCACTACTTTGCTTACCCATGCGACTTTTTTTAGGAGCATTAATTACTTCTTCAAGTCAGTTCTGGACACCTTCATCATATCTAATTTTCACCAACTTCTGCTTTTCCTTTTCATATTGCTCTGCTCATTTTTAACCCTCCCCTCTTAAAGTTTAACTCCAGGTTTCCTTGGGTTTGGGGGGCTTTTCTTGTTTTGGTTTTCTTTTTCCTGTGGTTGGTGAGCTTTTTGTTTTGGTTTTGTGTTTGGCTAGGTTTTGTTTAGCTTCTGTTTGTTTTGTCTTTTTATGTTTTTTTTTTAAACAGCCATTAGCCCTGTTCCTTTCCTAAGCATTTCCTTGGCAAGTACAGGAGGATTTCATGCACACCGAGCGTGAACACTCCAGGTTTCAGCCATGCCTGAGGACAATTAGCCAAGAGCAAATGAGGATAAATCCCAAGGGGAGGTCCAGCATCCACACAGACACTGGCTCTGCTGATGCCTCCTAGTGCATCTTCCACTCCAGTTGACTCCCAGGCTTGGGAGCAAGTGGAAAAGCTCAGGCAGAACCCTCCAATCAAACACTGAGAAAGTTTGAGGAAATAAACAGAAATAATTAGCTCTGCCTCCGCCCAAGCAAACAGGGCTCACGCTGCCAGCAGAACAAGCCACGTTCCCTCTGGAGAAGTGACAAGGAGAGAAGGGAGGATGCCAGAACATTTTGTTAAGGAAAGCTGACGAGGTTTCACACTAACGAGGGTGCTCGAGGGATACCACATGGCAGGTACAGAGCATCTGGCACCAGGGCCCCTGCCCCTCTTCTGGCCTTTGGACCCCTCCTCACACACTGAAAACAAACACTTTATTTTTACCCCAAATCAGAGTTAATGGGGAAAAACACCACATTGGCTCATGTAATTTGGCTTTTGCTGTTTCAATGGCAACCCTGCTTCTGTTGGTGGGAACCCAGAGCTTGGGAAAAGGCATGGCCAGAGCCAGGACCATGGAGCCATCCAGCAGCCCTGCCTCGAGCCTGGATTTTCTTGGCCACACAGAACTTGTCTACATGTGTGTCACAAAATGGCCTGGGCTGAAAAAAGCCTTTAAATTCATCTTGTGCCAACTCTCCTGACAAAGGCAGGGACACTTCCCACTAGATCAGGCTGCTCCCAGCCCCATCCAGCCTGGCCTTGGACACTTCCAGGAATGGAACAGCCACAGCTTCTCTGTACCAGATCCTCACCACCTTCACAGAACTTTTTCCTAATATCTAACCTAAACCTGCTCTGCCAGTGTGAAGCCACTCCTCTTTGTCCTGACACTCCAGACCCTCATCAATAGCTCCTCTCCATTTTTCTTGTTGGCTTCCTTCAGGTTTCAGTGCCTCTGATTCTTTCCAGCTGCAAGCCAGCCCTATCCTGGCAATAAACCCAGGTTGCCACACAGCTCCCTGTTAATAGCCAGGCAGAAGATGACTTCACCCCTCCACTAATGACAATTAGGGGTTAAAAATAGCAAAGGAAAACAGAATATCCACCTGTGTTGGCCCCCCTGTAGTCCCACACGTGGTTTCCCACAGGTGATCCTGCTGATGCTCACTGTCGGTACCTCTGGTGGTGTGACTGGGATGCAGTAGGGACATGGGACAGCCCCTGCCATTCCTGCCCCAGGAACAGGGATGTCACTGCCCAGCAATGGGTGTTGGCCTGTATTTGATAGGAACTGCTGCACTGTGACACAGAGCAGGCTTTCAGTACGTTAAAATAAAGCCTCTAGAAGCTCTCACCTCCCAAACTTCATTCTAAACACAATAGAAGTCAGGAAATTCACTGTTTGCTCCTGCTGTGGAGAAATCATCTGGATAAAACCATGGCCACAGGGCACTGAGAGCAGCCAAACTGAATTAGAGAGGGGATATTCAGCTACGAATTCATTGGCACTGCTGCTTTCACCTGCACAGTGGCTGGGAGCAGCGTGGTGCTCCCTGCTCAGCCCAGGGCACAGCTGAGGACACGGGGCACCCAGCTGTGTTGGCACAGCTGGAGGTCACATCATCTAGGTCACATCTCCGTGATCCCCATCGCGGCTGGGCTTCTCTTGCTTCCTCTCCCACAGGGAATTTGCACAGCCAAACAGGGGCAGAGCGGTGAGTAGCGCTGACCCCTTGGCCTGCACATCAGTGTGGGCTGAAATGGGACACAAGGGCAGCATGCCCATCCCACACACCATTGGGAAAAGGCATTTTAAGCACCAGAGCACAAGCGATGGAAGAAGAAATACACACACCTCCTTCCCTACAGCATCCCCAAGAGACCCAACGCTGGGTTCCGAACAGGGAACGCAGTCCCAGCAGACAGGAGACCCTGAGATCTCACGCCGTGCTTCATTTTTCCCCCCCTCTGGCAGCTGATTAACTAATACAGAGCTGCAGGGAGGAGCAGGTTCCCAGCAGCAGCGCTACCCTCGAAGAGGAAATTCCTTTTAGGGGTTTTCTGCGCGTGTGTTTGTGTTACAATGGCAGCAATCAAGCCTTTAGCCAAGTAACGATGTATTACCATAATAACTACACTCGGCACTTAAAGCACCGGGTGAGCTCTTTGCTTCCATTATCTGAACAACTTTTACCAAAACCCCCGGAGTTAAAGCAAAAGGTTTAACGCTGCGCTGGTCCACAGGGCTGATGCTCCCCAGGCAGCGCTGCAATGCTGAGCTCCAGCACTGCCACAAGCCCCGGGAGAGCAGGGATTCCTTCCTGGAGAGGGCAGCTGGAAAAACCCTGGCTCTGGTGTATTCCACAGGCAACAAACTGCTGGAGCCCTCCAAGCATGGTTCAGCACCCCAGCAGCCTTCCCTGGGGATTTGGAGGGTGACTGTGGCAGCAGCATCAGGGCAAGAAGCTGTTAAATATATATATATAGATGAAAAATATATATGATAGTATTGATATGTACACATATATGAGCAGATCTAGGATGCTGCTCCCAAGCACCTTGGGCACACCCCGAGAGAGGCAAGGATTCTCCGCTTCACCAGCCCACAGGAGATGTCTCCTCCCCACCTTGGCTGGTCTCCCATGCTGGGATATTTTGGCCTGGTTCCACCCTTCCCAAGGGATGCTCCAAATCCAGCCCCTGCCGCCCCTTCCCTCTGACTCGCTGACCTGCTTCTCCCCAGCTCAGGGGGGCACTTGGCTTCTAGGACAATCAAGAGCCTCTCTCCAGAGAGCCATGCTTGCCCTGAGCTGCTAATTACCAGTCCCTGCTCCAAGGGGGAAGGGGAGCTCTGCAGCACAGAAAAGCAAAGCACCGAACCTCCGAGCGCTCAGAAGAATTTCAGCGTGGGGCCCTTCCAAACAGAGACAGATGGGCTGCGAGAGAGGCTGATTCATCCTCGTGGCCTTTTCCTCTCCTGCCACGTGCACTTCCCCTGGCAGTGACATGGATGCTGGGGTGGGTAAGCCCTGCTTGGGTCAGCTCTAAGCCCCCCTGGGTGCTCCAGCCCATCTGGGTGGGAGCCAGCTGGTGAGTGGGTTATTTTTAGTCGAGTCATTTGATACTGGGCAAAAGTTTGTGGGATTAAACCCCCCTCCCAAAGCCCCCAGCATTGGCAGATTTGCAGTGGCGCTGCTGGGAAGAACTATTCCCAGCATCCTTGGGACCCAGTGAGAGCCAGGGCTGCATTCCAGGCTTGGGAGCTTTGTATACCAGTAACAGAGGGACTTAAACAAGGTGGGAAGGAAAGAAAGAAAGATGTTTACAGGCAAAGTCTCCTTGCACAGATTTAGTCCTACACACAGCAAAAGGTGTAGATGAAAGGGTCAGGAAAAATGTAGCAAAATGGGAGAGTCAGGAAAGGTAGCATCACATTGCCAATGTGTGTTGAGAGCAGAGGGACACAGTGGAATCAAAGAAAGGCCACTTGGCTCAAAAAACATCATTTTCTCATCATCCACTCCTATCTTACACACTAATTTTTTGGCTGTTGTGGTACCAAAACACCACAGCGAAGACCCTTGGAACACCTGCAAAGATCAGATGAAGGAAAGAGCAGAGCTCAGAACACCCAGGAGCTGCTTCAGGCCAGGAGGAGCATCAGCAGCAGACATCAGACATCCTTTTGTCTGGGAGGCAGCTTTTGTTCTGCCAGGACAGAGTTATCACAGCTGGAGTGATGCTCCAGCAGCAGAGTCCACTCCTCAGGGCCCAGCACCACTTCTGCTTCCCAGGAAAAGCTGGGCCAGGATGGAGCCAGACTGCTGCTCAGGTCCCATCCCAGGCAGGAGGCATCTCCAAGGCCATCTCCCCCAGAGGATACCAGGGCTCACCTCGGGTAGAACAGGAGCCCTCCTACACAGCGCCACTCCCAGATACTCCCGGCGGGATCAGCTTCAGGAATACCAAAACATGAAATCATCTCATCTCTCCTTTAAGAGCAACTGTTAAGCAACACCACCAACTATTTATATAAATGTATGTGAAAGAACTCAGCACTTCTGCAGCACAGAGAGCCAGGAGAGATGGAGACAGCAGGACCCTGAACCCAGGAGTGCTGCAGGCAGCAATCCCCATCCCCAGGATGCTTCCAGAGCATGGGAGGCACATCCCTGCTGGGGTGGCAGTGACACGAGGCTGTCTGGCCTGGCACAGCGATTGGGAACACCCATCCCGACAACCCAAACTTCTTGCAGCACCGCCTTTGAGACAGTCTCATTCCAGCCCTTCTCCCTGCAGGGCAGGCAGGGCTCTGCAGCTCAAGGCAAAACATCCCTCATCACACATCCACCAACCTGCCACCCCCAATCCCAGCATCCCAAATCCCCAGGAGAGCAGAGCAAAGGTGCACAGACAGACCTGAGGGGGCGTGTGCCATCCGCTGTGAGCAGGAATGGGGAAGAAGGGATGATGCCTGGCACAGCTCAGCGTTCCCCTTCCATGTACAAGCTCTTCCACGCAGCAGGGGAGAGGGATTGCTCCGGTGGGAGCAGCTCTGCAAACAGCAGGAATAATGCAGAGCGGGAAGCCAGAGGGATCCGTGCTCCAGCAGTGTCCAGAGCCCAGCTGAGCACAGCCAGAGAGCGTGCCCTCAGGAGTTTGCTTTCCAAAGAAGGGCACAGCCAGGACTCCTTCAGATAATTTCCAGGCCACCCTCCAGGAATTAGCTCTGCTCCTGCATAGGAGTACAGGCTGTCACCCCTGTGGAGCTACACTGCCCTTCTCCCTCTACTCCCACCATGAGGAAATTCTCCTTGGAAAGGCTGAACAGCCATCCTGGGCTCGCTGTTGTGCCCCAACACACGGCACACAGCTGAGGTAAAGCACAGGCATGGAAACAGCCCCAGGCTCATGGGGCTCTGACTGTGCCCTTGAAAGAGGGAGGGAGCCATCTCCGACGCCCGGGCCACCATTCCCTGGGTGTGTGGTGATCCAAGAGCCAGTGCATGCTGGTGGATGTGGACAGAGCCCCTCCACCCAAGGACAGCATAAATCTGCATTTATTTTTCAGTGCACAGCAGCAGCACTGACTCTGCACATCACACCTCGGCTGCTCCCACACCCAGGGAAGCAGCACTGCCAAGCCTGGTAATTCAGCCTGAGCTGGCACATTTCAAAGGGGACAAGAGAGCCCAGACAACATCAGAGCTCAGCATCAGTCCCCATTTCCCTGAGCCCTAAAGCAGCTGAAGAATTGCCAAGGTATGGAGAGGAGCAGGAGCTGCCAGGGTGTGTTAGAAGTTGCTGTGCAACAGAGAAAGAAAATGCTTTTAAAAATAAATAGAGCAGCCTCTGGGAAGCACTGCTGGCAGAAGGCAGCCTGTGAAGCACCTGGGAGGAGGCAGCCTGCAGGAAGGAGCTGAGAGCAGGGCATTGCTGCTGCTGCTGCTGAGGGACATCAGGTCAGCTTGAAACCACAGACGTAAAGAGGATTTGATGCAGGTAGAGAAGGAAAAATAGGGAGCCATGTGTGAAGCATTGATTTCTTCCGTGCATTGCCCTGGGAAAAGTTTGCTCACCCATGCCAACACAGGTGGTCCCAGGATCCCAGAATGATTTGGCTTGGAAGGGACCTTAAAGCCCATCTAGTTCAAACTACTCTGCAATGGGAAGAAGAATTTTTTCCAAATATCCCATCTAACCCCATCCTCTGTCAATGTGAAGCCATCCCCACTTCTCCTGTCACTTTGTGCTCATAAAAGCCCCTCTCCAGATCTCTTATAGCCTCTTTTAGCACTGGAAGAGGCTCTAAGGTCTCCCCAGAGCCCTCTCTTCTCCAGGCTGAACAACCCTGGCTCTGTCAGGCAGTTCTCACAGGAGAGGTGATTGTGAGACCCTGAGAGTTGTCCCTGCCCTGCTGCATCCCAGGCATCTCCAGCACTCATTCAGTCCTCATACTCCAGCTTATGGCTTCTCCAAAAACACCTGCCTTAGCCAGGGGCTGGCATGGGCCAGGAAGGACACCCAGCATCACAAGGGGACACATCCCGTGGCCACAAAATCAATGTTTAACCTGGCAAAGGCAGGGAAAACAAGCTCTCATTTCCAACAGCGCCTTGGCTGAGGTGACTCACGAACCACAACGTGTGTCAGTGCTTAATAGACCTGCACAGGTAATTATCCCATCGTGGAAACAGCAGATTCCTGGCAAAAGGAGTCACAGCACCCCTGAGAGGGGAAAACAAAGGGATGCTGAAAAGGTGAGCGACAGCAGGCTTTATTCCTCTTTGACTTCTGCTTCCATTATGCACAAAGACTTGCTGAAAAGGTCTCATTGTTTGTGCAAAAAGGAAGACAGTCTCGTGCACAAATTGCACGGTGAAGAAGGGAAGGGGATAAAGGATAAGTCTGGCCTGCATGCTAGGGGGGAAGAAATTCCTCCCAGTCAGGGTGGTGAGACACAGGCTGCCCAGAAGTTGTGAATCCCTGGAAGTGTTCAAAGCCACTT
>VRYO01001717.1:1842274-1853765 GCA_009812075.1 Sialia sialis | reverse complement strand
TTCCCTCCAGCAGCACAGCTTTGCCCCCAGCTTCGACGCCAGGTCCTGCTCCAAACAGCAGCCACAGCGGTGCCCATCGCCCTCCATCTGCCTTGCTTCCTTACAGCCAGCCATTCCAGCACCTCTCTTTGAACCAAAGCCACTGTCACATCCTTAGGCTCCCTCTCCTCCTCTGAATGTTTCTTCTTTCAACAAGAGCTCATCCAGCGCCGCTTTCCCTTCTTTTATCCGCTCGCTACAATCGCTGGCACCGAGCCGCGACTGCCTTCCCTCCTTCTCCTCTTTGTGGCATTATTTCATCTCTGCTGTTCCATCCCTCTGAAGCACATTACTAGGAATAATTTGTGCCACAACAACCTTCCTGCCAGAGAGCTGCTTTGTGGGACACTTAAGCATGGTGCAAATGAGCTCAAATTAAGGATGAGACTAATTCGTGCAGAGGAGGGTAGGCACAGCCACGAATAACAGCCTAGCCCCAAGCTGGAGCCTGGGAAGATCCAGCAGGAAAAGAGCAATGCACATCCCATTTCTTACACCAGTCTTTATATAAGACATGCATCAGTGCAGCCCAACATTCTCCACAGCCCTGGCTGAGCAGCTAGTCCAGGCACAGAGCTAGAAGGAGCTTTGCACTGACCCAGGCTGACTGCTCCACTCACCAGCTCCATCTCCCTGCTGAAACGATGCCCCATAGCTCAACCAGCTCCTAAATCCATCACAGAATTGGCCCTTTTGCAGCAGCACTTCGACTTCACTGTATTTGCAAACACCAGCCCTCACGCTGCAGTGGCTGCTCACTGATGGCCCCCCATCCATCCCTCTCCAGCTCTGGGAAGGAAAGGCTCCTCCAGACGAGGCTCCTCCACAGGCCACACACACACACAGCTCTTTTTACACCAGGGAGCTGCCATCTGGAACTTTTAGACATCTCCAGGATGGCTGGGGCCCGGCAGTGTGAGACTGACGGCGTGTGTCACCCAGCCTGCACACACCGTGGGGTTCTGCTGTGGTGTGGCACAGCCAGCTGGCACTGCCCCCTGCTCACCAGCACCCCCACACTGGACACCAGCAGAGCCCATTGGCTTCCAGCCCCTTGGCAGCTCCTGAAGCAGGCAGGGCTATTTCTGGCAGCATCTCTCCCCCCTCTCTCTCCTTTTGCCCACTCACTCCTTCCTAAGTAGCTTCACACCACTGATTCTCCCCATGCCAGCCATCCACAGTCTGCTGGCAGGATTCAGAGCTGGGGAGAACCAAGCAATCATCCTTCAGGGCCCCCAGCCCCCACCAGCACAGCTCAAAGTGGCAGCAACCAAAACCCTTCCATCCCAGAAGGGACCAGACTGGCACATCCCCCCTTCCCCGACTGGCACTGATACATGACTGCCATCCAATATTTCAGGTTTAAACCAGGTCACTTTCTTGCTTTGAGCCTTGTTTGTGTGGGAGCTGCCAGCTGAACCGCTCATGAGGGCTCCAGTCTTCCTCCAGGGTCTGTGGATCTGCCTGGGGTGCATTAAAATTCTGCCACACTATACACCAGCATAGAACCCCTATGGGAATACTACACTCGTTTTTGGGTTTTACACCCTTCCCTCTGCCTGAAATGAGCTGGACAGTCCCTAATAACAAGGCCTGCAATTTGTCACAGTCCCAGGCTGAAAATAGGGGGTGCTCAAAGCCTGTGAGCACCAGGTGGGATCCCCCACCTCAAAGAGTACCTGGCACAGGTACACTACAGGTGCACTACAGCCAGAAGCAGGCATCTTCAAAAAAATCAAGGCTTGCCCTAAAGCAGTGGCTGACAGCACTGAGTTTATGGCCTCCCCAGCTCCAGGAGCTGCTCACAGGCTCTGCCCCACAGCTCTGCCACCCTCCCCAGGCAATGTTCAGGTTGTCACCCCTGCCACAAGGGACACTCACCTCATCATTGCACTGGGGCCCATTGAATTGTCAGACTCAATAAATGGTTTAGGTCGGGATGGACCTTAAAGATGATCTTGTTCCAGCCCCTGTGCCATGGGCAGGGACACCAGGTTGCTCCAAGCCCCATCCAGCCTGGCCTGGCCTCATCTCCTCCAAATACACCCTTGAGCCAAAGCACTGGCACCTTCCAGCTAAAACTGCTCCTACACATGAGCCAGCCCAATACAGACCAGAGCAGATCCCTCATGTATTTCCCACCTCCCAGGCACATCCTCGGGAGGGATCCTCAGCCTTGCACACACAGGCTGCTTCTTGGCTCATTTCTCCCATGCTCAGGTTTGTTTTGCAGAGAAAACCTGGCCCTAGAAGCTCAGCAGGAAAGCTTTTTAGCACCAGTGAGTGCCCAAGGAAGGTGTCGAGCCACCTGCAAAGAGCTTCCCGAGTTGTCGGCATCCTTGCAGTGCCAGGAGGCACAAGACTCAACAAAACCTTGGCATCCAATGTACCCTTCTGGAGAAGCTTTCTGTCAGCAGGAGTAATCCACAGTGGTTTAAGGCTCTTTCCAGCCACCTTGGATTTCCAGCCAAAGTGTGCAATCACCCATAGCCTGGTGGGGATCCAAGAGCAATCCCAGGTGTTCACCTCACTTCCAAGAGGCAAGGGTGTCCCACACTGCCCCAGCAAACTGCCAGGAGCTGAGCCAACACCTCTGGGTCAAGATCCCTTTTCGTCTAGGCTTTCCCACCCCACTCAGAAACCAAAGCACCACAGCACAGACCTCACCACTCAGCCTAACCCCCAAAATAAGCCTTGGCTGAGGATGCTACACACCAAGCAATGCATCTCTAAAAGAGGTTTGGGTGCTTTCCACATCCCACAGGAGCTGTAACACAAGGCCAGTACTGAGTGTTTCTAAAAATCTCTGCCTGCTGTGAGACGTGGAGCCCCGTGTATGTAGAGCCTGCTTGAAACGGCTAACGGATTGCATTTTTTCCAAGCTTGCTATTTCCATATGCCAGGAGGAAAAAAAATAATAATAGGGAAAAAAAAAGCCCTAAATCAGAGCAGTGATAAATTTCTAAAGCTACTGTAGCAAAGGAAAAAAATATGTAGTGGAAGCAGCCTCCCAGAAATTCCCCTGTGCTGCAAACGCCAAATTAAGTCAAAAAGAAGAGGAGGGGGGAATCCACTTCCATAACAACATATTGTGGACAAAAGGGCAGCAGCAATAACCACGGTCTGTCACTGCTGCCATCGAATCCAGCATCCCCTGCAGCAGCTCATTATTTAAGAAGTAAAACCCACACTTCCATCCCCAGGTCCAAAGCAGGGCATGGAAACACAGGCTGGCTCCACCCTGCCTTGGGAGAGTAAGAAGTGTGCAGCCACCAGGCTGTCACCTAATGGGACCTAACGAGGAGTGGCAGGGATGAGAGTTCACCCTAAACCCAACAGGACTGGCCTGATTTCACTCTTGTTGTTCCCACAGGGGCCACTGAATCCAGCAGGCTGAGGCAGAGCGCTCGGACACCTCCTGTGCCAGGTGCCCGCTCTCATGGTGCGCACAGCACAGAACAAACAGCTCAACCTCCCAGCCAAACCTGCACGGGGCTCCTCAGCATCCCCAGGGTCAACTCTGACCCAGCCACAAGTTTTCCGTCCAGGAAGGTCTCAGGCAGTGATCCCTTCACTCCCAGCACAACCCATGGTGCCATCCCAATCCACCACAGAGCGCCTGAGGGACCCTGCAGGCATAATGATGCTTTGGTTATTTGTGAAAACCCTGGGCTCTGCCAGCAGGAAATCAGGGAAAGCAGCTCACTCCAGGGGAAAGGCTGGCCCAGCCCAAGGCACTGCAGCATGGAAATGCAATCCTGGCTCAGAACTAGAGAAGCAGCAGTGCCTGACAATTCCCAAAGCAGCCCCAGCCACTGAGGATTCAGGAAAACACACACCAAGCAAGCTGCTGATTTACGGAAGAGTCCAGAAAAGGAGCATGAGTTTGGAGAAGAGATGAGAAATGCAGTTATTTGTCATTCAGAAGATGAAACAGAAGCAACAACATCCTCAATTTTACCAAGCATCACTGAGAGGCCACCAGAGTAAAATGTTCCACAACCAAAACGGGCTGGACCAGAAGTCCCTCCTTGTCCCCAGTCTCAGAAAACAGACAGACCTGGAAAAGTTAATACAAGAAGCTAAGAGCTAATACAAGAAGCTAGTGTTCCTCAGCTAATTTTTTTAGATGACAAGCTAAAAGCCTCACACATTTCTATATCCTAGTGCAGTATTTACATTCCATAGCTGAAGGAAACAGCAGGAGCAGCTCAGAATCTTCAGCATTCAACCTCTGAATCCACTAAATTACAGATCCACCCCAAAACAAGGTGAGAGAAGGGATTAAAAACCCAAAGAAATTTAATGCAACCAGCATACAAGGAGACCTTCTCAAGTCACCCACACCCTCCAGCCCGTAGGAAATGCATTAAGCTCTCCAAGACAGGTTTTATATATTGTGCTGAGAACCATGCATGGCCCGAGGGAGGTGATTTGTCTTCTCCTCACAGTGATGCACGGCCATAGCCACCGACAGCCTGGGTGATTTGACGGGTGCAGAACGTGCACCAGAATCACACAGGCAGCACCTCTGTGGTCACATCCACCCAGTCCAGCTTCAGAGAAACCCCTAAAGTCAAAGCAGGGGATGGGGAGGTTATTCCCACCCCAACATGCCAGTGGGAGTTAGCCCATCACAGCAAAGCAGCATCACCTGGGCAGATGGAAACATTTCCCAACACAATCCCATATAGTAGTAGTAATAATAATAATAATAATAATAATAATAATAATAATAATAATGTGCTGCAAGACATGGTGATCAATTCCTGGTGTAGGTTACTTGTGTTTTCTCATAGCAAGAATCCAATATCACCCAGAAAGGAGAACTGTCAAGGCTCAGTACTTACTCTGTAGCTCCAGGAGCCACATTCCACTTATTTGCCAAGTCTGCACTATTTAATATAAGGGGAAAAAAGCCCTCCTGAATTATTAAGGGAACTGAGGAATTACAGAGGGAGATGAAAACACCGTCAGTTGCTCCCTCTCCAACCTGATTTTATTCAGGCATTTAAATCCTCGCTTTGACTCTGCTCCTGCTGCTGGGCACTTCATTCACAGTGTAAGCCTTTATTAGTAAAATACATATTTGAGCCATCAAAGCAGCTCCAGCTTTTCTTTTCATCACCTCAGCTCATCCTGGGATGAGCTGCACAGTGAGGGGAGCAGGCAAAGCACAAGATCGCTTGCAAGAGCTTAACAAATTGAAAACAAAGAGAACAGCCCTTGGGGAAGAGAGCAGCATAATTAAAACATTAATTCAGGTTACAGCTTTTGCTCTTGGTGGGCCCCAGTCACCCAAAAATCCCAGCAAGGGGCAGCACCAGGTCAGAGCCCAGCTCTGAGACTCAGCCAGCCCCAGGTACACCAAAGCCCTCTCCATCACCCCCCTCTCCGAGGCAGAAGCTGAGAAACCACCTCCCTTCAGAGGGAATCATGGAAAACAAGCTCCAGCTCTCCAGAAGCAAATTAAATACCTGGAATAACAAGTAGGAAATCAGCGACGGCTCCAAGGCTAATAAACCCTCTGAGCAGCACTAACTGCTCCCTGCATGAGCAGCACAGACAAAGTGACTGAAACAAAGCCACGACAGTCACAGGTGGGTCCAGCGAGAGGTGGCAGCGACAGAGGGAGTTTTGGAAGCAGGCAGGGCACACTGCAGCACCCCTGGCCACGCAGTGCTGGGAGAAGGGAAACACCACTCCAAAGGTCCAGCTGGAGAGCCTGGAGCATAACTCAGCGGGAGAAGGGGGAAATCCTGCAGCAGAGTGAGAAATTCTCCCTGCGAGATCTTTAATAACACACACAGGTGCTGCCTGCCCAAGGTGTGGGGTGGTAGCTGTGCACAGGGCAGGAGAGATCTGCTGGGGGCAAAAAGTGCCAGAAAGTGGGGAAGAAGAAAGGAAAAACATCATTTTATCTGGTGGAAACTATCTACTGCAACACAGCAGACACACTTCATTTCAGTTTTGCTTTTTATATCACATCCACCACAAGAAAACAGCACCAGATTTAAAAGATGGCTTTCCAACCTAAAGCCTCCAAACCTTCAGCTTCCTATTGCATACACCATCAAATCTGGATGCTTTTAAAGCTTCTATCCTTTTCACTGGTTCTCACGATTTTGCCTGGTGCAAACCAGCTTCACCCCACAGAAGCATTTCAATTTCAACCAAACTGCTGCCTCCAGGGCTGGGGACACATCCCTGTCCGTGGCTACCAGACCAACACGCAGGCTGTCCTGGATTCCCTGGTACACCACACTGCACCCTGAGGAGCTGGCTTCCTCCCCTCCTTGCTCAGCATCATCCCAACCCACAAAAAGGCATCTGAGGGCATTCCTCACCCCCTGTGACTCCAAGTGCTCCAAGACCCACTGACATTTCTGATGCCCCAGGATTTACAGAGGGGATGGGTCCTGGGAAAACAGGTCTGAGACAAGTCAGGCTGGAAGGGGAAGCAGCCTCTCCCAGAGCTCAGGACACAGAGAGGGAGCAGGAGAGGGTCTACAGGACAGCAGGATGATGTACAGGATGCAAAACTGGTGGCTCTCCAGCCTAGATCAGAAGCAGGCTGGAAGGAGAGAGAGGAGCTCCACTGACAGGTGAAGGTGAACCTGGACAAAGCAAAGCTTTCCTGCCAGGACCAGCTTCCCACAGGGTTAGTGTGCTCATCCAGCTCCAGACCAGCTGACATTCAGCCCATTCCTGCTGCCTGTCCATCCCAACCAACCTGGGACACAGTGCAGCTGCTCCCAGGCAAGGAAAAGGGCTGGAAGGACAGGCAGGAGAGCAGCAACCTAGAGCAGCCTCCAAAGATGGAATAGGGAGGCAGGAACACCACTGAACACAGAGCAAGGAGGACCAAAAGGAAGGAAAAGTAGAGAGGCACATACAGGATCCATAAATGACCAGGCAGATGTGGAAAAGCCACATCTCATCAGGGGACATTGGTGAAGCAGCAGCCACCACACACCAGCACAGAGCAAAAGATCAACCTCTTCTTCCTCCTCCTCCCAGGAATCTGGCACCCTGGAAAAACCTGCCCAGCCTTTGCATTCTGCAAACTTCAGCTCTAAAAATAACGCTCGGTGCAAGTGACACATTTCACGCGGAGCTGGCGAGCGCAGCCCACGGAACCAGACGCCCTTCGCATCAGGGACAGGTTTTGTAAACAGGGCTTTTTTAAGGCTGCTTAGTAAGCCATAATCAAACATCCAAAGGCATCGTTGGGTGGGGAAGAACTGGATGAGGGACCCCATCACAGGGAAAAATCCTGCAGAGGAAAACAGAGTGGGGAAAGCTCAAGGGCTGGCCCCTGTTTCCCAACATGTCCCATATGCCTCAACTCACACTTGTGGGATTTTTAAGGTGGAGTTGCTCACCCTGTATCACACCACAAAAAGGGTCCTAGCTCCAGCCATGCCCACAGCAACAATACTCCCCTCACCAGCTGCTTCCAGAGAGAAAAACTCCTATTTTTAGGGAAAGAAGAGGCTTGGGGATGGCCAGACAGACAACTTCACTGCTGGGGGGCTATGCCCCACCTCCCAATCCCCCAGATAAGCAGAGTGTGATCCTTCCCTGCCTGCTGCAGCTGCTCCCCAGGGGCCAGATGAGAGGCAGAGCAGGAGGAAGAGTAGTCCAAAGTGGTGCTCAGCTAATGACAGTAATTAGCCACCATCTTGAGTGACTCCCATTAGCTACAGCCTGATTTTCTCAGGCACAGCCAGTACACGAGGTTGCAATTAAAACTCATCTCAAAATCAACATGGAAGTACCACCCTGACCCACCATGGGGCTCCTCCAAGACACGGGAACATGCACAAGAGGTGCTCTTTTCCTTCAAGGACCTGGTCAAATTAATTTTAAGCTAGGTATGATTTCCCAGCCATGCTTGGGAAGCCTCAGCCCCTTCTGCCTGCAGCTTGGACAAACAAGGCAAGGGGAATGCAAAAACTCTTGGCTGCACCAGAAAACTTCTCGAAAATATTAGCCACAGCTTAATGAGGTGTCTCCAGGGATGTGCTGTCAAAGAGGGGTAAGGCTCAGCATTCCCTAGGCCTGCCCACACCTCTGTGCTTTGAGGCACCTTTCCAGCTGGTTTGTGCTTATTTATAGGCAGCAGTCCTTGAAGAACCACGGGAGCAGATGAAGCTCAGCCCCTTCCCCATGACAACTTAGAGTTTTCTGCTGCCTTTCCCATGGAGATCAGGCTCAGACATCTCCAGCATCTCACCAATGCCAGGGGGCAGGTGTTGCACACCAGGAGCTTGGGGGGTTTTTAATGGGATCCCCATTGCCTGCTCTTTAAGTGAGAGGGAATTGAGTGTTGTGGCACTACAGAAATGTTAACAATAACCCTGGCAAGCACAGATGCCTGTGGATGGCAAACTGCAGGAAGAGGGTGTTTCAGTGCCCATGCTGCTTCACTTAAACAGCTGCCTGGAAAACCCAATATTGGATTTAAATCCACAAGAGGCTGCCTCTGAAGCAGGGAGCGCAGATCTCAACACAAGAGAAGATCAGCCCTTCTGAGCCAATAAATAACACAGCTGGGCACGACTGGAGGGTTGCCTTGACATGGGATTTTTTTGGGGAGAATCCCTGCCCCCTCATTTTGCAGATGCCACATCCCAGCATCACAGGGGAATTGTGGAACGAGTGATGCCAGGGAACACCGAACCCAACCTGGTGCTCAGAGCAAAGTCAGGATGATTCGAAAGGTATCAGAAAAGGAGAAAGCTCAAAGCTTTGCCCCCTAAGCCCCTGGGCTCCCGCCTGCCCAGATCATTTCTCAGCCTGACAGAGAACTCAGCAGCCTCTCCCTAGGCACGAAGCCTCACGCCCGTGACTAATGGTATGTTTTGACATCCCTGAAATACTCCAGCACTTCATTTCAGCCGCAGGGAGCAGGAAGGAAGGAGGGGACATGCTGGTGGGGAGCCGGCACCGGGAGGCGAGAGCAGAAAGAGCTTTAGCAAGAGCAACAGGCAGGGATAAAGCAAAGCAGCATGGAAAAGATGCAGGAGACGGATAGTGGCAGGTTGGGACCTGGAAGGCACCTGGCAAGGCTGTCTGCTCCCCTCTGCTCTTTGGCTGTGCCTTCCCTGGAGCTCTGTGGAGCTGCAAGGCACTGGATTCATTTATCGTCTCCTCCTAACACGCTGCTTCAGCGGGGACACAGGGATGCTCCACTGACCCCCAGCAAGCCCGTACCTGGTTTGGGAGGGATGCAGGATGGCTGGAATCCCTGCCCGGGGAGGCAGGAGAAGGCAGTGTCCCCAGGCTCCTCCTTTGGACTGTCTCCAGCAGAGGCAGGAAGGTGACAGACAGCGGTCCCCGGGGAGCTTAATTAGCGAGCCCCTTGTGCCTTCAAACAGGCACCTCCGGCCCCGGGGGAGCCAGCGGAGAAACAGCCTCAGGCTCTGGCAGGGCAGCAAAGAGCATCCCAGCCACCAGCCGAGCTGCTGGCCTGGTACCACCATCTGCCAGCCGGCAGCAGCGGGGAGAGGAGCAGCCGAAGCCACGGAGGGGGGGGATCTGGCGCTTTTCCTGACAGCTCTTGCTCATCACCAGCTGCTCTCGCTGGGGCTCAGTCCTGCTGCACCCCAGGAGCCGGGCAGAGGGAGAGCAGGGTGTCTGCAGGGGCTCCACCTCGCCACAAGTGGTGCCCAAGGAGGCAGAGGTGTACAATGGAACAGCGTTGGGAGAACTGGCCCAAAATGCAGCCCTGCCATGAGGGAATGGCTCAGAACAGCACCAGACTCACCCCGATCTAGCAAGCAGAGCCCTCTCGGCACCGAGACACAAGCACTGCATCAGCCCAGTGTCCACCTGTAAATCCCAGCCACGAGCATCCTCAGTGGCACCCACAGATCCACTCAACCACGGGATGCAGGAACGAGCAGGAACTCTGGCTGCCATCACCGGAGTGCCACTCGCAGAAGTTTTCTTGGGTCACTGGGAGCAAGGAGCCCGTCTGGCAGCAGCAGAGGTGCTGGGGGAGTGCTGGGGGGGACTGATTTCTCTTTTCAGCTGTCACTAAAGTCATCGATGTGGCTGTGAGTGATTCACACCAGTGCATGAAAAGCCTGTGAGTCACACGCTGGATGCAGTGGGTGGGTGCATTGACTCAGCCACTCCGGAGATGGGGCACAGGGGGCTGCAGCCTCACACGGCCTAGGGGACAGTGCTGTTTGCATGGGGTCAGAGGCAGAGATCCGCCGGAGATCTCACACGCATGCTCAGGTCCCCATTAGTGCCCTCAGCAGTGTGGGTGAGCCAGAGGGACCCTCTGCCTCAGCATCAATCTGTCACCTGCCCAAAAGAGGTGTCGAGGTGCAATGGGGCTGGGCCATGCTCTCACTCAGCCTTTCACTGGCAAAAGGTTTGCTCTGCCTTGTGTGGCAGCAGAGGAGGAGGAGGAGCCCCCCCAGGTACTCAAGGGATGTAAACGCTTCCCAAATTACAGAGAACAAACTTTCCAGGTATTCCAGGACGGCTGAGGAGTGAAGAAACTCTGCCAGGCAGCAACAGAGACCAGAGGGGAGCTCAGTGCCAGTGCCTGATGCCACCACCACCTCCTCCACCTCCCAGTCCTGTAGCTCCTCAGCCAGGGGAGCTCAGCCCACCTGCACAGAAACCTGCAGTGCTGCACAAGCGCTTTGGGGAGAAGGGGCTGAAGGAATCCCTCCAAAACACTCACATTTGGATGGCACTCGGTCTCTCCAGTCACTCAGCGGGCGGTGGCTGTGCCCCAGCCTTGGCAGAGCCGCCGGCAGCAGCAGCAGCCTGCGAGCGCCTGTCTCATGCCGCTGGCAGCGCCTTCCGTGATGCTCTGCCTCCTCTGCCAAACCAGACCGGGACCAGCTGGGAGTGCCACCGCAGCCCGAGCCCAGACCGCCCCATCTGCAGGGCGGACCAAGCTCAGAGAGCAGGGTGGGATCAGCCGGCGGTGCGGAGATGTGAGCCGGGGGACAGCGCGGTGCGGGCTCTGGGTAGCGCTTGGCAGCCCAGGATCTGGGGGAAGTGTTATCCCTGGCCCCGCTCCAGCCGCGCAAGGAGCCACGAGCACCAAAACATCAAAACGCTCTGCCACGCAAGAGCAGCTGCTAGAGATGGAACAACGAGGCAAACAAACCCTGATTTAGGACCCCACTCATTCATCACTGTCACCAGCAACACCCAGGCACTCGGGAGCAGCACCTGGACCCACAGAAAGCTGGGACTGGGCGCAGGGAGACAACGCGAGAGGAGCATTGAGTGCCAAGGGCTGGAAGAGGAGAGGAGAGAGGTCCCGCACATCTGGGAAGCCTTGGGCTGGCAGGGGAGGCGAGCTGGAGCCGAAGGAGCCCAGTGTTGCCTTGCATCCCAGCCAGGACTCCCCGGGACGACCAAGACAGGGATGAGAGGGAGGTGACACCTCAATCCGGCTTCACCCTCTCACCCA
>VRYO01001717.1:1784347-1838753 GCA_009812075.1 Sialia sialis | reverse complement strand
TGTCTGAAAGAACTGGATTTGTCTAGTCTGGAAATCAGAAGAGATTTGGTAGCAGTCTTCAATTATGTAGAGGGTTGCTGCAAAGGGAGTGGGAATAAATTGTTCTGCATCCCCACGGGGAGCAGGACGAGGCTGTAAATTGTAGATTAGACTAGGAAAAAAAAAACACCTCGGTGGCAAGGATTATTTCAGCTATGGGATAGACAACAGGGAAGCTGCTGGGATTTGAAAGCAGGCAAGACAAACACCAGTGAGGTGGGCTGCAGGAAGCAGCAGCCTTCCTGAGACTGGGAAGGGGCTCCTGTGCAGGGTCTGCTCGTCCCCAGGCATTTCAGCAGGTAGTGCCTACTTCAAGCTGACTTTTCACTGCTTTCAAGCTGATCTGTGTATTTTTTTTCCTACCAAATAAGCCTGTGGGGATTTTAAACAGAGCTAAAGAGACAGGGCCAGCTGAAAGCATCTTTAAAAACCAAGAAGCCCAGTGAATTCAGCAAAACCTCCAACCCAGCTGCCAAGTTGTCTGCTGGTCCCATCAGATGGTGAGAGCTGGAGAGACCCAGATATTCACAGACTTCCATCAGGAATAAGTCCTGCTGCCCTGTAGAGAAGAAGTTGCAATTGCCATAGGGAACAGAAATTGGGCAAGGGGTGTTGTGTGCCTTCCACAGCTGGGAAATACTCAGAATTCTAGCTTGGGGTGAAAAAAGCACCCTCCAGTAAATGCCACAAGGTTTGTTCCTGAGAGGACCTGCCTGTGCCAAACTACACACTTCTGTTTAACAACTGGAGAGCCATGGAACTTGAAACATCTTTAATAATATTTACTCTCCTGCAATAATATGAATGCTAACAAGGCCAGAAGAGAAAAAAAAAAAATCGTTCAACATCTCAGGATGTTTATGTAAAGTGAGACTAAACTTTCCTGAAGTAGGAACTTTTCCAAAACCAGACAATCCTTCCTAGAAAATAAAAAAAATAAAAATCAGTAATAAATTTATGAGATGAGGTTGCAAAAGAAAAAATACCAGAATGCTGTGAGAGACAGAAAATACCAGAGTGCTGTGAGAGAAAGACAAAAACATGGATCTTTCTCTTTTGGGACCATACTTTTGGCCAGCTGAATCACAAGGAAGCTGCATCCTGAATGGGATGATCAAGAAGCACTAAATTTGTCTGAAAAAAACTCCTAAAAATCTCATTTTGCCATGAGCTATTGAACACTGCAAGAAAAAAATATCAGCAAATTTCCCTCTAAATGCTCTGGCCAAATTTTATCAACTGGGTTATGACCAAACAGGCCTGTCATTGAAACCTGAGCACAAAGGAGATGCCTTTACCCTGCCAGCTGCTCCACCTCAGACGCCTAGTTTATATTCCATTTATGTAACAAGTGCTGTTCTCCACTTCCCAAATCCCATCTTTTAGCTGGAGCATGTATTTTCCTGGCGCTTGTTCTGCTTCACCACCCAGCCTCCTGTGTTTAAAATGTCTCTGCCATGTGGAAAGCACACAGGGACCTGTGCTCTTCCCCTGCTCCTCTGCAACTGCAGGTGCCTGCATTTCAGCACAGAGACATTTTTATCCACTTCCCCACCCTCCCCATCCGTGCCTGAGCTGTTTGACTCAAATCTGAGCCATTTCTCAGGGTCTGTCTCACAGCCCAGTCAACACAGAGGGAATCAGTGCCAAAACCCCATTTCTTTCTGATCTGATTGTTTGTTTTCCTGCCTTTCCAGTTTGGGATTTTTGACAGGGAGCCATGTGAAACCAACTGCTCATTGTTTACTGGGAAGCCTGCGGCAGCGTTTTAGTCATTTCGCTCACCAAAGGACCCGAGGAGATGATGGAAAGTCAATTAGCTCCCTGCAATAACCTCTCTGGCAAAGCTCTTTGGTGTCCACACACACAGAAAAGCCAAACAAGTGGGGTGTCACCACTGCACCAGGGAGAAGCTGCTCCTGCTGTGCTGCCCAGTTTCCTCCTGCCCTGCTCCCACAGCAATGTCCCAGCTGAGGCACCTCCCCAGGGCCACCCTGCTCCTTATCCAGCCTGATCTGGAGGGTTTGGAGAGAGGCACAGCAGGGCAGAGTCCCTGAGACAGCAGCACTGCCTCCAGCTCCATCATCCCACCAGCATCTTCCCAGCTCCTCCGAAAAATCTCCTCGTGCTGGGGCAGGGTGGGCAGAAGGTCACCCTAAAATGACAATCCAAGGGACAGATGAAGCCACCCCCTCCCTGAGACAGCCCAAATGCACCAGGTGCTGTGGCCGTGTGGCACTTTTCCCAGCAAACCTTCAATTTTTGAATCTGCTCCAAGAAAAGTTCGCAGCATCCCCCTGAGTGCAGAGCAGAACAGGGTGTTATCCCAAGAGAATAAATAAAAACAGTAGCTCTAAAATGTGTGTATTTTCAACATGTCCCTTGGCACCTGCTGGCAGCTCCTCCCCAGCCCCAGGGCTCATCCACGTGGTTTTAAGGCAGGATTTGTTGGATTTGCCAAAGCCCCTGCTCTCCAGCCACTGTTTTCCACCCAGATACTGAAGCAGAGAGCTCCACCTTCCCAAACATCCAACAGCACCATTTTGTCCTCTTCACACCTCACCAGCAGCTTTGTTGGTTTTCACCATTAAAATATTAATGAATTATTTAACGAGAACAACTTAGGGCTGGGCCCCAAATACTTCCAGAAACAAACATCTTGTAATGTTCCTCCACTTACAGTAACACTGAAATGGACCAGAAAACATTTATTCACTACAAGTTCTCCTGATTTCATTCCTATTCAAGTCAAGCATAGCTCCTAAATCATTGCTTTCATGTATTATCTTTGTGGTGTTATCATCAAACATTTACCTTCACCAGATGAAGGCAGGGGGGGCTCAGCACCTTCAACTGCAGTAGGCAGCCAGTTTGTCACAATCTGTTATAAAGACTCATTTTTAAAAGTCAACATTTAACAGTTTTGCCTTTTCCAAGTTTGTGGGATGCCTTCTGAGGGCCCTGTCAAGAGCAGCACAGCAAATGCTGCAGGTTGCCCAATCTGCCTTCATCTCCCCAGTCTTTTCCAGCCTTGGCCTGGGCAGAAGCAGGAGTTAGGCAGAGTTTTTTCCCCACCCCAACTCCCAGACCAGGGAAGCCCAAAAGGTTACAGATATCCCTGTTCCAAACATATCCACCCAAACAGCTGAAGCTCAGCAGCCCCAGGAATTTTCACAGGCTATGTCTAATCCACTCATGTGAGATGTCCTGGGGCTTGGAAGCTCCAGCCTAATTCACCTGCTTGGATCAAGAGGAATTTAGCACAAACCACCATGAAATAGAATCAGTGTGGTTGGAAAACACCCACAAGATCATCAAGTCCAAAGGAATCTGTCCTTTTTACCCACTTTGCTCTCCAGAAGCAAACTGGATTTTGTTCCCCAAGCCTTTAACCAATGGATTTACAAAGAGACAGTGGGATCTGCCCCACGGATTGGAAGCCAAAATGACCTTAACACTGCAGAGGGGGTCACTACACAGCCACTATGCCAGGCTCAACCTGCCCCAGGTTTACCTGAACACTCCAAAGATCTAAAGACCCCCTGAGCAAAGCTGAGAGCTGCTGATGGGCATCCCCAGGGAGCCCCAGTGCTGTTTCCATGGGGGATGATCCTGCCCAGGGAACAGGGAAGCACGCACCAGCCAGGCAGCCAGAATCCCCAGGGCTGCTCAGGCTTGCAGGCACAGCTCCAGCACAAGATAAACAACAATATTAGTGAAATGATGTCTAATCAGAGCCAAACAGGATCCTCTTGCCAGCCAGCAGGGAGGGAGCCTCGCTGCAGGAGGCACCCAGAGATATATATACAAGGGAAACTTAGAATGCTGAAGAAATGCTTTTTGGCACCTTCCTCCTCTGGGTGCAGTTTTTACCTCAGTCTCAGCCTGTGAGCAGTCTCTCCTCTACACTGTTGCCTGGAAGGGCTGACCTGGAACAGAGACTAGGCAGAGCAAAAGGAATAAAATTGGCATTTATTGAAAGGATATACCTTAGGCGGTGCAAAAGCCTGGCTGGGGCCGCACCCAAATCAAATCCAAGATGAATCTGGTCAAGAGTTTTTACACTTTTATGAGTTTTGATTCATTTACACACTGGGGTCAATTATCCAAGCACAGCCCCAGGCTATGAAGTCTCAGCCCCTGACTTGCTCCCTTTCCCTCACTGTTGTTTCTGCTTTTTTGGGTACCAGTTGTCCTTGATTCTCCAGCTAGAAAGGAATTGTTTTGTCCAACTCCTCTGTGAAGAGAGCTCACTAACACCTAAAATGAATTTTAGAGTTACACACTAAGCAACAGAGATTCTGAAAAATGTAAAAGCTAAAACCCAAGGCATCAACAGCAGAGTTTTTCCTCACCCCATGGCACTCCTGCTAGGACAGTCAGGACTTGTATGGATGCAGTCACATCCTTGGAGTGAGTCCCTCCCCCTTCAGACAGGTGCCCTGCAAGGTCCCCATTCCATGAAATGCTTTATCCCATCCCTGGAAGGGTTCCAGGCCACACTGAAGCAAAGAGTTTAGCCTAGTGGCAGGTGTCCCTGCCCATGGTGGTGGGGTGGAACCAGGTGGTCTCTAAAGTCCCTCACAACCCAAACTGTTCTGTGATTCCCACAGGGAAATCCCTCTTTTAGCCCCAAGGACTCCAGATTAGGAAACCAGACAAGGCCCCATAAGGACAAATCCTGAATCCCTCCCCTCTCCAGGGCACACAGCACTGCTCAGGGAGAGGAGGCTGGAGCAGGACGAGGATCCAGGGCTGCCCATGGAGCCATAGCTGTGTTCCCAGAGCTTCCTTCTAATTCCCAAGCTGCTCACCTTAAACCAGCACGCTCCCTGAGCCATCCTGCCTTGCTCTGATCCCCCTGCTCACTGGAGCCACTGACAATGGGTGTTAAAGCCAGGAGCAGCTGTCAGCAGCTGTATTAATGAAAGCTGGGAGCTCTGAGCCAGCTCTTATCAGCTTTAACACAGCTCTCCCGATGTGTCTGCCAGGAAAAATGAGGCTTCAAGGGGTCTTTGAGAAAATCTGGATCCAGATAATGCAGCTAAATCCAGGGGAAGCTGGTAACCTCAGAGGAAAAACATCAGCTGCAGCACATGGAAAGGCACCACTACTTTCCTCAGCTAAAGGCCAGTGTGCCACTCCAGCTTCCAAGCATTTCCCAGCAGCCAGCAGGATGCTGGAATGTCTTCTTGAGGCAGCCCAGCTGTGAATTCCTCTAGGACAAACCTGGAGTGATGAAGTTGGCTGTGCCCAGCTGTGAATTCCTCTAGGACAAACCTGGAGTGATGAAGTTGGCTGTGCCAGGGAGAACCTGCAGTCCCAAAAGTACATAAAAGATGAGGATTATAAGAAGGCAAGGGAAACACAGAAAAGAGGCCAACATGTGCCAGCCTTGAGCACAGCCTGTTACCCAGCTGATGGGGAACAGAAGCTACTGCACTATTTTTAAAATCTGGAAATGCAGACCTGGATTGAGCAATGGAATAAGGGGGGGAAAGAAATTGTTCTCATGAGCTGAAGCCGAGCCTCTCTGCTCTCACCTCGCTTCCTTCTGCAGAGCCTGTTGAGCTCACCCTGACCCACCTCACCTGGGCAGGGCTTTGGAAAGCTTCTCCCTGTTTCCATCAGGATTTCACCTCAGGGATACCCAGGGCTGTCTGCACCTCCTCTCTAAAATCAAGAGCTTGTGCTCTGCTCTGAGGAAAGCAAGGAGAAGATTCATTTTTCCAGCCCAGAATTTCAGCAGGTTCAGCTCCACTCCTCTCCCCGCTCCCCTTACCTCGCAGCTCACATTTGGGCAGCTCCAGCTGAAGGCAGCAGGAGCTGAGGGAATTGTTGCTGGGAAACTGTTCAGGAGCCCTGGCTGGAGGAGCACCTAGGGCACAGGCTGGCACCAGGCACTGACCCCTCAATCCCAGCCCAGGAAGTCACAAATTAGACCCTCGTTTAGGATGCTGATGCTAATCAGAAAAGCACATCTGCTAAGCAAGCAGGATGGGATGTCATGGCCTGCTGCATCCCATTAAAGGTTTTGTGGGGTGGTTTCCCCTCAAACCACTCCAGGGCCAGGGTGAATTTTGGTCTCCAGGTGCCTGGAGATGCTTCTCCTCTCTGGCTCTTTTCCAGGGTGGATGCATGAGCACTACATCCCTCTGCTTGGGGACAGCTCAGTGCCACCAGGGACATCATCCATTGTCATTCTACAGACTGGAGATAAAACCACCACCCTGTAATGCCAGCTTTCTCCTACCTGCCCCCAAGAACACATCAGAGCCTGTAATGAGCTTTGCTTTCCTTGCCTTTTATCTCCCAGTGCAGGCCTTGGGGATTTGCCTGGCTGGTTAGAGCCTCACAGAGGGAACCACAGCAATCAGGGGATCTAGGAGGCAGTTTCCTACCTTAAAAAATTCTGTTTCCCACAAGAAAAGAGCCTCTCCTTGCACCATCCTGCTGAGTAAACTATACTGTACTCCCAGGCACATGCTGTGAATTTTGGGACTGTGCACAGACAGAAGTTGGGCTCCATGATCCTCATGGGTCCCTTCCAACTCAGGATGTTTTGTGACTATAAAAATCTGTGTTTTGCACAAGATTGATCTCTTCCATTTCACTACAAGCACTATTATTTGCACGCCTATTGCAAATCTGCCTGCTGAGCACCACCAGCCCCAAAGCATTAAAGCTGCCCCATGGAGGACAATCCCAGGGTTTCACCCTCACTTCTGGGAGGGTTCTGCCTCCCCTGAGCCCAGCAGAACCCAGCTCCAGCCCACTGCCCTGGAGACAAATTCCTTCCACTTCTGGCCAGCTCTGCTCAGTACCAAACTCGTTCTGCACAGACAGCAGGTGGTTAAATAAATGTTTGCTGCACAAGGCACTGCCTTGAGGTGCTCTTTAGGGTTCCAGCCCTTTCTTCAGTGCCCAGTACGGGGATTATGGAGAGCAGATCCTTCATTCCTCTTGCTCTGAAGCCTCCCATGGCTGAGGGCAGCACAGGAGCCAGGTGTTTGTCACAGGCCCACCAGATGTGATGGAAAGAGCCAAGCATGGCCCCAGAGGCAGCAGGAACATGCAGGGATGGAGAGTGATTTATACCAGGGAATCATCTCCCCCCTTCACTGCCCATTTCTTGGAGGAATCGGGAGGAAAGCTCCGTGCAGCCCCTGCTCAGGCAGCAGAGCTGTTCCCCCAGCCCATGATCTGGTTTAGCTGCAGGTGAAGGATTCTCCTGGCGCTCTTCACTGCCTCTCCCATTGCAGGCTAAGCACACGTGGGACACTGATCTCAGCTGGGGCCTCCAGCGGAGCACTAATAAAACAGGATAATAGGAACTGGAGGGTGAATTAAACATATGAATCACTTCCTCTCCTGGCTTTTCCTGCTCCTGTTGTTTCTCTTATCCCCTTGCTTGAAGCTCAGTGAGAACATCCATTTCCTGTCCCCCCCTCTCTGCAGTGAACACCAAGGGGGTGCTTTTTGTCTCCTCATTTCCAGCTGACAACCACAGAGCTGTGCCAATGCTCCCAAGGTCGTTTCTCCGTCACATGGCAAAGCAGAATCCTTGGGTGGCTTCAGCAGGAGCCAGAGCCCTGCTGGCCCCCAGGAGGCAGCTCCAGCTGCCATCCAAACCTCACCTGCCCATCCAGGTGCAGCCTGGGGTTCCTCTCCATCTCCTGTACACAGCCCACACTCTTTGTGCAGCCTTCATGCTCCTCAAGGATGGGTGCACAAGCACCCCCAGACCCCTCAGCAGCTTACAGCTCTTCCTGGATGAGCTGGGCACAGCTGCCATGAGCCTCCAAGGGTACCAGACAGCCTACTCCTTTTAGAAAAAAAACCCCAAAAGAGCATTGCCCCCACCCTGGTGGCACATGGCAGCTCCAAGGTCCCCTCCCCAGCTCCCTGGCCTTTCTCTCAGCTGCACATCGACTGCTCCAGCTCCCGGCTAATTGCTGCCTGCAAGGAGATGCTGCCAGAGAAACGAGCCAAGAGGGACACCCCAAAACAGCAGAATGCCTGGCAGGCACAGGCAGGGACAGGACATCTTGCTGCAGCTGAAAGGCAGATGGATGCAGCCACCACCACCCAGAGTCCCCATTAAAAGCCTCTGCCCACAGACTGGGGAAGGAACACAGCAGGGGAAGGATTTGGCACCAGCTTTTCCTCCCACTTTGGGACTCCTGGGCTGTCCCTCCTGGCTCTGCTGCCAAGGGAAAGGATGCAAAGCAAAGCAGAGCTTGCAAAAGCCCTAAGCCAGGCTCTGGTAGGACTATGAAGCCCCAGTTCTTGGTTCCCTTTTGGGTTATGAGGGAACCAAGGCCACCCCAAAGGTGCAGGAGCCCAGGAGAGACAGACCCCTCCTCATCTCAGTTCCAGGAACTGCCTCAGGGACATTTGCTGCATGTCTGGGGATCTTCAGTGAAAGCCTAGGGGGGCACTGAGGGTTTGTGATGGCAAATGAAGCTGCAGGTCCCTGTCCCAGCATCAGTCAGGCAGAGAACAGGGACAGGGCACCAGATCAGCCTCCCTCACACTGATGGTGCTGGAGGGAGAGATGCAGCTCTGGGCAGTGCTTGCTCGGGTCCAGTACTTTGAGTCACTGCAGTGCACCTGGGAGTGCAATGTTTTCAACCCTGGGAGCAGTCTAGAGCACAGCTCTGAACTCCCATGCGGAATAATCACCTTTTATTTGCCGTCTGAGACAGCTGAGAGTTGAAGCACTGCAATTTCCTAGTGGGGAAAAATGTTTTGTCAGCTGAAGGAAGGCTAAATTGGTGCAGTCGGAATTTTCATCCACCTCCCCTCAACGTGTGCTCCTCCTGTCCCCCTCCACGAGGCAGTCTGAAGGCTTACAGCACCTCGGGTGCCAAACAGAACAGCTCCTGCCATGATCCATAAATAGCTATGGAAAAAATTCCCAAATTCTCAGCTGCAAAGAGGGGGGGTCACACCATGGTGCCAGAAGATCCTGTCAGAGCAGGTATCACCTGCATCACTGAGAAAGGTCCAAGCAGCAGCAGAATAGTTCCATTACAGCAACAAAAGCAGATTTAATCATAAAAGGATGATTTTACAAATCCCTGGGAGATCCCACAAAACATACACCAATGCTTCTGTGCTGGAATCACTTCCCAAGCTGCAGGGAGCTCACAAGAAGAATTCCAACAAAGCATTCCAGCTCCACGGGAGACAGGGAGGAGCAGACACCAAGACATCAGGCCAAGGGGCGACTGCAGAGATCCCAGGGAGACTGAGAAGAGCAGGGATGCAGGAGGGAGCAGCACTGGCATGAGAGGTGGGAGCTCAGAGTGGTTCTGCCATCTCCATTGCAACAAAAACCAACAGAAACGGCCCTGAATTCATCCCAAAGCACAATGAGTGTAGAACAACAGACAGATCATCCCCTTGGTGTTTGCTGGTTTGTTGTTTGTTTTTTTTTTTTTTCCTTTATGTACAAATGCAATTAACCTGCGGGATTCATCAGCACACAGCTAATTGAGAGCAAGGACTCGAGGGAGCTGCACACAGAACAAGCAGCACACACAGCAAAGAGCATCCACGCTGGCTGGGGACAGGACAAAATGTCCCTCAGGGTGCTGCTCCCTGGTGGCTTTCCCCAGCAGCAAGCCCAGGGACTCAGGTGTCCTTACCAAGGGGAGAAATCAAGGAGATGTGAGTCCCTTTGGAGAGGGCTGGGACAAGGAAGGGCTTTGCCTTTCCTGGATAAAGCACTGGCCATCTCCAGGGGCATACAGGAGCTTGAGGGCAGGGAGCTGAGTTCCACATTTGGGGGTCAGGGATCCATCCAGCCCCTCCCAGCCCCTCTTGATACACGAGGGGATCATCAAACCCCAAACCTGGCAGCTCTCTGCATTCCTGGAGCCCCATGAGCTGCCCATGCCACCTCAGACCTTCCCAGATATTTCTGGGGGGAAGTTCACTCTGCCCAGCAGCCAAGAAACAATGACTTCTCCAACCCACTGCAACTGGAGAATTGTCCAGGGGGAAAGGGGGATGGGGTAGTGACCACTGCCTTCTATCCCCTTCCCTGTGCTCCAGAAAGGCACAAACCACCCCACTTTACCTAATTATACCCCATGTCATCACCTTAGGCCTTAAACCCACCTGATGAGAATGAGTTGCTTCTACTTGCAGCATCATTCAGACAGTCCCCAGACCCATGTGAGGCAACACCATCGCCTCTCCCTGCTCTCAGAGCCTGCAAATGTGGTGGCAGAGAACAGACGAGCTCTTTTTTATTTCATAGCCCTCTGTAGACTTCTTTTTCCAGACTTTTTCACCACCTGAGCTCAGAATTAGTCTGGATTTTAAGCACCCACAGCTCTCTGCAGCAAGCAGCACACAGCTCCATGAACCCGGATCCTGCTGCTTCCAGATGAAGCCCCTTAGACTTCACATAAAATCCAAAATCAAGTCATTCCACACCCCCTCTCTGAGTCACTGGTGATTTTACAGAGGAACAGCTTCAGGTATTTCCCCAGACCTCCTCTTCCCTCACCTCAGAAGTGCCCAGCAGGGACAGCGATGGCAGCAGGAGCCTCCAGCATCACACCCAGGGGGAAATGGATCTGGCAAGGAGACCTGTCCCAAAGCTCCTCTGCCTGCCAGAAAGAGGCAGGAGGGGACCTGGATCACTCCTCATCCCCTTCCAAGAGTGCAGCAGCAATTTCCAGGCAGCACAGCAGCTACCAATGCTGACAGTCATCTTCCAGCTGGGCCAAGTGCTCCAGGCCATTCCTCAAGTCCCCTGGAGCAGAGCTCTCCCCGGGGAGATGTAAAGCAGGATGAGAATGAGGAGCAGGAGTGACGATGCCTGGAAGAGGCTGTTTTACAGCTCGAGCCAGGCAATGAGAAAAGTCATTCATCTCCACCAACTCATTCGGCACCCAGGAGGTTTTTATTTTATTACTTTGGATACAGCAGAGGGCAAGTTATTGATCAAAGATGCTGCTGAACAATTAAAGTGAACACTGCATCTGGATGCTCACAGGACATCTGGCCAGGGGCAGGAGAGTGCAGAGTTCAGAGGGGGAGAGGAGCACCCTGGAGCACACTGCCAGGAGATGCCTCTGGAGGCATTCAGAGCAGGCAAGAAGCCAGGCAGCTGCTGCAGGTGGGACATCCCACATGGCTGTGGGGTGCTCAGGCACAGCAGGAGCAGAGGGGACAGCACAGAGGGGACACACAAGAATTCCTCCACAGGGACCCTCCTGACCTAAACCTCCCTCTGGTCCATCACTGGGACTGCAAACCACTTCTGTTTTGGAAAAGGAGAAGGAGGAGGCTCCAAACAGACAGCAAATCCATGCTGTGGTGCCAGCAGAGCAGATTTTCTACTCCAGCATGGTCCTGACCTGAGCTCAGACCCCAGCCCAGGAAAAAAGCCCAGGAAAAACCAAGGTTTGACAATTTGCTGCACAAATCCTACACTTTCGGTACAACTCTAGCATAAGAATCCCTCCAAGGAGAAAGTGTGTGGCCAGGAGCAGCTCAGAGGTGGTTTGGGGCCAGGTGATGGGGGGTGAAGCTGAGCAGAGGTCGAGAATTCCTCCACCCCAAGAGACCAGGTGTGTGACCAGGCTCAGCAGAGCAAGGAAAACCTCCTGGAAATGTCGAGTTCAGCTGCTGTGAGACAACGAGGAGGCAAAACCAGAATGCCTGTGCAATGAAGCAAAACCTCTCTAGGAGGGACTGGGGTCAGGAAACATCGCTGGGTCACCCCAGCACTCCTGCCAGGCTCTCCAGCCTCCTCTGGAGCAGCTCACCGTGGGCAGGAGCCCCATCTGCCGGCTTGGCCATGGAGGATGCACATTCCAGCTCCACAGGGCAAGGGGGAACTCCAAGGCACACAGCTCCGAGCTGTGGGCACCAGGGATGCTTCAAGGCAAGCAAGTCCACGTCCAGCCCTGCTTCTCCTCCACATTCCAGCAGAAAAACAGCTTCACCAGGCCAATAAAACCTTCACCAAGCAGCCCATCTGCAAAAAACACCCGCTGTCAAGCAGCCACAGCAAAGCT
This sequence comes from Sialia sialis, assembly GCA_009812075.1. NCBI lineage: Eukaryota > Metazoa > Chordata > Aves > Passeriformes > Turdidae > Sialia > Sialia sialis. Next base: position 1,826,673 of record VRYO01001717.1, on the reverse strand, counting down.
GTGGATTGCTTTGCTCCTCACAGACACGAGCACAGAGATGCACCCACTCTCCACCCCGATGCCACAGTAATATTGTGCCCATCACCTCCAGCAGGGTGTAAGTCAGCCCCCAGAGCCCAACGAACAAGCCCCTGCTGACTACAGCAGAGAAGGTGGGCTGGGAAAACCAAGAGGCTGATGCCAGGGGAGGAGAAACACTAAATATTTACACAGCCTGCCACCAGCCCCCAGGCAAGGAGGTGGCAACTCTGCAATTTGAGAATTAAAAAGTGCAGCCAGCATAACAATTTTTGCATCACTAAAAGTGCAAGAAAATTACTTAAACATACCAAGAGGGGGAATTAAACTCAGCCAGGACAAAGGGAACCGAGTACTTAAGCAGTGCAAAGAAAAATCCTGGCTCCTGGGGGTTTGATGGGGTTTAGTGGTCAGGAGGTATCAGTGCCCACAGAACATGAAGGCATTTCTCACCCACCACCATAACAGAGCCAGGAGTGGGGTGGGAAAATAGCCAGCTACTGTCAGCAGCACCAAAAGGGTTCCCAAAGAGGAAATATCCCCTTTCCTGGGTGCTTGCAGGAGACAAGGAGGGGAGATGCTGCTTCAGTCTGATCCACACCCCCTGCAGGGACAAAGAGGAGCCTCAAAGAGCCAAAAGAGCCAAACTAGGAGCTAAGGTCCCTGGGCTGAGCTTAAATGCAGTTTTTGGTACAGAGTAGGGATGGGATGAGAGCAGCTGGGGCCCAGTTTTGTAGGTGCAGGGAGGTGAGAGCAATGTCCCATCACCCAGGTGCCACCAATGACTGTGATGCTCCCAGGTGAGCCAAGATATACTGCAGGGAACAACGTGTCACCTCGGGAGAGAGGACAAGGACCCTGCCAGGAGGAATACAAACCCACCATCCTGTCCATGCCTACCCTCTCAGCAAGCCTCGCACCTCCAGAAGGAATTGCCATTGCCTCCTGCAGGAAGGCAGGGAAGCCATCCCAGTGTCTCCTCTCTCCCAGCCAGCACATCTGTCCCAGCAAGTTTGGGGGATGCTGGTGTTTATGCTGTGCCTTGGCTTGGCTCCATCTCTGAGCCTCTTTCATGTCAGGCCACCCCACAAGAAGCTGACACCTTCCACTGCTGGCCTCAGGGAATTATCCCTGCCAAGGCTCTGGTGATCTGGAGCAGATCCAGGCAGCACCAGCTCTGGAACAACCACACACTGTCCCACCCCAGCATCCCTGTGCCAAGTGCTACAGGCTGGGGGTGTCCTGTGGTGTCCTTACAAGTGCATAGAGAAAGCCAAAGTCACAACCATCCCACCCCTCCCCTGGTTTTCTTGTGTTTTTTTGGGGTGGACTTTTTGTTGGGGTTTGTGGGTTTTTGGTTGGTTGGTTGGTTGGTTGGGGGTTTTTATGGTGGGGGGGGGGGGGGGGGGGGGGGGGGGCGGTGTTTTGGGTTTTTGGGGGTTTTTTTTTTGAGGATTCCAAGTGCCAAGCGTCTCCTAACACAGCCAAGAGAGCAGGAGAGCAGGTTCAGCAGCTCCCTGGAAAAACCCAGGAATCCCCATGGGATGAACACAGCCACCCGGCGCTGACGTGCAGATGAGCACTTCAGGGGTGTGATGGCACGTCTGGCTCTGTCCCACCTCCTCTGAGGCTGGGGCCATGGCAGCCCAGGGGACAGGGACACAGGGAGCGGACTGCATCTCCCGGGAACAGGCAGCACACTGCAGCAGCCAGAGATTTCCCCTGGCAAGCTACTGCCAACTTCCACGAGAGGGCTTTGCTGCACAAGGAAAGGAAATGAGAGGAGCTCCATTTACAGCCTGTTTCCAATCAGGTCCTGCTTTTCCCCGCATCTCAGACAGGGCTTAGCAGACACCAGCAGGACACGGCCACCAAGGATTACACCCAAAGGTGATATCCGTATGTTAGTGACAGTATTGACACTTTTTTGTCACTGAAGCCTCTCTTTCCATGGTGAGCTGTAACCAGGGCTGGCCACAGCTGAGCTCAACTTTCCCAGGGGACTCTGTCACTAAACCTGTCCCCAAAGCACGGAAGAGGTCTTAGACACCCCCTTGCACAACAAACTGGCCCCTGCCTTTGGAGAAGCACCAGGCTGTCCCCACAATCCCTCCCGCCAGAGCCGGGTGCTTTGAATCACATCTGGTGATGGATGGGCAGTGCCCTTGTTCCCACGGAGATAAGCACCATTGGCTGCCACCGTGGGAACTCGCAGGGCAGAGGAGGAGCATGAGGGAGGATGAGAGGATGATGAGTCTTCTGCCCCCGGCAGGGCCAAAGGAATTCACGCTGATTTCCATGCACACTCATGCTGGGCCCGAGCAGGAGAAGTGAATCACGGTGCAGGTACACGCAGGGACACGTCGCAGGCCACTGGCTCCAGCAAATGACAGTGGCACATTGCACCTGGGCTGGCCAGCCCCGAGCGTGTCCTTACAGACACCAATCCCTGATGTGAACAGATGCAGCTGCGTTTGGGTAGTGCTGCCTTAGAAAGAGCTCCCAGATCCCTGAACCTCAAACCAATTCCCAAAATGGTGAGCTCTGGACTAGGACAGCCGCTTAATCTCACGGGGGTTGAACTCCATGGGGGCAAAGCCTGGCTCATCCCTTGCCAGGTTATCTCCAGGCCGGCTGGAGGGCCGGAACAACACAGCATCTCTCAAGGTCACTCCACCCTCCTCCGCTCCTGATCTAACACGAAGCGACGCGCGGCCGGGCGAGCAGGAGCCGCAGGGGGATGCTCCGGCTGCTTTTGCCGAGAGGCTGCTCCATCCCCACCAGGCTGTGCTGGGGAAGGAGGCCGGAGCGAGGCACACACGGCCGAGCTCCCACTGCCCCCGGCACTCCCGAGCCTCTCCACACTCGGAGGAGACGCAGCCAGCTCCGCAGCGGGAGCTCTGCGGCTCCAGAGATTGCCAGGGCCACTAAACCGGGATTGCCGGGAGGGAAGGAGCGGGCTGTGGCCGGGAGAGTGAGGCACCGGGGCGACCTGGGAGGGGACTGACCTTGCCAGCATGGCAGGGCTGGGATCAGAGCCCAGCGCTGTGCTCGGCTCGCCAGGCAGCACAGCCACTGTCCCTTCCGCAGGGAGGAGTGTGGGGACACGAAAGGTGGCTCTTTCCTCCTGCCACTTGTCACCCTGTTTATTTTTAACAGCCTTCCCTCCTGCCTGGCTCCTGCGCCCCTGAGAAGCGTGTCGTGGTGCTGTGGTAGCAGCAGCCAGCCCGGCCCTGCTCTCAGCCCAGCGTGGCTGGTCCCTCCCCGCCTGGCCACCGACCAGGGACATCACGTCACACTCTCCTGAGCTGGAGGCAAACGCTCGCTCCTTTGCTGTTTCCAGGAAGGGAATTTCAGTGAGCCCAGCGCGGGGAGCGCTGCCAGGGCCAACGGGAGACAAGGTCAAGCACGAGGCATGTGTCACCCTGGCCACCTCCCTGCACATTGGCCCTTTAACACAAAACAATTCCTCCTGGAAAACCGCCACAAGGACAAGGCTGGGAGAAACACAAACTGCAACCGTCTCACCAGTGCTATCCTCTAAGGACAGAGCCACGCTCCGAGAAGGGATGTGAAAACAATGCCACGAGTATCCAGGGGAGTTTATACCCAGCTCCCTCCACCCAGTGTTTACATCCTGCTGGCATTTGCTTTCCATTGACAGCAAAGCCAGAGGGCAGGGACACAGCAGTGGCACAGGCTGCGGGGTGCTGGGCACTGCCACAGCCCTTGCCAGGTGCCAGAGCTGGGAAGGCGAGTATGACACAGGGAAAATCCCTGCTTGAAAAAACACCACAGATGGTTTTGCAACTCTCCCTGGCCAGCCATGCCACACCACTGAGGAGGAAATCATAGAAGAGTTCTGGCTGGAAGGGACTTCAAAAGATCCAATCCTCCTGCCATGTGCAGGGACACTTTCCTCTATCTCAGGTTGCTCCAAGCCCCATCCAACCTAGCTTTGGACACTTCCAGGGATAGGGCACCCACAGCTCCTCAGGGAAACCTGTTCCAAAGGACAGGAAGAAAAGTCCCGGTTCCTTCCCCTGTCCCTCCTGCTTTCCCACGGGAGTTGTGCCTTCCTCCGGATGCTCCTCCCAGCCTCCCCACCATGTCAAACGGGGTCAAATATTCCCACCAGAGCACACAAGGCTTCAAAGGGTCAGCGGCCAGCTCTGCCCTCCCCACACCCTTGCCCTGATGGTTTTCCGTCCACTCAGCCCTGGGCTGGGGGCAGGTTTGGGCTCCAGGGGTTTCTCTCTCCCGCCAGAGAGGTGAGGGTATCCCACTGCCCCTCACAAGTCGCCCATTCCCACAGGACTGTAGATGCTTGTTGATGTTGCACTCTGACTGCTGTGAAACACTGCCCTGGGCCAGTTTGGGATGAAAAATCACATAAATTCCTCCTGCCTTAAAAAACAGCAGTCCCATTGCCGTGGAGATAGAGCACTGCACTGCTCCCACAGCCTCCTTTCACCCAGTCGAGGCAAAGTAGAGGTACTCGGTGCCCTCAGCACTGCGTCTTGGGGGCAAATCTGCATCCTGTCCTGGCTCCTGGCTTGGCACTTCCACTAATGGCCAGGTTAGCAGGAATAAATCTGACCAACTGAGCGGGGCATGGCTGCAACAGCCACTTACTCCCTTTCTTTCCTAGTGATGCTCCAGCTGGGACCCTGGCTCCACCAGGGACAGGGCCAGGGGGGATCTGCTGCTGCTGTGCCACACTGCCAGCATCCTCTGCTGGTTCCAGAAAGGCAGCAAGGCACCAGGTCACGCCAGATCCCCCAGCCCGGGGCTGAGGGGAGCGGACACCCACAGGACTCCCATAAATCAAGCCTGGGGCGGCACTGGGGCTCCCACCTCTGCATCCCACCCCTGCTTCCTGCACTCTCTCCCCTTTCCTGCCTCTCCCAGCGCACCCTCCAGATTTCCGAGCGAGCCCTGTCCTTCCTGCCCTTCACAGCAGGCCCGGCATGTCCCATCCGCCCAGCCAGCCGCCTGCTTCCCCATTTCCCTCCCTGTTCTCCATTCCCCCCGGCTCTGCCTGCCCCGGGACCGCAGGGCTCGGCTGGCAGGGTGGAGGCTGGGGCTTGCCAAAGCAAACAGCACACAAGGAGGAGGAGGAGGAGGGCGGCCGAGGCCGGAGCAGGCAAAGGGCAGAGTCCACCAGCGGACCCTGCCGCAGCTCCAGGCAGGGAGGTGCTGGCGAGGTTCCTTCCCCTCGCTTTCTAAATGCTCCGGCTGCGCTCCGCACTCGGAGCTTGGCAGGCAGCGGGAGCCGGAGGCGATCCTTGGCTGGCAGAGCCCGGGATGCTGAGCGGCTCCTCGGGGGGATGAGCACCCTTTGTGCCATCCCTCGTGTGGGTCTGGGCTGGGGGCTGAGCTTCGCGGGGTGCGGGAGGCCAAGGGAAAGCGGATCCCCGGCTGGAGTTCTCCTGCAAGCAATTTAAAGCAAGGTCTGCCAGGAAAAGCAGCAGGAAAATATTTCCCTGGGAATTGTTTTTGTTCCTTCCTCTGTGTCTGTACGCATGAAGCTCTCCTGTGCCTTGGACATGCCTCAACCTGTCCCGAGGCTCAGATTAATCCCCTGCACCGCCAGGGACGACAGCTGAGGTCAGACGCTGTCAGCAGAGGCGAAGAGGAGGAGGAGGAGACCTTCCCCCTAGGAAACCACATTCGTTCCCAACCAGAGCAGTGAGCATGAAAACAGACAGCCCTGGCTGCTTCTGCCGAGCAGGAGTCACCCTGCAGCACAGCAGCACACCGGAGCATCCCGCAGGACAGGGACAGCTCGCTGCTGGCAGTGCTGCAGCGACGCGGCAGAGCCTAAAGCCTGGCTTAAGTGTAAGGCTGGTCTGAGCCGGGGTAGCTGCAGGCAGCAAATGCATCTGCAGCCAAGCAGGTCACAGCACGCAGGGCATTGGGGCATGCAGGTGCCTGAAAACAGGTCAGTGACAATCGGTACCTCTGCTTCTCTGCCAGCCTGGGAAAGGTCTGGCTGGCCTCCTTGGCTGTGGCTGCAGGAAAAGGAAAAAGGATGAGGCGTCCTCCCCGGCTGCACCGGAGAAGGGAGCGCTGGGCCACGAGAGCCAGCCCAGATGTCTGCAGGCTGTTCTCAGCACCCCACTGCCTTGGGGGAAAGAGAGGAGAGAGGGAAAGTGGGAAAATTGGGATAGAGGGAGAGGGCATCCGCCTCAAAGCCAGTCCTTTGGTGTGCAAAGTGCTCAAACACCACCTCAGAGCAACTGGGAGAAACTCGGGAGAGCTCCAGTAAATGATGCTCCTCAGCCCCTGCCCAGGCAGTACACCTCCCTCTCCTCCCCTTTTCCCTTTGCCTCGCGTGAGTGCTTGGGAAATAAACGATGACTATTTGCCTGCAACTCTAAGCCCTTCCCTCCCCCTCTCCCCAGGCTCCATCACCAATAAATCACCCCGCTGGGAGAGAGGGCCAGAGGAAACCAGAGGCACAAAACCTCAAACAGAGCCTTTTTTTCCCCCTCCTGCTCTCCCAAGCAGCTCTGCATTTCATTAGGCGGCCAGGCCAGCCCTCGCCCAGCTGGGGAGAAGGAGGGAGGGGAGGGGGGCCCCTCAGGGTTTGCATGTCGGGAGCAGAAATCACAACCAGAAGACCGGGAGAAGGGAGTTGTTTGTGTTTGTCGCTCATCCCGGTGCTCGCCTGGCCCTGACCCTGCCTCCGGGAGCCGTGCTGGCCTGGGATAACTCTCTTCCACTGGGTTTCCTCCTTGCCAAGGCAGCTCTGGGCATTTTCCAGCCAGCTTCTCCCCATTCCAGCCATCCCCTGACGGTGCCAACCCCTCTCTCTGCCCCGCTCTAGCCTCTCAAAGGATCCTCCTTGGAAGAAGCCCTGGAGTTTTCCATGAGCCTTAGCCCTGCCAGCAGCCTTTCCCCTCCCTCCAGGCTGGACCACCCTTCCCGGGAAAACACGGGGCCTCTCCCTGCTCCCTTGCAAGAACCCCCCAACCCGCCAGGGACCGGGGAGGGGTTCCCCCCACCCACACTAAATATAGATCGGCAGAGCATCGCCGCCAAGCACAGTACATTGGAGACAGATGCAAGCCCCGCAGCAGCACGGGAGATCCAGGCGTGCCTCTCGTCAGCCTTTGGAATTATCATCTAAGCACATGTGCCACAGCACTCCCCATTCCTCCTTCTCCCCCCAAAAATACTCTCTCTCGGGGTTTAGCCTTCAGCAAAGCTTCCCACCAAGGGCTGCTCTGGTGTCCACGAGCTCCCCGGGTAGGGAGACACTCCAGAGGTGCAGCCCCCAAGGATGCTCCAGTTCCCCCAGGTGGGGAGAGATCCCAGGAGGTGCAGCCCTCAGGAATTCTCCAACACTCCTGCGCAGGGAGAGATCCCAGGAGATGCAGTCCCCAGGCATGCTCTGGTACCCCCGGGCAGAGAGAGATCCCAGAAGACGCAGCCCCCAGGGATGCTCTGGTATCCTCAGGCTCCCCGCGGCTCCCCAGGCAGGGAGAGGCCCAGGCAAGCACAGCCCCGCTGCTGGCTTGCCTCCCGCCTCCCTCCCAACAGCCTGCCGGATTCCTGAGCGCTGACACAGGATGCTGCAGCAGTGAGTGTGCAGGGCCTTCCTCCCCTTCCCCTGCCCCAGGAGGAGAGCAAGGGCCGGGTTGCATCAGGGCAGGAGAGTGAGAGCAGCCGGAGTGAAACGCGGAGCCTCCTGCGAATCCCTGGCTGCCCATCGGCTCCCAGCCCCGAGGGTTCCCCCGGTCTCTGCTGGCACCTGGCCTGGGCCAGACACCTTTAAAGGTGGGATGATTCACAGAGTTGACACTCTCTTATTGTCGAGAGCCGGTTTTAAGTGATTCCCTCCCCCCAGAGGGTATCCCTGAGGAGAGCCCGCCCGGAGCTGCAGCCGGAGATTGCTCCTGGATGATTACAGCAGGAGAAAAGTGAAAGGCTGCTGCCTGCCCTCCTTCCCAAGCATCGCCCTGGCAGCCCAGCTGCCACGCTCCCTCTGCCAGCATCTATCCCACCCTCGGGCTGTGCTGAAGGATTTTCCCAGCACTTCTCTCCCACGGGACCTGACCCGAACTGGGGGAAGGGCAGCAGCAGAGGCGAGCGCTTCCAGCGGCTCGTTACTATTCTAGGAAGGGTAGGATCCTGCCATCTTCCCATTAAGTCATCTCCTCCTCGACCCGGTGAGGCAGTTTCCATAGGAGTCACCCTCTCTCGCAAGTGATGGAAGCTTTTATTTTTATCTGGCTTATTTATGCGCTTCTCTTTCCTCCTTCGGCATTGGCCTGGGCAGTGAGTTTGGGTCATTAAGCCTCAGCTCGAGCTCATTCCCTGTCTTTCCTCAGCTGTCCCCTCCGTCAGCCTCATCTCTGTAGCACCGTGAGCAGAAAGAAAAGTCCAGGGGTTGAAGCAGCACAACAGAATAGATGCATTAAGGAAAGCAGACCCATCTTAGGCAAAAGTGATTACAGGCACTAGGTGAGTAAAAAAAAAAAAAACAAAATAGAGCAAAAAAACTTATTCCAAAAGACTGGAGGCTGGTTTGGTCCAGACCCCTCAGCAGAGCTCACCGGCAGCTATCAGGTTATTTTTTTTCCATCCCTCTCAGCCACGGCAGCCAGAGGCTCCCCGGGGACACACACATCGCAGGGAGCAAACCCCACAAGGAAAAGCACAGCCACGGGATGAAGTGAGGCGTGTGGCAGCACAGCAGATGGGGCTGGGCTGGGTCTTTCAGGGACACGGCTCGGTAGCCATGAGCTGGGAAGGGAGAACTCACTCACTCCAGGAGGTCACACGAGCCTGAGGGAGCTGCGTGGGCACCTGTGGGCAGTCCCTGCTCTGTTTGCAGAGGCCAGCAGCAATTAAGCTGTTGCACAACTCTCCCCTGGAAGACAGGGCAGATAGGAGCGCTGCTGGGTGCTCTGTGCCAGAGGGAGGTTGGGTCTTGTTTGTGTAGGGACACCAGGGCCACATAAACCAGTGGGACCAGGTGATCTTCCAGGGGTTGGATGCCCAGAAAACTTTAGGAAATGCAAAGATCAGGAGTGCCCCCAATCCCATTCTGGGATTTGGAAGCTGGGCAAAATCATCCACTTCCACGGAGATGCTGCTGGTGGACAAGGAGCAGGACTGAAACCTGCTCCACCCAGCCTTGGGAAGGAAACTGTGCTGGAGCAGGGGGCTGTTTCCATCCTCCAGCCCAGCTTCTGACCCTGAGAGCAGAGCATTTCATGAGGAAGCAGGAGGATAGTCCTCTGCAGCCATCCTCCTGCTCCTGCTTTTCTCCTCTGACAGGAGAGATCCTGAGGTGACCTCGCTCCCTCGAGGAGTGAGAGCATGGGGTTCTCCTGGAGGGCACCTGTACAAGTGAAACAGGGACAGTGCCTTCCCATCACCTCCCAAAGCTCACCAAGTGAAATGTCTCATCACACCCCATTTCCTTGTGTCATCTACCAGACCGAAATTGTGTCACCATTAGGTGCAATTACCTAGAAAATTAAGATGGTAGGACTTTTGCTTTTACCTAAGGAACTGTTAAATTGTACACGAAGTAGTAGAGCTGCCTCAAAGCCACCCTAGAGCAGGCAGTTTCTCCTAATCTCTCCCATCCCCCTGCTTTGGGATGACCCAGCCCAACACCTCCAGTTTTTACAGATCCAAGGTGTTAAAACCCCTCGCTGGTCACTTCTCACACCCCACCCAAAACGTGCTCCCAAGGTTCAGCCAGATATCCCAGGCTGCCTTTCACAGCACACAAAGATCTTCGACTTTCCAGAGATTCGATCCTCAGCTGAAAAGTTCATTAATTAGGAGCAGAGAAGCCTCTAGTGAATCTTCCAGCAAGAAGCAGGAAAAAAAAAAAATTCCCCCACAATTCAGTCTAATTACAACGCCTTGGGGCGCTCCACTCACTGTGAAGCCGAGGCCAAACTTTTCTCCCCACCCCTAAAGCAGGAACTTTAACCCAGTTACAGCTTTACTGATAATGAAAGAGAAAAAAAAAAATCCTCCTGATATTTATCGTTTGAACTATTCTGCAAGTAACAGCAAAGAAGAGACACAGAAACACTTCACACAGAGCAGCAGCTGTGTTCTCCTGGGTAAAATCCACTCACACAGCCCCAGTCCAGATCTCGGAGCAGGCAATGCTGGAGGCCAGTGCTCAGCCCAGCTGTGCCACAGGCCTGGTCAGATGCTCCTCTGGGATTTAGCAACCGCTTTCCACCCACAGACAGTGACTTTGCACATTAGGTACTTTCAGAGCAAGACCTCAAATGCCACGGCAGCTCCGGTCCCGGGAAGAGGCTGTAGCCAGAAGAGCAGTGGAACACCTGGAAGCTCCTGGGAAGGACTCCAGGCACCCTGACATAAGTTCCCTTTCTTCCCCAGCTCCCAGAAGAGCTGGACTCCAACCCACACCAAGCCTCTGGCGAGGCTGGGTGGATCCAGCCACAGACATGCAGAACCACACCCGGCTGCTGCCTGCCCTCCTCCCCCTCGAGCCAGCGGGGCACAAACAGGAACTAGGCTCATACAGTTGAAAATATTTAATACGTGTTGTACACGTAGAATTACATTTTATACAAAACATGATACATCACTGAAGGAGAACACTGTACAAAATTCCCTATGGGAGCCCCAAGCCTTTATACAACAAAGACCGGGAGTTACCAAGCCTAACAAACAGGCTCAAGGACTTTCCGTCAGAGCGTCTGTAAACTTCGTTCCTCTCAAATAAACACTTTTAAAAAGCACCATGTAATAGTTCTGACCTAAACCTTTCCAAAATAGAAACTTTATTTAATAAACTTAATACTTTCCAAGCTTAAAATATCACCCGCCGGGGGCGCCCCCGGGGTCGGCGGCAGCCGAGGAGCCTCCCCCGGGCGCCGGGGAGGGCGGCGGCTCTGCCGGGAAGGGGAATTCCGGGAGGGCAGGGCCGGGGGCGCTCCCAGGGCGGGTGCCGGCAGCCGGGGCCCGGCGGGGAACGGGGAAGCGCTGCCGCCGCTACCCCGCGGTCCCTCCCGTGCGGCGGCGCGGCGCGCCGGGTCTGGCCGGCGCCGGAGCCCCGCGGCGCTCGCTGGGTGTCACCGCCGGGCCCCCCAGCCCGCGGCGGGGAGCCAGTCTCTGCGGCCGGGGCATCAGAAAGCCACGATGGCCGTGCTCCAGGGGTTGAGGGTCCGCAGCACCGGCTCGTCGCAGCAGATCTGTCCCGGCTCGGCCGCCGCCTCGGCGGGCGCCGTGCCCGCCGCCTCGCCGCCGTCCAGAGGCGGCCGCCGCCGGCCCTTGGGCTCCTTGCTGAGCAGTCCCGAGAAGCTGGAGCCGAAGATGCTGATGAGGCTGGCCACGTTGCCCGTCTCCATGTCCTCCTGCTCGCCTGGCGGCGAGGGCGGCAGCGGCGGCGGCTCCTCTTCCTCGCGGCGGGGCTTCTTCACCGGGGAGCCCGCCTGGCCGCGCTCGCCGGCGCTCCGCTTGCGGGGGCAGTGCGGCGGCGGGGGGGCCCCGGCGCAACCCCCGCGGTTCTCGCCGCAGCAACAGCGCCGCGGCCGGGGGCCCTGGCAGTCCCTCCCCGCCTCGTCCTGCGGGGGCGGCGGCGGCTCCTCGGCGGCCCAGGCGGCGGTGCGGGGCGGCGGCTCCTCCTCGGGGTGCCCGGCGGCCGCGGGGGGCGGCTCGGGCGGGCAGCCCGGCTCGCTCAGGTAGACCTGCCGGGCGCTGCGCAGCACCAGCGACACCAGGAGGTTCTTGTGCAGCTTCAGGCCGCCGCGCTGGCCCCGCGCGCTGTAGATCTTGCCCAGCGAGATGCTGACGATGCGATGAGCCTCCAGCTTGAACTCCATGGGGAAAACCGGCGGGCGAGGGGAGGAAAAACAAAACTTAAAAAAATAAAATAAAATAAAAGCGAAAAGGAAGCTGCGGGCCGATGGGGACCGGCGTGACACCACGGCTCCGCACGCCGCCCCTTCGCGCCGCGGACTGAGCGAGCCCACGCGCCCGCCCGGTTTTTATACCGCCCCCGCCTCGGCCAATCAGGGCGCGCCGCCGGCCGCTCCAACCGCCGGCTGGCCCCCGCGCGCGCGCGCCGGCCAATGGCGGCGCGGGGCAGCGCGTTCGAAAGCTCGCCCCGCGGAGAGGGCTCTTAAAGCGGCAACGCCAGCGCCGTGTGGGGCCCACCGCGGCGCCCCCGGGTTCGCAGCACCCCACGCGGGAACAGGGGGCGATCTTGGCAAAAGCGATGGGAACGTTCCTTGGGGAGGAAAAACAAAAAAACCAAAGAAAATAAAACCAAGAACAGAACAGATCAAACCGAGCGCAGCCTCTGTTTTGTCAGGTTGGGAATGTTTCCCGCAATTTCAGCCCCCTCTCTGCTATCTTATCGTGTTAGAGAAGGAGCTGGTGGTGATGTTGGCTGGAGGGCGAAGTGTGTCTTTGTGGATTTCAAGGGAAATCTGCCCTGACGTGGAGAAGAAAGCCATGCTTGCCCAGCTGCCAGGCGGAATTCTGCTCCGGGGGTCTGGCAGCGAAGCTCACAGAAAGCCGAGGGCAGAGAGGAAGATCCACAAGAGGGTTGGGAAGGACTACAGGGGAGGACAAATAGGGCATCTCCAAGGTGATGGGGACAATGGCAAACCGGAGCACCTTCTCTGGGAACTGAAACTGCTCTTGGCTGTGAAAGCTGGTGGCAGGATCAGCTGGCTGGCTGGGGGGACACGGGACAACACAATCTCCCCCAGAAACAGCTCCGGGTGCCAGGGAAGCCTTCAAGAAAGTTTGGGGAATGTTTCAGAGCTTGGAGTGCAGACCCTCCTCCTTCCACCAAGGACTAACCACAACTTGCAAGCAGAAAATAGGTGAAAGGGCCTAAAATGAAGGAAGTTCAACATGCTGCCCCAGAGTACCAGTTTCCATTCCCAGCTGACACATAACAATTTGCTTCTATCCCTTTTTTTCCCAGGGGATGAATCCACAGACTCCCCCAAAGGAAAGCCACAGTCTGTCACGATGTTTTGCTGGCAGGACTTGTCACCATGTCCTGGCTTTCTGGAAGGACAAAAGGGTGGCTGGTCACAGAGGTTACAAAAAATAGGTGAAGATGAGGCCACACCAACGCATAGTTGACATAAAGCCTTCTCCAAAAAATAAAACAACAAACCCACGCTCAGGACAAATTTATGTTTTCCTCCTGGTCAAACACAGATGGAAAACCTCAAATGCCACTCTCTGGGTGGTGGACACAACAGCATGTCAGCCTGGGTGTTGACATCTCAAAACGCCCACCTTTCCTCCACCAAACCTGCCGTGCTCCATCTGAAGTGACCAGACTGGGGCATGCCAAAACACCTGCCAAAACAGCCAGGCCCAGCTTCCCCCACCGGCAGAAGGGGACAAAAGGGGACAGCCTCTCCTGGCTGCAGGGAGCAGGGCTGTCCCCTCCACACCCAGCGTGGGAGGCCGGAGGGACGCGAGCTCCAGCGGTGGGAACCGAGGTTTTCCGGACCCGCCAAACCTGCTCCCCGCACCTCGGAGGGCCAGCAACACCCTGTCCTAAGCCCTCAGGTCAGCCTAACCAGCCAGGGCAGGTCTGGGCTCGCATGCCTGGGACTGTAGGCACAGCTCTTGAGCTGCAGCCAGCACGTCTGCCCACCACCAGTGTCCTCTCGGTGGCACAGGGGTGGCTGTGCCCCTGGAAAATGCATCACCAGCTCTGGGACTGCTCTTTGCAGGATCTGGGCACTTGCATCTTCAGCAGAGGTATGCTGGTCAGAAAGGCAGATTTGGTACACCTCTGCTGGGCATATCCCAGCTCAGGGACACAAAGCAGCAGTGCAAAGTCATCACACCAGTTGGAAAAAGCCCAAAGCAGGTGGAGGAGGCACAGTGTGGGAGCTCTGTGGGGTGAAGATGCTTGGATGTGAGCAGACTGACCTGTTCTGCTACTCACCACCTCACTCTGATGGTATGAGGCACCATTTCTCTCCAGAGAGCCTTTTGGCTGCTACCCTGCCTGGGAAAAGGTGGGCCAGCAGCCTCTCCCGGCTCTGGCCAGGGATTAGCAGGATGGGGATGTGGACTGAGTGATCCCTCATCCCTCCTAGCGCTCAGACAGAGCACCAGCAGGGAGGAGCAGGGGTGCAGAACATCCAGCAGCACAGCTCGTACCCAGTACCACGAGTTTCACTCACCAACACCATGCCTGGCGTCAAGCACAGCCACCAGCACGTTATTCCTGGAGCACCAAAGCCCTGCCTCGACATCTGCCTGCCCTCCGCGCCCTTTGCAGAGACGGGGTGATGGTTTGCCATCACTCGCGGGGGATCCAGGGCAGAGGCAGGCGGGAGAGAAGCAGCAGCAGCACGGGCAGAGGCAGCGCCGGCAGCCGGTTGAAGCCAGGCAGTATTTTGGTGGCAGCCCTGCCGCTCCCTCCCAGGCTGATGTCATGCTTTAGTAACTTTGAGGCAGAGTCACATGGCACCTTCTGAGGTCAGCGCCTGGGGTGGCTTTGTCTGCCTTCCTTGTGCCTGCCCTGGGCTCCTGCCCGCGCCCGGAGCGGCCCCGCTGGCGGTGACCCCGCTGGGGCTGCCCTCCGAGCACGGCAGCCTCCCGACAGCCAGGGCATCCCCGAGATTCCCACAGCCGGGCGCCGCATCCCGGAGAGCTGGGTGCACCCCTGGGATGCTCCCCGTGGAAGGGACATTGGCCCCCTCCCCTGCGGGTCAGCGGGGGATACGGGAGAGGGAGGCAGAGGGAAAGGGTGTGACCGGGCTCTAATCTCCTCATGTGATCCAACGGGCTTGGAAGGGGCTTGACGAACAATTAACAATCCTCCAGCTCAGCTGCTGTTTCCCGAAATAGCTCTGGCAGCAGCAGGAGGAGGAGGAAGGGGCGGCCGGGCTGGCTGGCAGACAAAGGTGGCCTCTTCGCCAGCAGAGCTGCGGCCGGCACGGCGGCGAGGAGCAGCCCCGAGCCCCACCTGGAAAGGAAAACAATGCGACATAAAAGCAGCTCGAGGGAGGAAGCAGCTTGTGGCACAGCTAATAATTGCAGAGGGCTGCGCACACACCGCCGGCTTTTTCGGAGGCGTCACCATCGGCCCCCGCTGCCGAGCAGAGGAGCTCGGCGCCGGGATGCTCGCTGGGGTTTCGTGCGCTCGCATCTTGGCCAACAAGGACAGGAGATGCTGGGGCAGCCCCAGCTCCGAGCTCTGCTTGGCTGGGCCCGTCCCGGCACGGCCATCTGGCTCCCACACGGCCACGTCGACCTGGGGATGAGGATGTGGTTAGCGAGATCCTGTTCCGACAGCGGCGCCTGTCCCCCTCCTCAGCCCCCCGCCGGCTCCTCGCTGCCACCAAATGTGCGGCCCAGGCCCCAGGGGGAAGCCAGATGTACTAAAGAGGATGGACGGTGAAATTAGGATCTCCTCAAAGCGCAGCTGAAGTCATCCATCACCGGCTGTGCCAGTGGCACCGCAGAGCATCGACGCTTCTCTCTTCTATTCGGACCAGGACTCACGAGTTGGACCTTTCCTGAGAGGAGAGGAGAGGAGGGTGGGAACAAATCAGTCAAAATCCCCTCACCACCAGCGGTGCTGAGGCAAAAGCCTTCACACCAACAGCTGCCTGGAGCAGAAACAGAACTTCAGGACAAGCAAAGCCCCAGGGAGATCAGGTCACATCCCCAGTGACTGCTGACGTAAACGAAACAGGACAGAGAGGAACATTTCCAAGTGGGAATCTATCCACAGCTTGAGTTCATTTCTGGATGGGAATAAACATCTAAATTGTGAGGCGCCCGTGCAGAGCTCAGGAGGAAGAGGAGGAAGGTTGTCTGGTGTTGGGTTTTTCCCCAGAAAATTCAATGATTCACATGGATGCGGTCTGGACCTGCCACAATCGGATATTGGTAACTAATCCCCCAGGGTTCCAACTGCTCTGCTTTATCCTTGCTTGGAGATAAGGTCAGAAGAGCTGGGAAGCATCCCAAAACACAGCCCAGAGAGCCAAACACTAATCGCTGATGAATGAAAGCCAAACACAAGTGAAACAAATACAAACAAATCAATACAGACCTAAACCCAAAGGACAGGAAGCAAGTCCCTCAGCTTCTGAGAGCGCTGAGACACCCACCCCAAAACCACAGTGAGGTGAGAGCCTGCAGCACAGCCATGTACTAGAAAGTAAAGGGATTTTCCAGGGTTAAACACCCTCTTCCCATGACAGAGACTATAGTGCTGATATCCCAGGCAGGCAAGAGTCTCTCCTACACTTTTTTTTTTCAATTTTCACCAGTGATCTGGGATTCCCCCTTCTCCCCCCACACGAATGATTTAAAATTTCCCTTCCCTCCCTCTGAACCACTGGCTTGGGATTTCCCTCTCCTCCCCTGGAGAACAGTGACCTGTGCCTCTGCCCATCAGATATCCTGCTACTCCTCCAACAGCCTCTCCAAACATAAAGAGGGGGAAAAAAATCTCACTCCCAGCTATCAGCTTCTTCAGGCAGCTGTTTCCCTTGGAAAAAATGTGACCCCACATCTTTCAGTGGGTTATGGTACTGGTTTGGGTTTCCTGGGGAAAAAATGCATTTATTTGTCTGGGGTTTCCCATCAGACAACCCTTCTATTGTAGTCCACCTTCCTGTATGTGTTTTTCCCTCTCTGATACGCCTGCAACAGGTCCTGTGCCACTTCCAAAGGCTGCCTTGTGTGCAGGGTATAAGAAGCAGGACAGCCCTGGGATGCAGCCCAGCAAAGCTCTCGTTTTTCACTGGATTTGTTCCCCAGCAATCTCTGAGCTAAAGCAGGCAGCAGCCTTGGTGGCTGGGGCTAAACATCTCCAATTAATCACGGGAACTGCCGCAGCTCGGCAATCCGCAGGGTGCTCCGTCTGCCCAAAGGAGTCTCAGCCTAATTATTTCCCCCCTCTCTTCCCTGTGTCTCAATGTCACCTTCCTTGTAGCCATGGGGCAAATGACAACCGCTGTCCCAGCGTGCAGAAGTGTCCTCTGTGTGGCTGCTTCCCGCTTAGGTGGTGAGGGGAGGTGGCACAGGGATGCTCCTGGGCCATGGAGCTGCCTGCTCTGCTTCCCACTTCCTTTAGATGCCCCTGGGGGACCTTGGGATTTGCCAGAAAATCACATCACAGAGCAGCAGCCACCACTGAGAGCAGCAAGGGCAGAGCAAATCCTCTGCAAGGGCAGAGCAGATCTTCTCTGTGTCAAATCCCTCCTCCCACCAAGGAAAACTGTGAAATGAAACATCTGTGCCTGCCAGCAGGCGTTGACTGCCTCAGTTCCTGCTGATCTCTGCCCCTTCCCTCTTGAAAGGTCCTTCCTTTGACCACCTTGTCCTTCTCATGGTTTGTGGGGAGCCCAGAGAGATCAACCTTGGAGACAGGGATAATGAGGAATTTTTTAGGGTTTAAAGCCTGCCTGGGAAAAGTTCCTTCTAATTTCAGCTATAACAAGGACCCTGGCAGTCCAGCACCTCACTGGTTTTGCAATTTAACATTCTGTTTTTGGATCCATGGCAGGCAATCCCAGGGATTCATCCTGCAGAAAGCAATGCTGCCTTTCCTCAATTTCATTTACTCATTTCATTCACCAGAACACTGAATATTTAACTCCAGATCAGTGTTTTGTCTCATCATCCTCTTAAAACCACCACTGAAAATTTTCAACTATCACTAAAAACGAAAATGAGGAGGAAAACCACTAAAGCATCCGAAAATGTTTACGGCTTCTTCCCTTAGATGTAAAACTTTTTCTGGGGTGGGGAGGGGGAAGTCCCCTCTACTTTTATAAATCCAAATTCAAACTGATCCAGCTTTTCCCTGAGCAGAAAAGGCACTTCTTCCCCACCAATTGCACATTCTTTGCACCAGGCTAGTATGGGATCCCACACCCCCCCGTGCATGTACACACATGCCACAAAGATTTCCCTGATAGAAGCTCCAGGGAGCCCAGCTCTTCCCTGCAGACAGCTGGGATTCTGATGAGTTGGCACTTTTCACGGTGCAGAAATGTTTCATCAGATCTTTCCTGACCAGTTCTGCAGCTGTGTGCTCTGCACCCAGCGCTCCTCTCCCAGCAGGAATCGCTTAGCCGAGCATGCCAAAGAGCTCCCAAAAATCTCCTCGCTGCTTCCAAGCCCCAAATCACAGCTTCCCATATGGGAACAGCAAAAAACAGCCTCGTTCTAAAGCATACAAGCCGCAGCGTGGTTGGGGTGGTTTTCAGGTGAAAATATAAATTATTTACTGCATCATGTAAATTAATTTCTAGCATCAAAGACCAGGCTGTCTCTTTTATCCCTTGAAAGTTTATGACTTCCCTAGATTTTGGTAAAACTCCTTTTCTTTCAGCCCTCAACAGCTCTGTGAAGCTTTACACTTTTTTGCAAATGTACTCAACAATCTTAGGTATTTTCCATCCTAAGGGATTCTGTTAAAAAATACCCATTTTCACATAATGGAGTGTTCAGATAATTTATTGAAGGATTTCTGAAATTCCTGGCTAGTAATTCTAAGAGGCTACAGGACATTCTCCCTCTTCCATTCCCAGTGCGGCGAAGGTTTCAGGCACAGGTGGAAGTCACAGGAGGATCATCAGGTTTTGGGGAGCACAAGGTCTTTGTGGGACAGGGATGGACAAACTGGACCAGCGACTCCTTGGAACTCTGTTTGTTCCTGGAGGGAACCTCCCATGCTAAGCACACATTTGGCAGGGACGCCCCAAATCCTGCCGGCGTGGGAAAGTCATCCCAAATTCAGCAAGGAAGGGCCAGCAAATGCCAGCCCTGAAGCTGCCACCTGTTGCACCACTCCTGGCGTGGGGCTGGCCGGAGCAGGAGGTGGAATTCTCACCCCAAGAAGTGCAGAAACCGGTTCAACATGTGCCACAGCCTTCCCACCCCAGGGTGCGCGTGAAGAAAGCTGCTGGGATTGCAAAAGCCAGGTATCCCGTTCCCATGCTGAGGAGGCACCTCTGCAAAAGGGGTTTGTGCCCAGTCCCTGCCTTTGCTCGGGATGCTGGACCACTGCCACCTTCGGGAAGCATAGGCCAGGATGTACTCTTTGGTTAAAATTTGGGGGATTCCTCCTGGAATCCAAGCCTCTGCAAAATCAACCCACATGGGAGTAAGGCAGGGCACCCCTCTGCTGTGTGTCTGTGTATGGAAATGTCTCCCAGAGCTCTGCAGGCATCATCCCCCTCCTGCCAGCTGCTGCAAGCCCAGGGCTACCTGTGCTCAGCTACTAAAGAGCCCAGAAATTTAAGAGAGGTGGGAATGAGGGAAGAAGGGATCTTCACCCAGCGATGGACAACATCCAAGTGACACAGGGCTGTTCTCACCCCACACAAGGCAGGAGGAAGGAAGCAGTGCCTGTGCTTTCCCGGGGCAGGAAGGGCAGCAGGAGCCGAGCAGACTGCCTGTCGCTCCCTTCTGCTTCCTCCCACAGCGGCTGGGAACACAGCCTGGCTGAGCTGCTCCTGCTGGGGACCCCGTGGCAGGGACAGAACCCCACAGTGCCAAGGTTGGTGTTTTGGTCCATGAATCCGGGTGAAGGAGGCCGTCTGGATGGTTTTAACATGAGGCTTTAAAGACAGCAAATCCTGTGAGAGGGAAAGACTTTACTGTCCTGGGTTTGGCATAAAGCACAAAATTTCTTCCACGCTGAAGAGTCTGACATGAACAATACTGCTGATAACTGCAGGTGTGTGAGGAGATGGTGCTTGAATGAATGCCTTACCTCACTTCCTCTTTTCACTGAGAAGGCTGCTTTTAGCTCTCTAAAATAAAAAAATATATCTATTTAATCTGCACAACACAAGGAATGGGAAATACACTTCCTTCTGCGTGGTCTTGCCGGTCGGCACCGTGTGCTAAGGCCTGTGGACCATTGTGGGAAGGCATTACCTGGGAAGATGTGCCCACCTCTGCCTGCTGAGATCAGAGCGTTGGGGTCGGCGATCGTGCATCTCTGCTCCGCCTTGCTGAGAGCGCACTTGGAGCGCAGTGTGCAGCTCCAGGCTCCAAAGGGGCGCCCAGAAGATGGAGCCGGGCTCTGCTCGGGGCAACCACATGGGCGGCAAGGGGCAGGAGCCCATGTGTGACAAGTTCCACCTAAACACAAGGAAGAACTTCCTCACTGTATGACTGACCGCACACCGGCACAGATTGCCCAGAGAGGTCGCGGGCTCTCCCTCACTGGAGATATCCCAGACCCGCCCGGATAAAACCCCGGGCCATGCGCTCTGCGATGAGAAGTGGTACCAGGTGTGACCCCTCCGTCCTGACCCGCGCTGTGCGTGATTCCGTGGGTGACGAGAACACCGCGCCTCCGAGCCCCACGGGAAGAGATTCCCTGGAGGAGCCGGGACAGCACCTGGATCCCTCAGCGCGTCCGGCCAAGTCCCCGCCGCCGCCATGGCGGGATGACGTCACCCGGCCACTCCCACGCCGCGCGCTGGGGGGCGTGGCCGGCAGAGGGCGTTGCGTGCGGGGGCGTGTCTTGATGGAGGGGGCGTGGCCTGGCGGCGGCCGTGGCGTGAGGCGGCGGCAGCGCCATGTCGATGGAGGACCCCTTCTTCGTGGTGAAGGGGTGAGCGCCGCGCTCGGCGGGCTCCGGGGCGTGTGGAGAGGGACGCGCCACGGGCCAGGGCCGCGTCCGGGTGCCGAGGGGGCGGGCAGGGCCGCCCTGCAGCGCGGGAGGTCCGCGGAGCGGGGGGCGAGCAGCGGGCGGGGGTCTGAGGGGGAGGTGGGAAATGGCGGCCAGGCCCCCCCTGTGCTGCTGAGGGGCTGAGCGCGGGCTCCGGGGCCTGTCCGGCGGTGGCGGCCCGGCGCGGAGGCGCTGGGAAGAGGCGGGCAGGTGCCGGGCCGCGGCCGGGCCTCCCTGGGCTCTGTGAGGGCCCCCCCGGCCCCGGCTGCAGGTGCGCCTGGGGGACAGCGGCAAAGCGGGGCTGGGCACTCGCGGCTGGAGCGACCGTGGGGAAAGGTGGAGAGGAGCAGGGACCAAGCTGTGGGAAAAACAATGGCCGTGAGAGGAAGCCTGCAGAGAAGAGCCTGAACGCAGGGAAATGCCAGCTAAAGGTGGCCAAAGGAAAATTGTCATTAATAGGGTGAAAGGAGCTCTGTTGGAGCTACTGGAGAGAGTCCAGTGGAGGCCACAAAGATGATTTCGGATCTGGAGCATCTCTCTGGTGAAGAGAGACTGGAGGAGCTGTGTCTGGTCCAGAGAAGACTAAGAGGGGATTTTATCAATGCATGTAAATATCTATAATAGGTGCCAGGAGGATGGTGCTAGACCCTGTACAGCAAGTGGACAAGGAGCAATGGCCACAAACTAAAACACAAGTTCCACCTCAGCGCTGAGGTGGACCTTCTTTACAATGAGGGTGGCAGTGATGCCTCGGGACCTGCACTGGAAAAGGCTTCCTAGGGAGGTCATGGAATTTGCTGGAGACATTCCAAACCCATCTGGAGGTATCCCTGTGTCCTCTGCTCTGGGTGACAGGGGCTTTGGACTGGATGATCCACAGAGGGCCCTTCCAACCCCAGCGATTCTGTGATTCTGTGAAAGCAGCTCAGTCACTAAGCACTGCTCTCTGGCCACCTTCAGCTTGTGCTGGGGGCCAGTCTTCTGCCCCATGTCACAGCTCTGAGGAGCAGCAGAGGGGCTCCTGGTGGGATGTTTGGGAAAGCCCTGTGAGAACAAGAAGTGTGGGACAGGATACTGGTGCAGCCAGAGAAAGTGAATCCCTCTCCCAGGCTGAACTCCTGCTGAGAGGAAAGTGTGGGAGTCGCCATGGGTGGAGAGCGAACGTCCTGTCAAACTTTCCAGAGATGTTCCCGCAGCATGCGGGGAAGGGCAGGGAGGGGAAAGGGGGATGTGCTGCCGCTCCCAGAGTTAATTATTACCTGGCCGGGCAGAGGGGCTGCTGGTGGTGTAGCCACCAAAATTGCTGCTGGTTTGCTTTCCTGGTGTTTGTAACTCCTCCCATCAGAGGAGATCCAGCTCTGCTTCTTGCTGGGGACTTCCACAAGTGTGTTCAGATGAGAAAAACAAAACAACAAACTAAACCAAACTTGTGCTGGCAAGTAGAGGAAGGAATGAAGTTTTCCCGATCCTCAGTGCAGGCTGCTGGCTGTAGGGTACTGAGTGTGGCAGACTCGGAGCTGTAGGCGTGCGAGCGCAGGAGGGGCACACATCAGAGTGCAAACAGCAGCTTAAACAGGCCCTGGTGGAACTGAGAGAGCTGGCTCCTCAGTTCATCTGCCCTGCACCTCCCCTGCTTTCTGGGCTGAAACATCTGAGTACTGTGTGCAAGCTCATGGGGGACACCAGCACGGTCTGATGTTCCTCCCTAATCCCAGCTCCCTGCGGACCTGGGAGAGCAGAGTTTGGAAATACAGATAACCACTGGGAGAGTCTGTGACCCAAATTTACAAACCTGCTTGCCCCAAACCAGAGCTGTCAGCAATGCCTTCCCCTGCTGTGAATTCACTCGTCTCCAAAAGAGCTTAGAGCAGCAGAAAAAACTTGTGTTTCCTAAGCCAGCATAGTAGGGCTGTGTATTTTTTTTTTAATGCTGAATTAAAATAAACAGTGCTGCACTCAACAATCTGCCTGGCTGCGGTGTGGGGACAGTTCCTGTAATGCTGTGTGCCCTTGGGGTATCTTACATGGGTAGTTAAGGGCCTTGAGAGGAAAAACGTTGAGAGAGGAATGCAAGGCATGGATTGCCAAAGAGCTCAGACCCTCTGCCCTGGCTGACACTCAGCAGCTTCCCCTGAAGAAGTAGGTCCCTTCATGAGTAACTTCGTGCTGCAGCAAGATACAGGGCAAATGCTTATTTTATAAAATAAACACAAAGCTGTTGGAAGGAAAGATGTTTGGGAGGAAGCTGTGGCATCCCTGCTCAGCTGGACACAGGGCTGTCCCAGTGTCACTGCTGCAGGGCAGTTGATGGTAATTCCTGGCTTTTCTTCACTCTCCTACTGGCTGCAGGGAGGTGCAGAAAGCTGTGAACACTGCCCAGGGGCTCTTCCAGAGGTGGACAGAGCTCTTGCAAGATCCCTCCATTGCCACGAGAGAAGAAATCGACTGGACCACTAATGAGCTCAGGAACAACCTGCGGAGCATCGAGTGGGACCTGGAGGACTTGGATGAGACCATTAGTATCCTTTTCTGTGGCCCTCTGGAGGTAGTCGCAGTTCCCAAGTTGTACTGAATAGCCAAGTCCCAGTGCTTGTCACTCTTTGCAAAAATCGGGACTGTTTGGGATTGAATTTTAGGTTCACATCGGCTTTTCCCAAATTGCAAATGAGAAATTAAGTCCAGGATTTTCCTTTTGCCTTTCTGTTTCCCTTTTTGCAAGGTATATTCTAAGATTCTTTGTTCCAGAAAGCCTATTGTGTTGTGTGAATCTGGAGTTCTGCAGAGTCAGTTCATTCTCTAGGCTGGCTTCCAGAAATACTCCTTTTCCCTTGTGTTCTTCTGGGTGCTCCTGAAAACGCTGCACACATCACAGAACCAAAAAAAACGTGGAAAAGAGAAACCTTGCGAGCATGCGTGCGCTGCACGGCGCGTTCCTGCCACGCCTCCTTTTCCATGCAGCGTGCTGTACTTTGCTAATCACATTTTGGGAGCAGGCACAACACAGTGGCCACTTGGCATGCCCGGAGTTTGTGTATCCCTTGTGTACCCAGCGCTGCTCCCCGGGACTCCTTGACTCGACGTCCAGGCATTGTGGAGGCAAACCCGCGGAAATTCAACCTCGATGCCACAGAGCTGGGAATCCGCAAAGCCTTCATCACCAGCACGCGGCAGGTGGTCAGGGTAAGGAACCTGCCCTGGGGTCAGGGCCTGGGGGAGGCGTGTGAAAAAGGAAAGCTGTGGTGCACTGGAGAGCAAAGAAAAAACCTGCTGCCTGCAAGTCTCAGACTTCCTCCTCTTCCCCCTGCATTCCCTCCTGGAGATGCCAGGTTTGGGGATGCAGGTGCCTCATAGAACTTCCTCCTTTTATGCTGCTGACTCTGGAAGTCTTCACGCTGCTCTCACAACAGAGAGCCTGTGGTCACGGGAGCAGGAGTGAAGACCCAGCTGCAGTGTGGGGCCTCCCTTCAGAGCTGAGGGAAATCGCAACTGTCCCAGCCATTTGTAGCACTGGGACACGGCTTTGAACACTGACAGATGGTTAAAGCCTGCTGTTATTGACGTGGTGACTTCAACTTCCTACCCCTGCAAAATAGTCCAAACAACCACTGCATTTATTTTTAACTGAGAAAGATTTTTTTTAGTTCAAGCTTACGCTTGAAAAGCAGAAAGGGGATTTTAACAACTTGGTGGTAACAAAGAGAGAAGAAATATCTTTCCAAAAGCTTCACTGCTTCGTAACAAGGTGCTAGTTAGGAAGTTTTCTGTTCATAGCTACACTAAGTTTCTGCTGTCCCTCATGACTCTGATGTTTCTGCTCCACAGAATGCACCGTGTGGCTGGCCTGTTACCCTTCCTGCAGTCCTGCGGTCTGGGTGCCATTCCTAAGGCTTGCTGCCTGGGAACTGATCCCAAAACCACACTGGCCCCAGGTAGCAGGCATATGCTTGCTGCCCTGCCCTTAGTGTAGTCCACTCCCTAACAGGCAGGATCAGGCAAGCCTGGTCTCTGGTCCTCTTCTCCTAGCTGAAAAATGCTGGCTAATGGGTTTTGGAGCAGTGTCTCCCACTGGGAAATGAAATTTGTAAGTGGCCCCGTGCAGCTGACTTCCAGTTTCCATGGGGGAATTTGTGATGCGCTGCCAAGTGGGATATGGTGGTACTCTTCGGTGATGTGTTGCACATCTCTGAACAGTAAAACACACCTGAATGCTCTGGTGGCGTCAGAACTGGTGGATCAGCCTCTGCCGTATGACATTGACTGCTTGCTAATTTATGAAAACTAGGTTATGTTACATTGTGATGGGGAGCCTTCTGTGGTTAGTGATCTTCTGCAGGAACTCCACAGCAAAAATTAATCGGTAGGAGGGAACACTGACACAGTCAGAGAGGGTGGCCACAGGACAAGAAATCTATCTCATAATACGGAATATAAAACCAGATGCAGTTGGGAATAAAGCACAGGAGGTTATAGGCTTCAAGGCCTTGACAAACTGTGTCAACAGGAACATTAGTTTATCATACAAATCAAAGTGGTTCTGCTTGTAGTGGAGCAAAATGAGTAGTAAATGAGGAACATTTTAAAAATATCTCAATGCTGTTGATTCCAGTATTAGTATAACAAGGAAACTTCCTACAGTATGTTTCCAGACTCTTCAAAAGTATGGGTTTTCAAATAAAATCTCCCTTCCCTCACTGCCCCTCTTAGAAGCCTTGCTGCGTATAGACAGCCCTGTAGCACCCTGAATCTGCCTGTCACCTCAAATCCAATGCTCACATGCTGCTTCTTTTATTGAACAAACAGGACATGAAGGATCAGATGTCAAACTCTTCCATGCAAGCATTGGCTGAAAGAAAAAACAGGCAGGTGAGAACCAGAAACGGGCAATGTGTGTCTGCTGCAATGTATATCCTGTGTGGAGTTCCTCCCCTTACAGACCTGTGGTGTGGGAAGGGGCTCACAAGCTGCAGCCAGGCTGTGTTTGAGCTGTGTCCATTTGGCTGCCCTGGGAGAGCTGGTTCTCACAGGCACGTTGCTGCCAGCCTCTCCCAAGCCTCTCTCAGAGCAGTAAGTCAGCATTCACCATCTGTGTCTGTCTTCAGAGCTGGTTGTTTACAACTGTCAGCATTGCACCATCCCATGGAAAGGGAAATCTCCCTCCTCCTCCTCGGGGGGAGCCAGCTCAGAATCCATGTCAATGAATGTAATCCTGTGCTCTGCTGGATTTAGGAGCCAAGATGGTGCAATATCCTTTCATGCAGCTGCTTCTCGTAATAGCATGTAAGAAGATGGAAGGAGCTCCAGGAGTCTCGTGTTGTCTGCACTTGTAATCTAAGGAATAGAAATAGATGCAGCTTTCCTGGCTCCATCTTGGCTGATGGAGAGGCTGTAAAGAGATACTGGAGCTGACTTCCAGACCCACTCCAGTAAAAGCTGATGTGTGTTGCTTCATACAGTTAATTGTTTGTACTGCATCAACCTTACCACACGTGGCAAAAAACAACAAACTGAGAAGCACAGAGCTCATTCCTGAGCTTGTCACAGGGTTAATTAATGTGCTTGGCAAACACTCCCAGCAGCAAAGTCCCTGACACCCTAGCTCAAATAAGTCTGTAGCTGTCTCTGCGATTTGCTGCTTTCCTTTGCATGAGGTTCCTGGTAGCTGCAGAAGACCATATGGTCCAGCTCACGCAGCGACATCTGGTCAGGAAAACTGACTTCCCCTTGCTGCCTTCCTTTCCCTTCCCAGCTCCTTGCCTTCATTCCAGACTGTAGGGCTTGTGCTGGGCTTTGTGTCTGAAGGGCTGGCTAAGCAGTGACCAGACCCTCACAGCCCATGCTGGCAAACAGGCCCTTTCTGTTGAAGCTGCAGGCAAATCTAGTGCACTGCTTTAAATAAAAAGGGTCGGTCCTGCCACAAACTGGAGAGACCAGGAGCTTGCTCAGTGTCTCAGAGGCAGACAAAGCCAGATGTCCTGCTGGCTTCATGCATGGTCAGTCTGTCAGCTTTCCCCACCCCTCCTCGAACCTTGTAAGTGAGATGAACCGTGGAGACCATCTTGTTTTAAGCCTGACAGAGCAGTCTGGTCATTGTCTTGTAGTTCTTCACAAATACTCAGTCATTCCATCCTGCCCACAACCAGGACCTGCAGGTTGACCTGCAAGTCAGCCTGGCGTCCTCACTGGAGGGCAGAGTCCCTAACCCTTCCCTAGTGCTGCGCGGTGCAATTCCTCACCTGCAGATCATGTTCATTCTCCAGCATCTGTAGCTTGGGTTATTCCTCTTTCAGGGACCAGACATATTTGGCCCTGCAGACTTTCCATGAGCTTCTCTGTTCAGTTGTGGGGCAGGCAGCACTTTGTATGCTGGCTGATGAAGAGCCTGCTGGAGGGATAGGCAGCCTGGATCATAGAACATAAGCATACAGCACTGGTCTGGTTATATTTTGCATTATTTTACTGTCAGCTCAACCAGTTAAGTACTTTATCCATACCCTCTTAAGCCCCTGTCGATAGCAACAGAGTGCTCAGTTGGAGCTGTTCAACTGTTAGTGCAATATATCCGGACACTTCCCAGCTCACATGTCCTAGCACACAGTGCTGCCTGTTGAGCTGGCAGTCCTTTGTGCTGTGCAGGCCTCCTGCACACACTGTCAGTCAGCCTCACTCCAGCTCTCCTGCTGCTGGAGAGGCATCTCTGCAATTCCAGGCTGCTGAGACTTCCCAGGCTGGCATTTTGGCTCTGTGTTGGTTTAGTTCATGACAGCACTTTGGCTGAGTAGCAATAGGGCAGGAGGAAAGGGATGCTGTGTGCATGTGTACACGAGTGTTGCCTTGTCTGCCTTCCCAACTCACCCTGTAGATGGGCCGTGAGCAGACACAGGGGTGTTGCTAAGAGTTCTGCATCTGTTTAGGCACTCCTGGGAGAGAGTGGGAGTCAGAGTTGGAGCTCTGGACCTGACAAATACAGCCGTCTGGACCGGGAGCTGCAATTAGCAAATTCACATTTCATCGAGGAGCAGCAAGCTCAACAACAGGTAAGGCAGCTGGCGTCACAGACTAAATAGCTTTGCTTGCCAGATGGGTGCCAGGGGGACAGTTGTGGCTCCAGGAGCCTGACAGTCCTCCTCTTTGCTTGTGGCTTTTGTCTGTGCGTGCATTTCCTGTGCAGCACAGCTTTGGGTGATCTCGGCCCAAAATTTTTTAACCAGGGAGGCATGGGGCTTCTTCTGAGTTCAGGAGGCAGTCGGCACAATCTGGAAGATGCAGCACAGTAAGATTTAATACTACAAGGATTGCTGAAATCCTTGGAAGAGTAGAAGCAGTGTAAAAAGAAAAGGACCCGCTTGTCTTAGGCAATTTCCCCTGGTTAAAAATGTTTGGTGGTGTTTGTGTGCATCTCCCACCAGAACAGGCCGGGAGCAGGAGCACGCGCCTGCTTCCTTTTCCTGCTTTTGTGAGATTAGTGAGAAAGGCTGTGTGAGGGCTTGGGAGAACCCCCGGTGAGGCACTTCCCAGCTGACAGGGGAGTTTGCCTGGAGAAGTGCCCAGGCCAGGCTCACACTGGAGAACTACAGGGCCTTGACACAGGCAGCGTCTCAGAGATGGCAAACTCTGCTAAAGCTCCTGACCCATGGTGCCACCTCGGCTTCCAGACGCATTTTACCTACTGACTGCAGGGAGATCAACAGCTTCAGAAATAGGTAACTAGGGTAAAGCTAATCCTTAGCGTGACTGTGCCCTGAAAACGACTTAAAACAGCAGCAGACTTACTCCTTTGGCACTCCAGAGCCAGCCTGGCTATTTTTAGCTGTAGAAGCTGCAACAGCCTTCTGCTTGCATTAACCCCATGTTGGCTGCAGCTCATTCCAGGTGGCGTTTCTCAGGCACAGCATCAGTGTGCCTCTCTGGCCTGCTTACCTTGCCAAGGTTTTGATGACCAGCCCTTGGAGCTTTCCAAAGTCACTTTTAGCTGTGCATGCATGGATGATCTGAGGCTGGATTTGCAGGGATGTCTAGAGGCTGCAGCCTGCTGTGCCATGGGGATGCCATGCCATGGAGGCCTTCACGTGGTTGTCTCCTCTCCGTCATTTCTTAGGAACGTGCTCCTCTTTCTTGGTGGCTTAGGTTTGAGCCCAGGCCTCACAGCTGATGTTGGCTGGGCAGTGAGTGCCTGTCCACTGGATGGGCTGGCTCCAGCCCAGCTGCAGGCAGCAGATGTGTAATTGCCCATTTCCCTTCTCTTTGGCCCCAGCTGATTGTGGAGCAGCAGGATGAGCAGTTGGAGCTGGTCTCTGGCAGCATCGGGGTGCTGAAGAACATGTCCCAGCGCATTGGTGGGGAGCTGGAAGAGCAAGCAGTGTAAGTGTGAGACATGGCAGCAAAAACCTGGCATGGGGCTGGCTGCAACATGGCTGGGTGTCCTCACACACCTGTCTCTGCCTCTGGTGGAGCCTGGAATTCACTGGTCCCTCAGGCAGCCTCTCCCTGCCAGCCTATTTTGTACTGCAGTCTGCAAAGATCAAACTGCAACCTCCTTCCTTTAGAAGCCTGCATCTAGGGCAGGCTTAGCTGCCACCTTACCTTTCCTCCTCTCCTTTTCACATGCTCCCCCACAGGCAGCCAGCAGATAAGGGAGGGAGGTGCTGTGCAATGCAGATACCAGCCACTTCTCCACTCTGCAGGGCTTTGTGCTGCCCCTGGACAACTGCTGGGGCCAGGAGCTCTCAGCTCTGCCCTGAAACACACAGCACAGAGCTGCTCTTCATCACTGAAGTTAAAAATAACCCTCACCCACACAAAGGGTTAAAGGGCAGTTCACAAAGTCATTTTGCATCCATCCATTTACATATAAATTAGGTTTCTTTCCCAGTTCTTGTCCTTTGCAAACAAGTTCCCAGTTGTGCAGGCTAGCAGCTATGCTTCCAGAGAGGCTTGAAGGGTTCATGCCTAAAACCCCTCCTTGTTTGGCTGCTGAGAGTCTGGAGCACCATGGCCCTTGTGATCTTGTCTTTGATGGAGAGGAGGAACTTTCAACCTCCCTCCTGTGTGAAATTGTGCAGCATGAGAATGCTCTGCTCTCACAGAGGAGATTGGCGTGGCATGTCTCTTTCTAGATCATTACGCAAGCCATCAGTGCTTGCTAGATTAGCCCGTAACTACCACTGTGAGGTTTTCCCCACTGAATGAAGGTTTAACAAGTGCCCTGGCACTAACGAAGGAGTCTGTCCTCTTAAATGCATTAAGCTTTAAAGTCCCAGTGGCTGGAGACGCTGGAGACAATTGCATTCGTACCTTGACTCTGGATGCGCACTGGCATTGACAAAGCATGAATTCAGGAGGGCTTTCAAATTCATTACAGTCCCTGTGTGGAGGAAGTAAAAAGGTAACTTCCATGCAGAGCTTGAAAAGCACCTTAAAAGTAACTGCAGAGCTCATTCCCACTTGATTCATGACTGAAACAAGATTTTTACTTTAAACTGCAAACCCTGAACAAGAAAAGAGATTTAAAGTCTGAGCTGACATGTAGATCTCACCAGTCTCTGCTAATCACAGATGATAAGTGAGACTTTCCTTTTGTAAGGAGGAAGCTCCTCCCACTCCTTACCTTGCAGATGTGTGTAGAGTTCAGCCACAAACACACAGGGAGGATCAGTCTGGTGGGAATCCCGAGTTACTTCCCACCAAAGCAGAGCTGCTGTTTCAGCAGGTTCTTCCCCTCCCTTGGGTGCTTCCAGGAGAGGAGGCCACATTCATTTTGTCTGCCAAGGTGATACTCTGCTCCCATCAGTGTTTTGATCCGTGTGTGTGAGCGTGCTGCAGAATCCCCAAGGGGTGTGCCAAATGCTGACCAGCGCCCTGCTTCTGTGTTCTCAGGATGCTGGATGACTTCTCCCATGAGTTAGACAGCACTCAGTCGCGCCTTGATAACGTCATGAAGAAGCTCGCCAAAGTGTCTCACATGACGAGTGGTAGGTCCTAGGAAGTGGGAATCAGTCCTGAAAAGGGAGAGACAAGCCCCTGGATCTTCAGGCTGGGACACTGTGCTCCCACCCACTCAGCCAAGGGGAGGGAGCAGCTCTCAGTTCTTGAAAGAAGGGGAAGGCTTCCAAGCCCGGCAGCTGCTCCTGCCCAGACACTGCTCTGCTGCCGGTCCCTTGCCTTTGTTTTATTTACAGATGCCTTTCTATTTATGCTGCTGCTGCTGGGAAAATCCCCCTCTAGCTGGTGGGAGGGGAAGCTCTGCAGCCTCCTGCTCTGCTGCAGTTTCCCGGGCTGCCTGTGGAACAAAAGCTGTCAAGGTGCCATTAAACACCGGCCACCATGTGTGGCTTCCCTGCACAAGAATGCATGCAGCAAATCCCCTTCCCAAATCCCACCTGCCCTGGGGCTGCTGGCGCCTACAGGCCTGTTGTCCATCACATCTCTCTCAGCTGGTAGAGGCAAGAGCTGAATTCTGTGCCACAGAAAAGTCCTTATAAGGCTGTGCCTGAAGCCAGGGGGCAGAGCAAACAGGAAGCCCGGCCTGGCTGCCGGGAAGTCCCACACTGCTGGCTGCCTCCAAGCCTGGCACCGTGCCCAGCCAGTGCCTCCTCCAGCACCTCTGTCCCGTGGGTGCTCAGGACCTTGGGAAGGCAGCAGCCTGTCAGGAGGAAAAGCATTCCTGCTCTGCAGGATTATGCTGTCCGAGGGATTTATGAGGTGCTGGAATACCACCCTAGAGAGACCACTTGGAGTGCTGACAGTGCACTTTGGGTCACCAGTACCTCAGCAGCAGCACAACCACGGGTGAACCCTGTGCCTCTGCCCCTTCCTCTGGGACAGCCCATGTATGTCTGCAGAGTGTTTCTGAGTGTTGTGAAAGAGCATTTCTGCTGGAATCACCAGGGAGAGCGGGAGGGTTCTTTCTGGCGTAGTTGCTGTGCCTGGGAGTTGAGGGGGTGCCAGCAGCCCAGTCCCCACTGCTGCACCATCATCTCAGGGGCCACACAGCACCTCTCAGGGGTGATACGGTGTTGAGCTAATGAGGTGTAAAGATGTCCAGGGAAACCTGATTCCTGGCCCTGTCCTAAGGGAAGCCGCCACAATCTCTTCCTGGCACGAGTCCTCAGGGCAGCTTTCACTGGATCCCTTCTTGTTCCTCTGGCAAACAGATTACTCCATGAAGGAACAGTAAACACAACAGCTCTCTGCTTGTTCCTCCCGATTGCTTTTGAGCCAGCTTTTCAAAGCTATTTGAACTTGGTTGGGAAGAAACCTCAGAATTCCCATAGCTATTACCAAACCCTGGTGTATCCTGGAGGAGAATGCCTCACTGGAATATACAGCACCACAGCCCTTCTCCCACAGGAAGTGTTATTTTGGCTTTTTGTGGCTTAAGCTTGAATTTGGTTCCTCGCAGTTACACAAAGAAGAATGCTCCCCCAATTTTCCTTCTCCACTAAAGCAGGAAGACTGATGCTTCCTTTTCTTTCCAGATCGACGGCAGTGGTGTGCAATTGTTGTCCTCTTCGTCATCTTGTTAGTGGTGCTCATCCTGTTTTTTGTCCTGTGATGACAAAAACTGAACTTCCTGGGACGCCCCCTCCCCGCCCCCTCACTCCAGCAGCACGGGGAAATGAAACTCTCCCCGTTTCCGTCCGCCCACGGAATCGCCGGCAGGAGCACCTGCACCCAGCTCTCACCATCCTCCTCCAAGGACTGCGGCTCGGCTGCGCCGGCATCTCCCCTGGCCCCGGGGAGAGGGGGTGGAGGACTGGAGCTGCCTCCTCCCCTGCTGCGGTGCAGTCTGCACCTGGGCTCCGGGTCTGGATCCAGGCAGCTGGAGGGGGCCTGACCCCCGCACTTCCACCCGGTGCAGGTAGGAGCTGGTGGGAGGTGGACACAGAGCAGCGAGCCCTGGGGAGGATGGGACAGGGGGAGGAATTACAGAATTCACTGAGCATTGCAAACTGCATTGCCAGTGCTGGCCTCAAGCATTACTGGGAAGGGTGGAACCCCCCCAAGCCACGGCAAGGGAGGGGACCCCTGGCCTTGCTCCCCCTGCCCCTCCCTGCCCCCTGTGGGCGGGCTCTGTAGCACCAATTCACTGCCGAGAGAGCACGGTGAGTCCTACCAGAGCTTTCCTACCCTCTGCACTGGGCAGAGCTGTAGGGTCTCGTGTCCTGCCATCGGCCACCCAGGCCCCATCAGACACCCCAGAGCTTTATACCTGGGGTGCTGCACACTGAGCGCTGGCAATCAGCCCTGAGCCAGAGAGGGAGAGTCTTGAAGCTTTTAAACTTGCCTCCCTCATTATACAGGCCTCTAAAGCTCATTGACTGATGCTTTCTTTGCCCTTGTATAACTGAGTCACTGCTTCTGTTTAACAGCTGCTTCCCTTTGGCAAGTGATTTGTCAGGTCTAAAATAACTTATTTTTTTTAAGGAAAAAAAAAAACAAACTTTAAAGATTTTTTTGATGACCATTGAAGCCACGTTCTCTCTGCGAGTGCACGACACACATGATCAGAGGAACAGTGCTCAGTGATGTATTTTAAGTGTATATGAACTTGTAAATAGGATGTCTTAATTTTCCCCAACCGCTATTTTTTGGACACCTCCATTGTAAGCAACCAAAAGGAAGGAGATTCAAAGCTAGATCATGTTTCCATATTCCTTCCAAGTCCTTTTGTTACCTCCCAGTTGTTTGTCACTCGAGTTGTGTCAGCAGTGTCGGATTCCCTACAGGGAAAGTGGAGTAGCCAGGTGGGCAGAAATGTGAAAAAAGCTCACCTGGGCAGTGTCACTGCGGAGGAACAGGCAGAAGAGCCGTGCTGCAAGCACCAAGTGTGGGATAGGGGGTGACTCTTGAAGAAAGTCTGTCAGGCAAAAACGGTTTCTTACTCCAGGCTGCTCCCATATTTTAAGTTGCAAACACGAAAAGACTCAGCACAGGCTGGCTTATGGCTCCCAGATGGGGCTGGGGGAGGAAGTTAATTGGCACTGACGCAAAGACTTCTGCTGAAATTGCAAATCACCTCCAAAATCATCCCCCCCGCCTTAGAATCTTGCCACCGGATGGCTTTACCTCCGGGACTGAACACTCCTCCCCCCCGGCTTCGTGGCTCCTGCGTGGCCCCCTGTCCCTGCCGCAGGCGCTGGATGCGCAGCCGCGGCTCCGTGCCTTCCGCAGCCGGACGGAGCCTCCCCGCCCGCCCGGGTACTCCTCAGTAACGCACACGTGGTGCCTCGGAGCCCACCCACACTCATGATTCGAGTGGCTCCTGATCCTTGCAGAGCATCCCTGCAGGGAATAGGTGGTGTCTGCTTTCCAAAGCTAGCTGTAGCAGTGTCTGCACCACTCCGTGGGTCTGTACTTCTCCAAGAGCAGGTTCCCAGGAGCGCGGGTCTGGGCGGGGAGCACAGCTCGCTGCTGGCTGCTGTTCGCATACCTCTGATCCCCGTGTTACTTCCAGCGTGGCTGTGCATCCTTCGGGAATGACTCCCGTGCAGGACTGCTCCTTTGGTAGTCCAGGGTGTGGCCCAGCTGCTGACATCACCACAAGCCGCCCGAGTGTCTCTGGTCCGCTTCCCCGTGTACATTTGCTTTTCTGTCGCTGGTGGTGCCCCTCCTTTTAACACTAAATAAAGGTGCAGCAGCATAGATCTCCACTCCTCCTTGCCTGACTCTTGCTCCCAGGACAAGCTGGGGGTCTCCTGGCGCCAGGGAGTGGGAAGAGCTCTCCCACCAGCATTTGCCAGGCATCACTGTCCTGGGTTTTGAGGTATAAGCAGCATCTGCAGTTCCTGGGGTCACCTCAGCATTGTGGCCGCTGTGCCCAGATGTGGCGTTGCTGCAGACAGCTGTAGACCCAGATGTGGAGCACCACCGTGCAGAGGGCAGTCATTGCTGCTGTGCCACTGTTGCGGGAGACACTCCAAGGATATGTTTTGCCTTCCATGGCTGGAAGAAAGAACCCCTCAAAATCCCCAAGGAGCTTGCAAGTGGCTGAGCCTCCCGTCCACCTGTCCAGGGCCCCTCCAGCACCACAGCACGGTCAGGAGGTGGCTGGTGGGGTATCAGGACCATGGGAAAACCAGAAGCAAAGACAGCAAGCACCACCCCAGCCCCTCCATGCCACAAGCCAAGGGCACTGTTGTGTTATTGCAGAGATGTATTTTTGTGTTTCAGTTTGAAATAATTTAAAAGAACCTCACCAGCCCTCCAGCACAAGGTGGCAGTGCTGGCAGGAAGCCCCCTGGGGTCACGGAGATGGGGTGTCCCTATGCTGGTCACCCCACTGCCCAGCAGAACAGAGCCACACAGCTGTCCCCTGTCCCCTCCACACCTGGGGCAGCTCATGGAGACTCCGGAGGGTTCTTGGTCCCACATTCTCTCCCAGGGGGACAAGGAAAGCCACCTGTCCCCATTGCAGTAGAGCTGGGCAGGTCCTGACACTGCGAGGCAGCTTGGTCCAGGCCATTCTGCAGCATCCTGGGACATCCCTGGGAGACTGTCCTGCCATCACAGGGACATCCTCCTCCTCCCACCAGGAGCCGTGCCAGGGCTACCGTGGTGCCGGGCGGTGCCGGAGCACACGCAGGGACAGGGTGTCTGCCTGCAGCAGCAGCTCGCGGATGCGAGCCAGCCCCAGCCCCGAGACGGCAGCGCCGTTGACCTGCAGGATCTCATCCCCCACGGCCAGGAGCCCCGCGTAGAGCTTGGCTGTGCCAGAATCTGCCATCTCCTGCACGTAGACACCTGCGGAGGGAACAGGGCTGGGTGAGAGCCCAGGGGCTGCAAAGAAACCAAACTGTGACAAACAGCCTTTGGCTGTGTGTCCCAAGCCAAGTGCTGATGGACAGGTAGGATTGTGCCACGCATGGCAGCGTCTCTCCACACACATCACCTCTCCGGGCCGAGCAGCAATGAGCAATCCCCTCCACCTGTGACCGAGCTCGCCCCTGGGGTGGGACAAGAGCCACCATGGAGGCACTGTGGTGCGTGACCCCACAATACCTGTGTCAGGCCGGCCGTGTCCAGAGGTGACGGAGAACCCGAAGGCTCCGTGGGGCGGTCGCTGCAGCTCCAGTTGGCTGGTGCCATCAGGGAAGACCTCGACCACGCGCCCCACGGCACGCAGCTGGCCGGGTGCCCCGATGTCCTCCACGCTCAGCGAGCG
The DNA here is from genome assembly GCA_009812075.1 of Sialia sialis. Classification (NCBI taxonomy): domain Eukaryota; kingdom Metazoa; phylum Chordata; class Aves; order Passeriformes; family Turdidae; genus Sialia; species Sialia sialis. The sequence goes on along the minus strand of VRYO01001717.1, from coordinate 1,790,848 downwards.
CTGCGGCCCTGAGCCCCGCTTCCTGTGGGGAGAGGGAGGATGGGTGAGTGGGGACAAGGGGGATGCAGCCCCTGGCTGCACCCCAGAACAGCCTTTCTGGGAGCCTTCCTGGACGTGCCAGGCCCCCCATCCCACCTGTCAGCCATGGTCTGTGGCAGGAGGTAGGCGCTGGCACGGGGTGCTTTGCCCAGCTGGGGATGCAGGCTCTGGATAGAGGCAGCTTTTTGGGGCTGGCAGAAGGGTGACACCTGGGGAGAAACACTTGGCTGAGATGGGGACAGACATTGTGCAGCGCCGCAGTGCTTCACCCACTGATGTGCTGAGGGAATGGAGGAAACTGGGACATCCCATCCCCCTGGAGTACTACCCAGCTCACTGCTGAGGACAAACAAGCGTACCTGCACTTCCACCCTTCTCTCCCTCCTTCCCCCTTCCACTTCCCAGTTGGCTCCAAGCTTTAGAAACCCAGCATGTTTGGGGTGGCACATCCCCCTGCACCCCTCCAGGACTGCCCGAGCCATAAATCCACACTCAGGAATACTTCATCCCAGCCCAGCATCCTTTCCCGTGTGCCACCCTCTTCTCCCCCCGCATGAGGCAATGTCCAAGCTCACCAGCTGCAGGGACTGCAGGGATGGTGACTTCTTAATTCCAGGGCTGCCTGGTGAGGAGCCGCCCGGTGCCGGCAGCTGCTCCATGCTGTAGCAGCGGAAGCGGCCCAGGCGCTGCTTGGTGCTCTGGCTCAGGGTGCACAGGAGCTTCTTCAGCCCGGACGCCGACGTGCTGCTGCCCTTGCGGCTCACTGGCCGCCCCGGCTCCCTGGGTGGAGAGGCGCGGTGGTCACACACAGCGTGTCTGGGCTGGCAGCAGGACCTGCAGCTGCCTCAGGGCTGGGGGTGCATCCTGCACCCGCCTTGGCAGCCTTGAGAGCTGCAGCACAGTGACAATGGGGTGCACGGTGAGATCAGGGACAGCCGCCTCCCCGCAGCAGTGACCCAGCACACACAAGTTTGTCACTACCCAAAGTGGTCCAAAGGGCTTCTTCCCCATTTTCTCCATTATTTCAGGGGTTTAACACCTCTCAGAAGTTCCCCGCCCCAAGGGATCACATCCTGCCAATGGGCTCGGAGGACCCAGCACCACCTTGGAACTCTCCTGCTAGGCTGAGACATGCACAGAGTTGGCAGTATCACACTTGGAAAGCCCCAGGGGAGCTGATTTTCCTCAAAAGGGGAGAACCCGACACCAGCACAACACCTCTGTCACATCTCCTCTCACACCCCTGGCAGAACCAGACGTGGGGAAATGCAGCTCCTCCAAAGCCACAGGAGCACACAGGCACATTGTAACCCCCATATTGTGGTTTCTGGGAGGTTTTTGGAGCCAGGGAGCTCATCCTGCAGTGCCCAGGAGGAATGCTCAGGGCTGCACGGTTTGGGATGCCACGGCCGCCCTTGTTCACTCACCCATGTGCTGTGCTCCCGGCCGAGTGCTGCTGTGGCTGCACTCCCGGCATTCCAGCACCTTCCCTGGCAGGATGAGCCGCCTCTGAGGGCACGGGGGCGACAGGGCCAGCAGCGGGGTGTGACAGTGAACCTGGAACCACGGACACAGTCACACACCTGTTTCATGGGGGACCCCCCCCAGCACCCCATCCATGGGTCTCTTACCTCTGCCCGTCCCCAGGGCGTTCTGCCCGTGGGTGTTGTTGCAATTGTTGGTGGACAAGGCACGGAGGGGACTCCCCGGGAGCCACCTGGGGCTGCAGGGACCTCGGCGCTCGGCCGGCCCCGCCGTGCCCCCGGGCTGCGGTGGAGTGGCGCTGCCAGCATCCGGCTGCGGGCCCCACACTCCTTGGCTCGACGCCTGGTGGCTGCTGCTGGAGAACAGGGCTTTCCTGCAAGGCACCTGGGCGCAGGCCTTCTTGGTAGGAGGGGGAGCAGGGACATGGGTGCCTGGAATGGGGGTGCTGGTCCTCAGCTGTGGGGAAGGCTCCAGGGGCTCACCGGGCTGCTGCGGGGGACGAGCTGTGTTTCCCACTCCCTTGCCATCCCCTAGATGTCGATGGGGTTCTCCATCTTCCCGGCTGCTAGTTCTTCCTGCTGGTGGGGGGCAAACAGGCCCCGGACCCGAGTCCCCGTCCTCGGGGCCACCGCTGGCCACACACGTCCCTTTCCTGGCCCTTGCCTCTGGCTGCGGGGCAGCACGGGGAGTTCTGTGCCCGCGAGCCCGGGGGTCCCGGTGCCCCTGCAGGTGGGGGCTGCGGGGTCCTGCCTCCTCGCTGTCCGTCCGGCAGCCGTCGGAGGTGTCGGTGCTCTCCAGGGCCGAGTCCACCTCGTCAATGTAGGTGACATCCCCGATGTAGGTCTCCTTGATCTTCTCGGTGTGGATGCGCTGCCGGGAGGGCAGGATCCACAGCGGGGATCCTCCGGGGCCCAGAGGCCTGATTTTAGGCTCCGTCTGGGCAGCGCTCAGCCCTCTGCCATCCCCTGGGACGCTTCTTTGTGCCGCAGGGCTACTTTTGGCCACATCGGGAGCAGCTTGCGTGTCCGCGCCCCGGCCGGCGGCAGCACCAAGGAAGGAGCCGCAGGCGCTGCACTTGCCCCCGGCCACGAGGTCGCCACTGCGGGCTTTGGGCTGGCCAGCGCCGTCCCCCGGCTGCCTGCTGCCGGCAGGCTCCGGCGAGGGGAGCGCCGAGCCCAGCGCCCGCCGGTGCCGCAGCTGCAGCCGCTCCAGGTACCGCACCTCGGCGTCCCGGGCCGACTCGTCCTCGAAGCGGACACGGGACGGGGACGGGCCCCGCGGCCGCCGCGGCCGCCCGCAGCTCGAGTCCCCGCTGGACGAGTCGCTCAGGCTCCCGCCGTCCCGCGGGGCGATGCTCGGCCTCCCGCTGGGCTCCCTGCCGTGGGGACAGACAGACGGACGCAGGCGAGCTGCAGGGGCTGCTCGGCAACCCTAGGAAAGCAGGGCGGGAGGGGGAAAACCCAAACGGGGCAAAGGAGGAAAGTCTAGCCAGTGCTCCCCGGCTTTGTACAGCCCTGCTTCCCTCCAGCCTGAAGCTGAAACCCGGAGAGGCTGCGGCACCTTCCTGCTGCCACGGCTCGACCTCCATCGCCCCTTCCCTGCCCCGAGGTGTGTGGTTAATCATTCCGGGAACACCGCATCGCACATGACACGGCCAGGCGCCGCTGTGGTCCAGCCTGCAGCAGCGATTCTCTCCCGGGAAAACATTCCCCCTCATCAGGGAACCACTGTCCTCCCACCAGCGATCCCTCCGTGCGATCACAAAGCACAATCAACTAAACGCCTCCCAAACACCGAGCTCTAAAGGCTCGGGCACACCGGGGTACGAGGCTGCACCGTGCGGGTCGGATCCCGGCTCCACACGCGTGCCTGCACACGGTGCCCGCTCCAAACACACGGCTGTGGCTGGAATGTGGCCCAAGGCCGGCTGCAGGCCTGGGGGCACGGCGGGGGGAGGCACTGACCTGGGGTGCGGCCCGGGGAGCAGGAGGATGTCGTGGCTGGCCCGCAGCGGGTTCGTCCGAGCCTTCATGCGGGCGCGCTGCAGCAGCTGCTTGGCCTGCTCGTGCCGCGGGCTCAGCTCCAGCTCCTGCCCGGCCACAAAGGCCCTGCGGCCCCGCAGCGGGGAGGGGGATTAGGAAAAAATAACAGGGATTAGACGTGCTTTAACAGTGACGACGAGGCTGCTCTGCCCAGGGAAAACGGGGCTCGGCCCCCATTCACGGGCAGGCTGGTGGCCGCGCCGGGAGGTGGCCGGGCGGGCACCCCTCATCCCCGGCGCCAGGTGAGACTTTGGGGGCAGGCTCAGCACCCACAGCTCGGGCACAGGCTCAGCTGAGGCAGCGCTTTGTGCCACGGGCATCCCGGAGCTGGTTGGGGAAACGGGGGCAGGCGCTACTTCCCATCCCCGCCGGTGTAAATCCCGCCGCGGTGGGGAGGCAGGCAGGCTTGGGGTCACTTGCTGCCTTCCCTTCCTTGCAGGGGGTCTTTCCCCACACCCCCAGCCTCCTCTGACGGCAGGGTGAGGGACCTGACAACTCTCCCTGCTGCAGCGCTGCCTTCCCGGTTGGCCATGGCTCTAATCCTCCTGATTAAAATAATCAGCTCAGGCAGTCTCTTCGGCAAGCCCGACCTTAACCTCTTCAGCGCAGTGCACTGGACACACGCTGGCACCCGCAGCAGCACCACGGGAGGCCCAGGCTTCCCCCAGGCTTTGGCTGAGGTGCTGCATCCCCAGCTCTGCCAAGCACCCCCATCTCGGATCCAGCTGCCAGAGCAGAGCAGAGCCAGTGACCGCAATACTGGGGGGACGGGGGCTTTCCCTACTCCCTGTTCTACCCTGTGCAGCCCCAGCCTCTCACCTGCCTATGTCAGCTCCTTATTTTTAGTCCAAACTTCTAAGGTTTTTCATTAGTCCAACAAGATTACACACTCCTGCTGCCTCGATCCTCTTAAGCACCTGGAGCAAATTTCTGTCCCATCTTCCTCCCCACTTCCCTTCCTGTCCTGGCAGGAACGTCCTGTGCTCAGACACCAGCTCCTGTCGCTTGTCACACCAAAGCATCCTCGGGGCCCAGGCACACTCCCTCACCAGCAGCCCCACAGCCCTTCCCTGGAGCTGTTAAAATACAAGACTGGGACGTGGCAAAGAGGGAAATGTCCACTTCTGCCTCGCAGGGACTGACCTACCTGCAGCCCTCAGCATCCTGCAGTGAAACCCCAGAGTCCCAGTCCCCGTCGCTCGCTGGCATCTCTGAAATGCAGGACAGGGAAAAGCATTGGGTTGGTTAGATGGCAGCCCCCATCCTCTCCAGAGCACACTCCATGTATCCCATCCTAACACCTTTTGCAGGGCTCTCCCACAAGTCTGGCTCTGGGAGGTCCCAAAAGTATGGATCGTGGGGCAACAGCACTTGGCTGTAGGTGTGGGACAGTGGGGATGGGGACATGGGGGCAGATGCTATCAAAGGATAAATTAATTTTCTTTTATGGGGCAGCTTGTGAAGGGACAGTAATGCCCACAGACCCGGTGTGTCCCTGAAATTGAGTTTCTTGCTTTTAGCAGTGACATTTCTCACCAGAACACCAGAGGGACTGACTGGTATCACCCAGAGCATCCCATGAGCATCTCCTACATCCCGGGGAAGGGGATGGGACAACACTGGGGTGTGAGGGAGCTGCACCCACAGCATGGGGGGCTGGACGCTGCCCCTGAGGACTCCCATCATCCCAAAGGTTTTCGCTCCCACTTCCCCCATCTGTCCTGAAAGAGCCACCACCTTCCCAAAATACCCACCGGGTGCGGCAAGGCCCAGCATCTCCTGCAGCAGCCGCCGGTTCCTCTCCACCCGCTCAGCCAGCGAGAGCCTCTCCCAGCTCTCCGCCGCGGGGGGGGACACGGAGGGACGCCCCCAGTCCCGCAGCGGGGTCCGGCCCTCTTGGTCCAGGGAGGGTCTCTCATGGAGAGAGCGCCAGGACCTGCCGCCCTTGTCCGGAGGGAGCTCGGGGCCTGCCGGGACCCTCCAGAGCCCCGGGGTGGCGGCGCGGGGTGCCGGGGGGCTGCCAGGGGCAGGCTCCGCTCCGTCCAGCAGCCCGTCCGTCAGGTAGGTCCGGAGCTGAGCCCGCGGCTCCACCGCCCCCTCTGCCCCCGGCTTCCCCCGCCGGGGCCGCGGCTTCTTGGGCGAGGGGCGCTCGGGGGCGGCTGCGGGGGTCCCGGGCCGCCCGCCCCGCTTCTCCTTCAGCGCCTTGACCTTGCCCTCCAGGACGGCGTGGGGGCCGCGGGCGGGCTCGGGGCGCTCCGGCGGGGCAGCGCTGCGGCCGCCGCTCGGGCTGTGCTGCTTGGGGGAACGCGGCGGGCGCCGCGCCTCAGCGGGAGGACTCCCCTCCATCAGTCCTGCAGGGATAAAGCCCAGGGCGTGACCCCTGCACTGCCCTCGCCAGCATCCACCCCGGTGCCTCCCCCAAGGGCATCACCCCACCTGCCCTGGGGGTAAATGCACGCAGCGCCACCGGCGTGTGCCTGGAGGGGAAGGGGACAGGGAGGTGACACAGCACGAGGCCACCCACCCAGCAGAGCACCGGCGCTCTGCCAGCATCGCTGGGGACCAGGAGGAATGGGGCAGCAATGCGGGGTCGGTGGTTCCCCAAAGCGGGTGCCCACCTGCACTGTTCCAGGCGCCCAGAGACACCCAGCAAGAAAACCCGGAGGGAGCTGACACTTTCCGAGCTAAACCAGGGCCCCAAACCTCCGCAGACCAGAAATCCCTCCGGGCGACAACTCGCCCGCAGCCAGACGCCAGCCCCTGCTCCGCCCCGGCCCCGGGGCCACACGTGGCACTCGCCCTGCGCCCGCCTCGCCGTCCCAGGTGCCGCTGCCCTCCTGCACCCCCCGGCAGCATCCTGTCCCCGCTAGAGCCCCTGCAGGAGTCTCCCTCGTGGCCGGGGCTGCAGGAGCATCCCCTGACACCCCCCGGGCCC
>VRYO01001717.1:1675224-1783347 GCA_009812075.1 Sialia sialis | reverse complement strand
CCGCCACGCCGGGATGGGGAGTGACCCCGCACGGCCACCCAGGGAACTCCAGAGGAGGGGAAGCCAGCAGCCCGGGACGGAGGGATCCCCTGGCGCTCTCTCGGGAATGTCCTTTGTGTGCGCTGCGGGTGCGGAGCCAGGCCGGGAGCCGAGGGGCTGCCCCGCACCCGCGGGATGGGGACGATGCTCCCGGGGCCGGGGGGATTTCTCCAGCAGCAAAGCCCGCCGGCTTTCGGCACCTTCCCGTGAGCATCACACGTTTGCAGCTGTGCTAAATTCTCCTGCTTTCCGGATGCCGCATCCCACTTGGACCCACGGCGAGCCGGGGCCGTGGCGTTTCCGTGCGGGAGGGCGGTGGGAGCCGAGCACATCCGTGCACATCCCTACCCCTAAAGCCGGCATGCGACCCGTGCCTGCTCACCACACCCCCCATGCTGCCCCTTTCCCCCCAGGCCACAGCAGGCAGGAGCAGGGTCCCGGTGGGCAGCGCTTACCTGCAGGTGCCAGGGCTCTGAGGGGCCCGGGGAGCCCCGGCCCCGCTCCGGCTGCCGCTTTAAGCTGTGGCTTTTGATATTCGTGATTGGTTTCATAATCCCGATCAAAAGGAAATCACCAGGATTATGAAATTGTTTTAATCCTCCTGGCTCTGGCCGCACCGGCCCCTGCCAGCACGAGCAGCAAGAAATCACTTTTATCTTCTTAAAATGTCCCTGGCCCTGGGTGGCCCTGGGGCCCTCGTCACAGCCAAACCTGAGCCCAAGGGCTTCCCACCCCCACGGGTGACTCCTTGGGGAACAGACCGAGCATCTTCCCTTGGCTGCTTCCAGGCAGGAAAGGCCAGCTGAGAGCTTTGTGTGAAGAGCCCAGGGCACAGGAATCATCCTCACCCTGTCCCCCAGCACTGGGGTCCAACCTCCCCTGTGACACCAGGACCCATCCTTACCTGCAGGCCATTCCAGAAAGGGATCCTGGCTCCTTTGCCTGGGCTGTGGAGGTGACACACACCTGAGAGATGTCCCCATCGAGCTGGGGTGAGTTGCCAAAGCAAAGGCAGCAGGAGGGCTCCTGCCACCAGCCAGGGAATGCCAGCAGGGAGCTGTGGCTGGGATTAAACCTCCGGGAAGCGGCTGCTGGGAGCAGCAACAGGCTTAGAGTGATTTCAAGGCACCGGGCTCTCTTCTGAAGGGAGATTGATTGCAAGAGGCAATGAAGAGATTTGAAGAGCAAAATAAAAGCACAGACCCCAAACAACCCCGGGCTGGGCTGCTCAGCCTCAGGTCACCCCGGTGCTGGCAGGACAGCACCTTGGACTGGAGATCGGCTGGACAGAGGCAACCAAAAGGGCCACGAGCCTTTGGCCAGCACAGCACAGCCTGGGCAGGAGTTTTCCCCCAGCACCAGCCCCTGGGTTGGGTGTGATCCCTGTGAGCCCTTGCTGCCCATCTCCAACTCCCCCTCAGCATCTCCCTCCTCCAAGCACCTCCACCTCCTCCCAGGACATGGATGTCCTCCGGCCACCAGCGACATCCCATAGCTCCCAGAGAGCAAGAGCAGCAGGAGCCAATGCTCCCTGGGTGGATGCAGCAGAGAGGTGGGACTTGGGAAGACACACACACAGACCAGGGACAAAAGAGCCATCAGATCATTGGAAAACAAAGAGCTTGTAATAATGAAAAAAGGACAGATTTCGTAACCAATCACTTTTTCCTTTGAAAAAACACAATCACAGTAACTTTGCTTTATACAACCACCTAGAAACTATGAAACAGTATCACATTGTGCAGTATTTTTTTTTTTTAAACCTACTTATCAAGAAGGGAATTCCACACTTCAAAAATTATATCCATTTGGGGAGGAAGGAGAAGACAGCTAATAGCGCAGTCACAGATACATCATGAGTCCAAGCAAGCGGCAATTCTTTGTCCTCACCTTTTCCACTGAGCCAAAACAGAAGAGTGGAGAAGGGGATAGCAAAAGAGAAAGGAGGGGGGGAAGAAAGAAAGCACCCACAGAGGACTAATCACACTCCATAATTACTTTTGACATCTACAGGGCTTCATAAAGATCATTTAGACCAACACAGCAGGGAGGGGGAGAGGAAGGTGGCAGCAGGACCCGGGGGGAACTTTGGCATTTCCACCCTGGGCCCCTTCCAAGCGCCGATCCTTCGCCACGAGGACGAGGGGGTGGAGAGGTCATCACAAGTTCTGCCAGGATGCCCAATTTCTCCTCTGGAGTGAAGAGTTTGCAATTTGGTTCACAGAGCTTGAGGGACTGTCAGGCTGCGGGGCAGCTTGCCAGGCAGGCGCTGCCTCTTGCCCACTTTGCCGTGGCTGTGCCGGGGCAGCTTTGGCTCCCACCAGGAGCAGGGCTGGGGTGTCAGCATCGGGGTGCTGCTCATGCTGTGTCCCTTTCCCGGGGCGTTGCAGCAGGGATCGAAGCACCCAGGGATGGTGACACACCAGTTTAGCCCATGGTGGCAGCAGGGGATGCTCGCCCCAAGGTGCAGAGTTTGGGACCGGGGTCATGTAAAGGTTTGATGAGGTGACAGCCACTGAGCCCAGCTGTGACTGCTGCAGAGGTACCACAGGGATTTCCCACTCTTCCCCCAGGAGCCCCAGCCCCTCTTTTCCAAGGAGACAGAACAATCCCATTGCCTTCTGGAACAAAAATGGAAATTTAAAAAAATAACGTTTAAGGCAGAAGATCACCTTCCCCCTGCTAATGCAAAGCAGAAGGGATTGGAGAGAAGGGAGGACATGGAGCTGGGATGCAGCATGTGAACAAAGCGACTTTTGTGTCCCCAACTTGCCAAGCCATGTCTCAGCCCCGGGACACTTCCCAGCACATGGCCTGACACTGGGGACACAGCCCCAAAGCCCAGAGAGCAGAGCATGGCAGCATCCCTGCGGGACAAGGCCAGATCCACTCAGCCATTCAAAACACAGCAAAGGCTTCACACTGTCTCCACTGCTCATTGGAAGTAAAATTCCCAGGGACTGTTATCTCCTGAGCCAGGAACGTGCTTTCCCTCCCTGTCTGCCACACTGGCCTTGCAGCTGAGTGCCAGCACAGAGGCAGAACAAGCAGCACAAGCGTTTTTAGGGAAGTAGGAACAGCAGGATCCAACTCTGCTGAGATTCCCACCAGACATCTCTCCTGTTCCAAGATGTTCATGCTGAAGGCTGCTGCCAGTTGACCCCTTTTACTGGAATCAAACAGCAAAGACACTTGAGAGAATGAGGAGGGCCAGGAGCAGGGCTGGGAAACGCCTTGGATGCACACCAGCTGACTTTGGGAATGCACCTGATGAGAGAGGTAGGAGCTTACTGGATACATACAGACTGCAGCCAGGAGTGCTGCAAATGTCTTTCAAAATGTGGTGGGACAGCATTGGTTCTCATTGCAGAAGCTCCCACTCCTGCTTGCTGAGTCTAAAGATCCCAATCCTGCCCTGCTGTCCTGGCAGGAACATGTCCTATCATGGCACGTGGCATTGCCCAGCCCAAGCACAGGGATCTGCTGTTTCTGGTGACACCATCCCAAAACCACACGGGGAAGCCCAGCCAGCAAATAAATTCTGGATGCTGCAACACCTCAGCCCCTGCAACCCCAAAATCCCCAGAGGAGCGGCAGGATGGAAAGCAGGAGGGAATCAGCATGGAGAAGCAAGTTCAAAGGGAATCTCCCCAAGTCACAAATGCCACAGTGTGGCATCTCCTCTCCTTATCACCATCCTATTGGGTTTCACCAGACCAAAGCAGCTCCACACCATCCTCAGAGCTGTCCAACTCAACCTCCACTGAATCACAAGGCACAGCCCAACACCTGAAAGGCAGAGCTTGATAACCTTCCTCAGCTTCCACTGCCTATCCAGGGGCATCTCAACAACTAAAAAACTGGATAAACCCCTCACCCTCAGCTCCTCTGAACGCTGCTCTGTCCTTCTGGACTGTCACCATGCTGCTCTCCCTATGGGAGTGTTTCCAAGCACCCACAAGCAAAGCCCAGCTCAGGAAATGGAGTCACCCTGGCAATGTCCCCACTCCCCTGGCTCCGGCTGCTCCCAAGGAGCGACAGGGCTATTTTCTCTCACCATCTGTTCTGTTTCATTAGGTCTCCCTTTATTGGCCAGATGTTCTCGTAGATGTGAAGCCATGCTTGTTCTCAGGAGGAATCTGCACGTCTGATTTCTCAGAAATCTCTGGGAGGGAGGGAACAGGCAGACCCGGGGCTGGGAGCTAGGAGCCTTTAAAAGCCACACTTCTGGGAATTCAGGCTGCTTTCCCCTGAGACAGCATCCTCACTGCCAAAACGGACAATGTTTTATTTTAGGAGATAACGTTTGCTCATCATAGCAAGCCACCTCCTTTTTTTTTCCCCTCCCTTACTTCTCCTGCCAGCAAAGACAGAAAAAGGGAAGAGAAAGAGAAGAGCAAGGAGCAGAGCAGATGGATACACACTGAATTCTTGCTTCCCATAAGGATTTGGGTAAACTACAGAGTAAGAATTTAATCACGTGCAACCCAATCCTCCCCACCAGGTTGGGAGGAAGAGGGTTGGACAGTGCAGCAGTGGGATGGACAGATGGACACAGGCCACCCAGCCATGCCTTGCCCTCCCCAGCCCAGCTGAGGAAGGCAGAGTGCTCCCAGGGGACTGCATCACTTCCAAATCTCAGAACCATGGAATGGTTTAAGGACTACATAGTTCCAACCCCCTGCAAAGGCAGGGACACCCTCCTTTAAACCAAACTGCTCACTATGTCTCTCTGTACTTTTAATTTCCCTCTGAAAGGAAGATAATTACGAGTAAAGCTCAGATTCTTTGTATAAAAACCCCACTTGCTCAAGTAACACCCAGTTGTGTTACTCGATTTGAATGAATCCAAATCATTTTGGATTGCCTCCCTCCCAGTGCAGCTGCCCTCCCCTGCTTCCCCAGGCAGGGATGGCTCCATTCCTCACTGCTGGAAATACCTACACATGGTTTGGACATGGCACCAATGCAATTTAGGAACCTGAAATACTTTAAGGGGTTTTATATCCCAGACTCCACTTCCATGTGAATGGGAATGTTCCATTTCAAGTATGAACTGACCTAAGGTAAAGACAGGAATCCAGGGGATATGGACAGCATAGCCCTAGCTCATCTGGCTCTGCTGCCATCAGAGCAGCCCCACACAGAGGAAGATGAGAGGAGCAGCACCAGGTTTTAATCTATTTCCAATTAAATGCAGAGAACCAAGTTTCCTTCTTCAGTTCCTCTGAGCAAGAGGCACAGCAGGCAAACTGAGGAAATGCAACATATGGGCCATGGGAGACACTGTGCTGATTAAGGGAAACAAGCACCAAACAGCAGCTGAGCAGAGATTCCTGCAATTCCATTGCCCGAGCTGTCACCAGCCAGGTGAGGCTCCTCCTTCAGGAGCTTCACCCTTCCCTTGCAGACCCACTGAGAACAAGCTGTGCCAAGGGAAGGCTGACAGGACTCAGGCCTCCATGGCTTCCAAGACAATTTGCTCAGCTGTCCATTACCCAAGTCTGCTCAAGTATCCCACTTCCAAACCGGGAGAAAGAGATGAGTCAAGGGGCAGAGCACCAGGACAGAGGCTTTTTGCTAAACCAGAAAGCACAGAAGAGCTGTTTTCCATCTCACCTTTCCCATCAGATGGGCATAGCACAGCTCTTTCCATGCTCCCTGTAACACACCACTAACTCCTAAGCCCAGCCTGATAAAGAACTGTCACCTCCTCGCCTTGTCCCACCTTGCCGGGCTGCTGGAGAACTGAAAAGCTTCCTGCTCGGACTAAGATGCCCTCATGACACACCTAAGGCTTGGAAAAGTACTTTTTGATCTGGAGAATGAAGTTCCAAAGCCTTTGTTCGCCCAGTGTTTTGTGCTGTTGGTGGGAACCAACTCTCCTTTCCTTAGGATCATCTGCACTACTTTCACACATGGAGAAGTTGGCTTTGAACCGGCACGAGAGACATGCCCAGAAGCAGTAGCAGCAACTAAAAAAATATCAGAAAGAGAAACTTTGGTTTAAAATAAAATCGAAAAGGAGTAAAAGAGAGAAAGAAGGTACACACAGGTGCAAGTTGTCTCACGAGAGGGGTATTTGCAGGGCCATCACCCCACAACCCTGGAGTTGGAGATCTACATTCCCCACTTCGTTTTACCATTACAACCTTCATTGCACAGGACTCAAAATCACTCTCATATGGTTGTTAAGTTCCATAAATAATGTGAAAACTATATGCAACAGATACATCATATTTCCAAAAAATTATAAGAAAAGTTACATCAAATTAAAAAGTAGCTTCATGAATGAAGATACTGCTCTAAGTGCACTTTCCCTGCAAGTGCAGCCAGTGCCTCAGCGCTGGATATGAAGGAAAAAAACAAACAACTGAAGGAAAAAAAAACAACAAAAAAAATCAGATTTAAAAAGTCCGGTTTCAACCAGTCAAAACCGGGCCAAGCAGAAACCGAGTGTGCTCTCGGTACTGTCCCATGAGGGAGTCCCTATGATGCTTCGTTATCCAGATAAGGTTTGTATGTCCTTGTTGAGACTGTAAACAATCCTTCTTTCCTGAACTGTCCTCTTTATTGGCAAAAACAAAGTAAAATATTTTATTTTTTTTGTTTGTTTGTTTGTTTAAAATAGAACATTAAAATTAACCCAGAAGAAAAGAAACAAAACACAGTGAGCTTGTTGGAGTCCATAGGATCTGGTCTGGAAGAGCTCGGAAAACATGTTCAGTGTTTTCTCCTGCTTTCAGCTGGATCTGTACCAGAGCTCGGGTTACTTGGGGAAGAGGGAAACAGAACGAGAAAACAAAGGATGTGGAATAAGAGAACGTGGCCATCTCATGTGTTCACTTCGTTCGCTAGGTCCTCTATCAATACCTTTGTGTCAGAAGCCTTGGACCTGCAAAAAAACAGAACACAAAACACTCACTGGGGAGAAGGAATTCCTGGAATGACACGCAGGCAAACCCACAGTGCATTTGGAGGAATAAAAAAAAGGGAAAAAAAAAATGCCTTTCTTATGCAGAGGGAAAACAAACAACCTACTGGAACTGTTTCACACCCTCCCACTCTCCCTGGGAATAGCAGAGCCTTGTAAAGACACCCCAGCTGTCCCTCAGCATCTCCTTCTGTGGCACTGCCCACCCCACACCATGCTGGGCACACTCTGCCCATGGCCAGTGTCCCCTGCCAGGCTGTGACATTGGTGTCACAACAGAGCTCCACCAAACCCTTGCAGGATCCAGAGGAACATTCCTGCCCTGTCTCCTGCTGGGCTGCAGGAAGGAACAGGAAGTTCTTTAGGGATATGCCTGGCACATCTCCACTGACTGCATGTCTGAGGGGTAAATGGGCATGGCTGGAGGGAATTCCACCAGGCTTTGGCCTGCATTCCTTTCGCATAACATTTTTCAGTCTGTAGCAGCCACCCCAAGCTGTTGGTATTGGTCCCATCTGTAAGAGCCAAGCACAGCCCTGAGGCCAGAACACACCCTCCTCCTCCTCCTCCTCCCATGCAGTGCTGCAGGGATTGCACAACACTCCTGACCCTCTGTGCCTCAGCATCCCTGAGGAGCCTGGGCTTGTTCCCTGGCCAAAGGGCAGGGCTCCACAGCTGTGCTGCCAGGGCAGGAGGGACACAGGACACTGCAGCAACACAGGCACTGCAGGGGAAACACACGGTGGGCACGTTCAGGGGCTGGGGTGCAGGGTGGGAAATGTTTGGGGTGCAAGAACGATGGGTGTGAAGAAAAAAATGTATGAGTTTGGATTTGAGAGAGGAAAGAGTCTGAGATCTTATGTATGAACCTTAACCAAAGAACAACTGGGATGATACAGAATCACAGAATGCTTTGGGTTGGAAGGGACCTTAAGGATCATCTGGTTCCAATCCTCCTGCCACAGGCAGGGATGCCTCTCACTAGACTACATTGCTCAGAGCCAAATCCAGCCTGGCCTTGAACACTTCCAGGGATCCAGGGGCAGCCACAGCTTCCCTGGCAAACCTGTGCCAGGGCCTCACCACCCTCACAGAGAATTTCTTCTTAATATCTAATCTAACCCTGCCTCCGTCAGTTTAAAACCATTGCCCCTTCTGTCACTAAGAGGTATAAAGAGGCCCTCTCCCTCTTTTTCTCAAGTGGTTGAGGGGAGCCTCTCCTCCAGTTTGCATTGATAACCTCTGGCAGGGTTATCACTATTTCTGCAGGAGGGGAGCCTTGTGAAAAGGAAACTCCTTTTCCTGATGGTTTCAGAACCCCAATATGTATAAATTAGTGGGGTTAATGGATTAATTCCCTGGCAAAAAGAGGCACTCTCGTTTACTAATTGGACCTGTCCTCCCTTGGACAACTGGGCTGAAATCTTTGCGTGATGGATTCCCAGTCCAGGACGGCCAGCAGGCATTAACAGCAGCTCCAGGGCAGGAATTTCGGCAGCACCGTACGAAACCCAACGAAACCCAACGTACTGTGAGGCGAGGCGGGGCCTGCGCAGGGACACGCTCAGGCTGCGCTTCCACTGCTTGTTCTTGCGGCGGTTCCGGACGCCGTCCTCCTGGTCCATCATCTGGTCCAGGAGCGTCAGGTCGTCGGCGTTGAGCGGCGCCACCGAGATGTCCCTGACGGCGCGGAACTCGCCGCAGTTGTTCAGGTGCTCGTTCTCCAGACGGAAGAAGTTCCACACAAATCGCCTGCACGGAGAGGAAAAGGGGGAATTACTGAGTTCTTCTTTTCCAGGCATTTCCTGCGTTTGGCAAAGCGCTGGGATGTGCACCTGCAGAAACATCCTGCTGTGCACCTGCTGTTACAATATCTCTCCTCTGGAGAACATTCCCCATCCAAATGCTGACAGCCCTAATGTGGACAGCATGGAGCTACCAAGCATTACAAGCCAAAGGCCACCTCCAGGATCTAAGTGAGGGAGGGTCAGCTACAAGTTCTTCCCAGGAAGCTATAGGGGTGGGTTTCCAGCTACAGTAAAGGTGTTCAAAGGTTCTGCAACCTTCAAGGATCCAAATCAGTGACATAGAATACAAATTAGCTTTTGGAAAAGAAGCAGAGGTTTGAAAATTGGAAACTCAAGGATCGAGCGAAGTTTCAATTGGAAATTTCAAGGAGGTATTAGGTAAAAACTAACTCCTCAAGATTATGTCACAGTTCAGAAGGAATTGCAAACTCAGTGTGAAGGAAGGACTCAGCTCCCCACTGTGGCAGAGCCCCTACCCTTTCTTCACACACTACCCTGTTTGGATTAAATACTCCTGTTAATCCTGGTCTCCTTGAAATAGAAACCAGCATATTCCAAGGATCCAGGAGCCTCCTCCCCATGCTGATTTTACATAACGAAAATGTGAAAATAAATGCAAGAGAAATGAGCTGCTCAGCCCAGCAGCCTTACCGGAACACCTCAAGAGGGGCAAACACAGTAGAAATGATGTCTGCAGCGTAGGGAAAGATTTGCATGGAAGTGAGGGAGATCTGGATGGTCCACGCAAAGCGCAGGATGACATCTTCTACAATGGCACAGTAGTAGTATGCCTGAGGAGCAACAAGAACAAAACAGCTCAACAAACACCTTCTGCACTGAAAAGACCTCATCAGGTCTTTGGGCAGCTACAGAATGTGCTGCTCAAACTCAAGCAAAACGAACAGAAATGATCTCTTGGAAACAAATCAGCTCTGCTGCTGGAAAATCCCAGCCTGTAGCATTGAAATGCTCTGGTGGCCAACTGCAACATGCTCTAAACTCAGCAAGTTTGAATGGTAGAATGTTACAAGCCTGGCCTAAGGGAAGAGCAGGCTGCATACGCACTTTCTGTGGGTAGACAATTCCTTCTCGGAGAAAGGTATTTTCACCAGCATTTTTGTCAAAGAGACCCCAGTCCATCTTCAGGTCCCAAATGAGGGTATAGCAAGAGCTGATGAAACAGAAGATAATCCACAGGTAGAAGAACACTTGGGTGTCGCTGTGGTTTTTAGCTGGAAAAGAGAAAAACAACATACTTCTGTAGAACTGAGAGCACATCCCTTCTTAAAACAGCTACAAACTGCCTCATCTGAGCAGTGGAAATCACTTGTTCTCTCCAAGTTCTGGGAAAATACGTCAGATACTAATCTGAGCCAAACCAAAAGCCTTAGCAGGACCTGCTTTATATTGTTATTCGATTTCCACTTTCATCTCGTTCAACTTTCAGCACTTGGGATTGACATTTACATTAACATTTGGAACAGGCTCCCAGGGAAGGGGTCACAGTCCCAAGCCTGCCAGAACTCAGGAAGTGTTTGGGGAACACCCTGAGGCACACGGTGGGATTCTTGGGGATGGTCCTGTGCAGGTCCAGGAGCTGGACTGGAGGATCCTTGTGGGTTCCAACTCAGCACATTCCACGATTTTCATTTCCCTGCACTTCTGGCAGAGCTGCCGTTCTGGGTCTGAACAGCAGGTGGAAGCTGAGGGCCACATTTCGCAAAGGACACGGGTTTGTGCAAAGGATTCAGCACTGAGAGCTCAGCCAGGAGGGCTTGGTAAGAAAATATTTGCATTTGTATTAACATCAACTACTGCAAATTAGTGCACTTAAAGCCTGAAGAGCATGGGCAGAACAGCAATCACCACCAGGCATTTCAGAGCTTATGATGGCAAGGGAAAAGCCAGCAGTACATCAAAACGTACAAATCTTAAAGGGTCTATATGGAGTTTTAAATACCCATATAGAGCTCCTCTTTCGAAACAGGAGACCGTGGGCCCACCATCTGCTCACCTGGGAATATGTTTTTCCAACTAAATGGTTTCCCACTCCCCGCTAAAAGGTTACAGTAATTTCACAACTATAAGCCGCACCTGAATATAAGCCGCAGTACTGGGGTAGGCTGGATTCTTCAATGAAAAAGGTGCGGCTTATAATCGTGAAATTACTGTACATTGCTCTCAACTCGGCTGCAATCCCCTCCATCGGCTGGCTGGCTAAAAACAAACAGAGCGGGTATTTCTGTTTGCTTTTGAAAAGGTGGCTCAAAAAATTCCTGCAAATAAAACACACGATGATGCTTGGGAAGGCTGAGACATTTTGCACTTGGCTGCTAGCAGAAATCTCTCCTTTCTGTGCAGCCTTAGCAATTGCTTGTTCACTGATGCCCTCTAACAAAGCAAATAACATTTCCAGTACAAAAAATGTGCTTTCAGCCCAAGCCTGACACCATGCTACGTGACAGCACCTTTTCCTACACATGTGGCTTTAAAAGAACAGAATTCCTGTAGCTGATCATCCAGGGAGCAACAGGGCAATTTGCCTTCTCCTTCCCTCTGTATTCCTAGCAATTACGATCTAAATGTAACGCGGCAATCCGATAAAATTAATGGAGGTGAAAATGAGAGTACATTCCTCCCATTATGCCTTTCAGGCTTCCTGGACATGATGCGCAGGATATAGGTGAAACCCACACGCTCCTTCCCCTCTCAGAACACCCCCTAAGGCAAACCTCTGAACACCACTTATGCAGCAAAGCCTGTTTTGCACCGCTGGTGCAGGAAAAGGGCATGGGATGGCTGCAGCTCCCAGGTCTGCGCAGCTCCCTCGCTTTGGGGCAAGGCTGGAAGCCGTGGAGCACACCCCACATGCTCAGTGTGGCCAAGACACAGGTCCAGCATCGCATTCCTGGTCCCTGCAGAGCCGTGACGTCAGCCGGGAGCAGCGCTCACGGATGCCCAGGTACCTCAAACGCTGCTGCTGCCTGGAAACAGCCTCTCCCGGGCTATTTTTAACGTGCAGCTGCCCACAGAAAGGGACACAGGTGAGGATTTTGGAGCTCAGCAATGAGGGCTGCGCTGCCAGGTTTCATTCTCCCCACCTCAGCTCCTCCAAAGCCTCCACAACATTATTTCAGGAAGAAAAGGCAGATGCTGACATTCGGTGACTCATGAGACACTAAGCCTCTTCTTTCTAGCGTTATTTTTAGCTCATTAGATCTCCATGTTTAGTTCCCACTACTAGACCCTAAAGGATAATTCAGAGGCAGTTCATGGGTTGTATGCACTTTCAAAGCATCTAAAATGCTCCAAAACACCCTGTGAGGCTGCAGTGCTTCCTCACACCTTAGGTTTGAGAGTTACATCATGCTGCTTTGGGTTGGGTTATTTTCTTTTTTGTTTTTTCCCCTAAGGACAGAATTCAAATAAACTGAGTATTATTCCACACCTTTGTGGTGCAGCCAGCACCATTCACTGCATCCCTGGACTGAGCTATGTCCTGCAGGAGCAGGCAGAAGAGCAGGGAAGCACAGCTTTGGGCGAAGGGCAGCTCCTTTGGAGTTCTATGGTCATGAAGGGGACAGTCTGCTCCCTGATTATCAACTCCAAGCACACAAGGCATGAACAAAACTCTATCCCAAGTTGGCAATTACAGAGGGAGGGGATTTCAAAGGTTCTCGCTGCTTAAACCTAAATCCCAGAGTGGCTGAGGTTGGAAGGGACAGTGGGTCACCTTGTCCAACCTCTCTGCTCAAGCAGGGTCATCTCAAAGCACGTGGCACAGGTTCCTGTGAGCAATAACAGAAAGGAGAACTGGGAAGGAAAAGGCCCAAGTCAGAAATTTAATCTCACCAATCTGAAAAGGATGTGCTTGCTTTTAGTTAAGTTATCCTGGGCTCAGTTCCCCTCTCCCTGCCTCTGTCTTTGCAGCAGCCTTTTTCAGTAGCACCTGGGGTGACACTGCTGGCCCCTTGCTTCTGCTCCCTTTCTCACCAACCAGCTCTGCAACGCATTCAGCTCCTGAAAAAATTCATTAAAAACCCAAATCACTCCCTGGTAAAATGCCCATTGTCTTCAGTCTTGGCCTCCGAGTCCTTCCTTTAATCACTTCTCCTCCTTTTCCTCCTGCCTGCAGTTCTGTTTGATACCTTCCTTCCTTCTGTCCTCATTGGTATTCAGCTGGTGTGCAGAAATATGTTCCTGCTCCAGGCAAGCAATTATAGCTGGGTCTCTCCTGGCTGGTCCTAGCAGCCCTCTTCACTGCTGCTCAGGGGGAGAGAAAATCAAGGCATTCATATTCTGCCCAGAGGCTCCATCAACTCCTGGCCTGCCGGTTTTCCAGGAGCAATACAGAGCTCTGCATATTTATGATGATGTCAGGGTCTATTTAAGCAGGAACTGTTTCATCCTGTGTGTTTTTTCTTTGTTTAATGAGGTGCTAGGAAACACTAAAAACCATGAGAAAGAGTCTCTGGATGAGAGCAGCACTCTGGACACCTGGCAGATCTCAACCTGTCCAGGAAGGAAAAAAAGAGAAGGTTTTCAATACCCCATGGCCCCAGTGACATCCCCCCAAGAGAGGCACAAAGGACCTTCCTGCTCCATGCTCCAAAGGGCACCAGCATGAACAACTCCCTGAGCTGCTGCTATTCAAAGCAGCACGTGCAGGACAAAACAGCACCAGCAAAAAAACCTCTGAAGCTGCAGGTGCAGCTCTAAGCCTGAGGATGGGCTGATTTCAGTGCTCTCACTGCCATGTCTGCAGCTTGGAGGTGTGCAGTTATGTCAGAGGCTGAGTCCACAATGCCCGGCTGCCTCCAAAGCCTGTGGGAAGCAGTTTGCAGCCTCCACCACAGAATTTCCATTAGCATCCTCAGTTTACCCCGTAATATGCAATTCCAGCAGATCCTCTTCACAAATACACCTCAAATTGCTCCAGAAGGTCAACTAGATAAATAATGGATGGCTTCCACCTTTGAACTGAAACTGTGAATAACCAGTCCCAGAAAACCAGCCAAAGGCACTTGCAGCAGCAGAATTTACTGCCTGCAAAAACTGCTGATAGGCAATATCCTGGATCCCCAAACCAGCCCCAGGGGCCACAGTATCTGACTGGCCTTCTGAGGGAACACTGCTCTGCAGAAATTACAGCCCCTTCGAAGCACAGGCAAGAGGAAAGGCTGCTTTCCATCAAAGAGAGACAGCGAGTGCTCTCCCAAAGGCTGTTAATATTGACTTTACCTCCAAAGAATACTATCTGTTTACCCTGCTGAATTATTCCAGGGAATGTAAACACTATATAGTATTCAACACAGCAAAAATCAATGCCATGTATTATTGAAGGGCTGGATAAGAGCACAATGGCCCTCAATAAGCATTCCTGGTGTGTCACCCACCATGGCTTGTGCTGATGGGGAGCGCTCTGATAAAAGCTGGAAGAAGCAGGAGGTTATCGGGGAACACAGCCAGGTAAGCCCTGCCACACAGAAACTGACTACTCTGCCAACCAACTCTCAGTCCAGGCTTGCCAAATGCAGCCTCAAGCACAGATTTAAGCAGAAGCAAAGCACAAATGTGTTTAGTGTGCAAGCTGAGCAGGCCTAGGGATGGTGCGTGACCATTAACTCCATCCCAGCACACCACAGAGCAGGGTGACAGCCAGAAGTGACTTATCTACATAAGAACTGCCATCAGAGTGACATCCCCAAGCATTTGTCTAACACCTCAGCGCTCAAAGCACAGCATTACCTTTCCCCTCAGTAATTAGATATCTTAATGAGTGGGTAGCGCTGCCTTTCTGCCCAGCCAGCACGTCCTGCTGTTTAGCACTGATCAATGGCAGAGCCAGGACATGACAGGGGACTTAATGCAGTTAAAAGGCAAAAATAACCCACAGCAGCACACAGGACTCGCCATCATGTGCTGATGGGCTCTGCTGAACACTGACTCTTCCATAAGAGCCTTCCCTTGGATTGTGCAAACCTCTGCAATCGCCTCTGGGCACAATTTAAGCAAAGCAGCAGCAGAGAACTGTCAAGAGGCAACATCTCATATCTTCTTCTAGCCAAAAGTCTACATTTGAAGAGTAGGGAAATCCCTAAATCGTGTTTGGATTAAAAACCCTCTGCAGGTTTGTGTTGGTTCATGTCTAATTTCAAGACACGGCAGCAAACTCCTGGCTTGTACCTCACAAACTAACAAGTGTGATTTAACTGCAAACAGGAGCAAGCATATCAGTTGTGGCTGAGATTTGAGCTGGGTCTTTTCTGGTGCCTTCTGTAGATTTTGAGAAGTGTTCTTAGGAAAAGTTTAATTGCTACCTTGAGAAGGATGGGGTTTCCAATCAAAGTATTTGCCAGAAGTCTCACTAATAAGAATATCAGGATTCACAATCAGAAATGACTAGCATGGTAATCAGGGCCTTCGATGGACAGTTTGGAGATAGGGACACAATGTCATCTGCTACCTCTACAGTGCTTTGACAACAGTAGATTCTTTCAAAATGTACTTCTTTCAAAAGCAAAAGAGAAAAACTGCTAGATTATTGATCTCCTACATTTCTGCACCACCAGACTCCAGACCTGTGCGTATCTGACAGGAACATTGCTTGTAATGCAGCCACTTGCTTTTCTTAAAATGTTCCATTAAAAAAAGGTCAGGCTTCCCACCTTAAGTGCCTGTGAAATCAAGTATCAGTAGGTCACCCTTTTTGCTTAAACCCCCTTCATTAGCATTCCCATTTCCTCAGCCACCTTTAACACAAAGGCATAAGTGACACAACAGTACTCTTGGTCCACTTCCCAAATCCCAGCAATTAATCCCCATCTCCTCTCAGCTGAGAAAGCAAGCCACGGATCAGGGAGCCGTGGGGTGCTGAGCTCACCACCGATGTCCCACCTGACATCTGCAGACCTACAAAGCAGGGCAAGACTTCCCAGTGGGATTTCATGCCTCATTTGTGCGCGGGGAGTTGCTGAAATCACTCTGAATTCCCATTCCCAGGCTCCCCACCGAGCAGGGGCCGCTGTCTCTGCCCTCCTTCCCCGCTCACTTACCGGCATCACCAGGCTGCCCCAGCTCCAGCATCCCCAGGATGCTCCTTGCTCCTCCCTGGGATGGGTGTCAGCAATCAGCTGAGCCAAGAGCAAAGCAGGAGAAACCAGGGTGCCGCAGAGCCCCACGTCAAAGCCGTGAGCAGGTCAGAGGGCAGGATAAGAAATGTTTGCCCACGGCAGTGCCTCCCCAATTCCTCACTAATGACACCGCTGCCGCTCTGATGGAAAGGATCAGAAAGACTGCCTAATGAACACAACTCATTACTGGAGGCCTCCTGGGCACGGGATGACAGGGATTCAGACAAAAACTCATCCTAGCTCACAGCAATGTGACAGACGGTGCATGTTTTGGCTGCGAATAATCATCCTGGTGGAGTTGCCAGTGTGCTGGGATAAGGGAAGGCATGTGAAAATGGCAAGTATTAAGAAAGAAGCCAGTTAATCCCATTACAAAGTTTGTTTTACTTCAAGAGGTCAATCCAAGCACTCTATAAGGCTCTTGTGACACCTAAATCAAATGCTGACAGCTCTTTCAGCACTGAGGAAAAGGGGGAGAGACAGGAGGTCTTGTACCAACACAGAAGTGAGGGAACAGGATCTCACAAATGCTACTTGCTTCATTCTTTTGTGATTTATTTTTCAAAGTTCTGTGCTTACAAAATTTGACACATTCACTTATTTTGCCCTGCTCCACCCCCTAAAAATGAAATTATCCATCTCAGTTGGGGGACTGTACACTGTTGCACTGATGTCATTTTAGTCCCAGTTCTCACATCACCTCATTGTCTCCTGCTGTAAGCATGTAGGATCACAGTGCTTTATTGTCCCACCTGCCAGCAGCCTCACTGCACGGGGGGCTGCCACCTGCAGCTTTCTAACACAGCAGTGACAAGGGCTAAGTGACAGAGCTCAGGTGCTGCCAGGTACCTCCTGCAGCCCCTAGGGGCACAGCAGACCCTGGGAGAATCCGTGACCTGTTCCAGCCTGATGCAGTGTCACTGCTTTGGCTGCCCTGATTAATGAGTGGGCAGCAGGTATGAGACTGGGAATCTTCCACTGCTTTTTCCAAAAGCAGCACGTTTCCCATCCATCTTCCTCTAGTCAGACCTGGTTGAACCTCTCCATTAATAAGGGATGGTCCAACACCTTCCTGCAAAAGCCATTAATCGCAGGATGGCTCTCGCCTTGACACTCCACATTCTCTATTCCTTGGCCCTTTTCTCTTAGGGCTGCCTTTAAAAATCATACATTAGACATTACTGCAGAGAAGCCCGTTTCTGAAGTGATGGGGAGAGCACAGACAGAAGCCCTGCTCTTCAGAGACAGCCCTATTTAGTTAACTTCCGTATTTTTAATTACTTCCAATTTCCTGGGCTGTTTAATGAGAAAGTGCATGGCAGTTCCATTATCTTAGATCAACCTAGGGCTCTCCAGGGCACCCCAGGCCAATGACAACTGGTGTTCAGCAGGCTCATCTGGAGTACCTGGAAAAGCCATGGGAGCAGGATGGAAGAGGAGATGCTTACTCAAATTTCCAGGCCACATGGATCAACTCTGGAATAATTAAGAGGTTAATAAATAGCAGGATACTACTCAGACCACAAGGATTTCATTGAACAAAGTGTGTGAATCAAACTGACAACGTCCATAAACCATCCTGCCTTTCAGTTTAAGGATAAAATCCCACACAGCCAGTAGCAATCTAAACAAAAAATAATCACACAGCCAGCAAATCCCACAAAATAAGATAATTATGAAAGAGAAGCACTCAAGAAGCTCAGCTCTTCAAGCACAGATGCCAAATTTTGGTATTTCCAATGACACCATGTGAGAAAGCTGCATCGAGGTGAGAGAAATCTGTCAGCAGCAAAACCACACTGTGTCATTTTAAAAGGAATAAACTTGGAGCATAAATCATGACTAAAGCTTTGTAAGTGACCAGCAGTCCTTGAATAGTACAATACAACAGTTTCTTAGAAGAGCTGAACACCTAAATATAACAATTCTATTCTACACAGCCTGAGTCAGGTTTGAGTGAGGAGTGAAACCAAAGCTGGCTGTTCCAGAGATGCCTTCTTTAAGGCAAGCATAATTTAGATAAGAAGGGATACCCGTGGATTTCCCTCTCTGGGATCCCCTTGGTGTAAGGAGGACACGGACCTGCTGGAGCGAGTTCAGAGGAGGCCATGAAGATGCTCAGGGGGATGAAGGGTGCAGGTGTGGGTGTTCAGCCTGGAAAGGTGACCAGATGGCTCTGGTGAAACCTTAGAGTCCTTTCCAGTGCCTAAAGGGACTCCATGAGAGTGGAGAGGAACTTTGAACAAGGGTCTAGAGTGACGGGACAAAGGGGAACAGCTACAAACTGACAGAGGGCAGGGTCAGATTAGCTGTTATGAAGAAATTCTTTCCTGTCAGGGTAGTGAGACCCTGGAATGGGCTGTCCAGAGAAGCTGTGGAACACACCCCTGGAAGTGTTCAAGGCCAGGCTGGACAGGGCTTGGAGCAACCTGGGACAGTGTAAAGTATCCCTGCCCATGGCAGGGGGGTTGGAACTCCATGATCTTTAAAGGTCCCTTCCAAGTCAAACCACTCTATGATTCTACAAATGCTGTGATAAGCCGGACTGAAGTGGGAGCTGCTTCACTGGTGCACTCTTCAAGCAAAGCACATCTGCTTTTGGCAGAGTGAAGACACAGCAGAAAGCAGTTGCGTGTCAAAACAACGCTGCTCTCGGGGTGAATATTCTGCCGCAGGCTTGGGCTTAATCACCTGCTTCCCCAGCAGCATGCAGGTTTCCCTAGGGATTAAATAAGGCAATGTAATACCCTCTTGGCTGGCTCTGGGGAAAGCTACTCAGCACTGGCAGGGAACTTAATGCCAGCACTTAGCTCCCTAGTGCAAAGCAAGGGTGGGAAGGAAGGGGACCGAGCAGGCAGGGACCGGCAGCACCTCGGTTGCCAGGTAGCTTCGAGTTACAGCCATGCTTTATTTGCCTGAGCAAATACACCCTGCAGCACTTTATTTACAGAACACGGCCTTTGCTTCCCATTCCTTTGGGACAGATAAAAATACTGAGAATTCCTCCTCTGGGAACTCAGCAACAGTTGTCCTCGTGTTGTTGCTGTCATCCCTGAAATGTGGCTGTGTTTGTGAGCCGTGCTGGAGTCTGCACTCGTCTACGCCACCACTGCTTGCTCCAGTATTATGTTCTGAGGTGGCTCCTCTCCCATTTGCTTCACTAATCCCAATGATACCTGAATAGCAAGATGACAGCTTGGAGTTACCCCTGTAAAGCTGGTCTGGTCCCAGACCAACAGCACTGCAAAAACCTAACAGAATTCACTTTGCTCTCTTAGCCGTCTGATATCCAAACTGCAATTAGCAGAGAAAATTGCACCCTGCATCTAAATCCAAGGGAAGGAAAGTAAATAAATGGCTTATTGGAGGGAAGAAAGAACTGGAATTATGCACTGCTTGAGCAATATGAATTATTAAACAGGGACACTTTGGGGAAACAGATACTTGCCAAGAGCCCACAGTACACGGTGCTACTGCAGGGGGATCTTTCACTTCAGGAGGTTTGGAGTAGGGAATACCGTACAAGACTAGAACAGAAACATCACTTAAACATAATAAGGTGGCTTTTGTACACTTGTTTAGTTTGAGTTGTTTTCCAGCAGCATTCACAGGAAAACACAGAGTGCTGTCAAGTGCACTGTGTATGAATTAGCTGCTTTCCACACCAGCAAACCCTCCCAACCACACAGTCCATCTTCACACCATGGCAGGCACCAGCTAAAACCAACAGAGCAGCTACACATTATCTATGAAGGGAGGAGAGACTTCTCAGAGGGCTGATGTGATGTCCCCAGGCCTCCTAAGTGGAGAACAGGCACTGGTGTCCATTACCTCACCTCCCAAGGAAAGGCCAGGGATTGCCCTCTTCTCCTGGCAGCCAAAAGCTGTCACTCCAGAGGGTAAGTCATAGGCTTGCAAGCACAGGAATGGAAGACAGTTTAAATAAAACTCTTGATACCACAGCAATTAATAGGTTTGTTATTGAAATTTAGAGCAGGTCTGAGGAGAAAGGATCTTCACCAATTTGACACCTGTTTGGGGCAGCACTTTTTTTGGAACACACAGCTCCCCCCAACAGATGTTTAGGAGGTAAGAGAGGGGTGTTTGCTATCCTGGGGCAGACACAGAAAAGGTGTGGGTGAGCAGCACATCTATTTTCAACAGTAGCATCATAACAGCTTGATGGCAGACCATCTGATTCCAAATTCCAAATGAACTGGCAATCTATGCAAAGCACAAAATTGGCTTCTTAACAGGTACAGCACTCTAAAAAGTGTGCTTATGGCAGGATGGGAACAGGCCTACAGGCCTGAGGGAATACGTCCAGGGCTTTAGGCAGCCCTCTGAAAAGCCCAGCACAATGACATTTACAAATCTGTGCTAACATGTAATTTCTAAAGGCCACGAAACTTCCTTTTTTTTTTTTTTTTGTACATGAACGACTACAAACTGGACAGACAAAAAACTGGGAGTCAGGAACATCTCACAGCAACTGGAACAAGGCTCATAAACACCTCATTACAGCCCACTCCCTGCCAGACTGGGAAAGGGGACACCAGTTATGTGTGGCAGCGACCAGAACCACAGATGAAAAACTTCAAGGGCAGTGGAAAGACGTCAAACTCTTCAACAGAACATTTTGACAGAGGTTGGTTTTCCTCCTGCCTCCAACCCTACCCCAAGTGAAGGCTCTGGCCATGTGTCCCCCCTGAGGGAGGCAGAAGCATTAGTCAGCCTCCCCAGAGCAGCTCTGGCTACAGAAGATGGAAGCAGTGACTCTGGAGCCAGGCAATCTGTCAGATCTCTCCGTGCTCCGGCAGTGGTGACTAACTGGACTGCAGGGCTGCAGAATGTCACTGAGCAAACAAGCTGAAACAGCAACAAGCTTCAGGGACACGGCAGCAGGGAGGAGATGCACAGGGGATGCTCCCGAACCAGCTCTCCGTGTAGCCTGGACACAGAGCCCTAGTCCCAGCCTTCAGCCAGCTTGGGCCACTGCCCCTCCCTGCCATTAAAATGCAAGGCCTGACAAACATCATCAGTGTGACTCCGGGCTCAGCTATGTCAAAACATTTTCTTGGCCATGGGAAGGTTTCTTACAACCCTGCCACCCCTCCAAAAAACCCAGCGTGTTAACTAGAATCGTGCCTTCAACACTTCTCCCTGCCTTGCCACAGGAATATTCCAGGCTAAATAATTGCTCATGACTGTGTGTGGTAGCTAATTCCTGGATATAGAGAAGGGAGATATTCTCAAATGAAAGAATTCAGCTTTTAGGGCTTCAGAACAATGAAAGGCAGGGCGACTGCCTGAAGTGCAGAAACTAAAAGCTTTTTCCTTCAGAACAAGAGTAAAATCGAGTAATTGTCGTTTCCAGGGAGATGAGGAACTTCAGGGATCAGAGCTCAATCTGCAGTTAAATGGATTGGAAACAACTCCTTACCAGCTGCAGAAAAAACATGGATAGAATCACACAGGAAAATCAGAGAGAGCATTTTTTCCTGGCACTGTGCACATGCCTACACATTAAGGAATGATGGACCGATTATTTAGATGACCCAGGTTAAATATTCATTAATGTTAAGGGAGAAGGATTTGCTGTGCTATCCCTTTCCTCATATATCTCCCTCCCATTCACTTCCCTTCACAGTAAAACCTGACAGGTATTCCAGCTTTCAAAAGAAAAACCTAAAAATTCCCTAAGTGCAATTCTAAGCAGATCAAGGATGTGAAGATCACCTAAAAAAGGATCTTAAAACACTCTTTACAAGCTGGGCAGGCCCCTGCCTTTCCCCAGAGGTTTCCCAGCTGCCAAAACACAAGAAGCTCACGCTTCAACATCATGCCAGATTCTGAGCTTCTCTTGTGTAAAAAAAGCAAATGTCAGGAGTTGAAAAGGCTTCTCCAAAATCACCAATACCTTTGTGAGTGCTGTAGAGGGCTGCAAATGTCACCACGAAGAAGGTGGTGGAATATTTTCCAGCGTTAACCAGATGAAAGGCCCGTTTGTTATCGCGGTAACGGCGCAGGCACTGGATGAATCGCAACCAAGCAGGGATGCACTGGACAACTGCTCTCACTCCGTAGGAGTAGCTGTTGCAAATCTGATTATCTGCAAGAAAAACAGGAGTTGAAGCTGTTATGGCAGAGAGTCAGTAACTTTAAGAACTGCTATTGTCTTGCTGTCTGCAAGATCACTTTATGGCAGTGGTTCCCCATCAACAGCTGGTACTGAGGCACTCCAACAGCAAGAAGCTCAAAGAATCCTGAAGCTCAGTATTCCATCTTGGAGGTGTCCAGGTGATCAGTAACACATCCAGACAGATCATCATCTAACTCCCTCAGTCCTGCCAGTATAACTAAGATGCAAGATTAGAAATTATCTATTTTTAAATGTGCTCAGTGCTGTTTGCGGCACTGTGAACAATCAAATTAAGGATGGAATTAGGAAAGGTCTTCGACACTGGATTTTTGTGCATAAATGGGAGAGCACTTAGAAACTCTGCAGGACAGCTCTAAAAGGCTACTTTGCCCAAGATGTCCTTGACTTGTTTTCCTTGTGCATTGTAATAGAGAAAAACATATTTCAATATGGGACTGGGTTTGGCATTTTTCGCTCTGTTTTTTAAAAAGCAAAGCCAAGGCACAGTCTGGCTACAAAAGCCACACCACAATGCCATTGTGTCCCCTCCTCCATGTTTGAAAGCCTTCTTTTTATTAAGGCAATGACCAGGAAACCCTCAGCTTTTCCTGGAACTCCCCAAGATTTCCATATTCTTCTGCTGTCTCACTCAGCACATCCAAACCAATCACCCTGCTGCCTAACATTCATTTGTTTCCTATTCAGACTAAGGGAGACACATTATTAGCTGATATTTACCCCAAAACACCGTGCTATCATTCCACTGCTCATATTGGAAGAGGACAAATTGTTATGCACACAGTTGCTTTATGTATTTGAATTTTATTTTTAATAAGTAAATATTTAGCTGCTCGCAACCCTGTCTTTTAAATTGAAGGGAAAGATCAGACAGATTGGAAGAACAAAGTGAACACTGATGCTTATTGAAGCATACAGCAAATTTTCTCAGCAAGCGTCAAAACCATCAGACAATATGATTTGCCAGCAGTCACTGCTTAAAATGGAAAGTGAACAGCCCCATCCGTGAGGAGACAGGTAATGCTTTGCCACTGGGAAGGCCAAAGTCTAAATTAAGATTCCAGGTCTGTGTTCCTTCTGGCTAGAAAAGAAGAGAAGACAGAGCATGGACAAGCCTGGCAGAGCAGCATCAACTCAAATGGAGTAAGAGGTGGCACTAAGGAGCTTCTCCATCCTCTCTTGCTGTGATGGAGCCCATAAGAACCAGGCTACAGCACAGAAAGCTGTGTTTAACAAGCTCAGGATTCTCATGATGAGCAACAGGAAGAGGCTAAAGGAAAATACATGGTTATACTATTATGAAATAAAACAATAATGCCAGGAAAATGGATTTATCTTTCCAATTAGGAGCGTTGTGTGTAAAGTCTTTGATGGATATATACATCGGGCCAAATGACTGCACTAGGAAATGAACACGATGTGAAATTCTATTTCTCTGGATGGAAGTAAGAAAGGGGAGAATCTCTCTAATGCCATGTTTACAAGAAATGCCAATTATTTTAGTTTCCTGTACTATTAATAATCCTCTTTAAAACAGACAATTAGGAAGTTGCCTGGCCCAGTGTCTCTCAGGTCATTTTGACCTCATTCCCAGGGCTCATCAGCATTACTCTACCTGTATCTGCCAGAAGTCCAGCATTGTCCTCCCACTGAACCTCAAAGCTGTAGAAGCAGATCATGTATTCCAAATCCATAAGTATCACGACCAGGCTGTTGAGCTGATCAGCCAGCCAGAAATCTGCGAAGCCTACCTTGTGGAAGGGAGCAGTGAATACTCGAAACTGTCAGGAAAAACAAAGCAGGAATAATTCATGGCTGTGTCAAAGGCATCCAAATGCAGCGGCAGCACATCACAGAATTGAGCAAATATGGAAATAACAGAAACACTTGAAGATTTATTGCTGACCTTTTGCTCCTGCTGACAAAAAAGGATAACTGTCTCCTCACTTTCAGTACAAAGAACATTCCCTGCTTTCCTGCTCCTGTATGCATCTATTCCTGTGACCCCCCAGCATTTTATTTTTTTACTGGCAGAACAGCTCAGTCTCCTACAACCAAGCTCTTTCCCAGAGAGTCCCAGTCTCCATTTAAGAGCTCTACACAGCTCTATTTCTCTCGTTGCCCCTCACTTTGATCAGCACTTTCTTTCAGGCCCTTACATTGTGTCTATTGACATCTCCCACACTTACCTTCCCCCTCACACTTAATGTCAGTTGGATTTAGACCCTCAGCACAGCCATTAGTCTGGTCATGCCTTGGTTTACTTAACTCATGAGTCGTTCTTTGGTGTTAGAAGTTGTGACCAGTGAAGATTGTTAGTGCGTCAATGCCTCCAGCAGGGAAAGGGTTAAAGAAAGGGCAGAGGAAATCCTACTGACTGTCATTTGGACTCCCCCTCAATCCCAGTCCACTTTCCCTCTAAGCCTGAGCAGCAGTTTGCTCCTTCCAAAGCAGACAGTTTTCTGCTCCATTACCTTTGATTACCCCCCTCCCTACCCCGTTAGTTGTAGTTACTAATGGCCAATTTCTCACAGAGACGGCACCAGCGCCATCCGGTGATTCCAGGATTTATGAACCTTTAAATTAATGAAAGCACAGGCTAACACTGATCTTTTATACTGCTCTCCTTATTAACCTGAAGGGTGCACAGCTCCAGAAATCCAGGAAAGGACTGACATATCCCTATCAGCCTGTAATGCAGATTTAAAGGCTCTGCTCCTAAAATTTCAAAGCCAAATAGGGAACTAACAGTTAGTGGCATGAAGCAGATATGAATCTTGACCCAGAATGCTCCATGCTCATGTTGGATGGCACCTATTCCCCAAGCCTTTAGGGAGGACTGTCTTCAAAGATGCTCAGCTGCAGAACAGCTTCTGCAGAGGTCAAAGACTACACATCAGCCTTCCCTTGCAAAAGCTCTTTCCTCCCTTTTTCCAACACTCCCTGATACTATCTTGATCTGTTTCATTGTAGACCATTGTTTTGTCCATGAACAAAGACCAGCTAAACAAATAAAATGTGAAAATAGCTTTATAGACAGATCTCCCTAAAAAAAAACAAACTAGAAAACGAGAAATAATAACATTCTTGTTATTTAATTTAAGGAGCACTGCCAGGTGACAACATAAAACTTTTAAGAGTATAAGTTTTCCACCTACAGGTTACAGCTGAGGAGGAGTCGACAGACAGATCCATGACATATCTGGCACTGGCATCTGAGTCAACCTTTCTTCAGAAGCTCAGCTGCCATCTGAACCCTCCCAATGCCATGTGCCAGGCACTGTGGCTTCTGCCTGCTGCCCAGGCACAGCTGGAGCAGCAGCCCCGATTCCAGGGGGTGCTGGCAGTAGAGGTACCCCTCCTGAGAAGTGTCTGAGAAGGAAAAAGTCATAAAACCCAGAAGCTGGAGCTGCACCTCAGTTTCAACAACCAGTTGCAATTCTCTATCAACTATTCCACAGCCAGAGCACAGGCTTCCTGGTGCTGATCCCTGCACTTTTAATTTGTGCTGAGATGCCAGATATCTGAGCTGAACACTTCCTAGCTTTTCACCTCTCCCAGCCAGGCTCCCTGGTCTCCTGTGGCCATTCAGCTCCTGCAGAGAGCGTGGGCACGGGGACATTCCCGGTGCTCGGATCCGATTCCTCTCGGCAAGCTGCTCTCCCCAGCCCACACAAGGGCACTCAGGGGCTTCTCATCTGGCAGCAGAGAATGCTCACCTAAGCACACAGGCAAGAAAGAAGAGCCTGGCAGAGGAATTAGACTTTACTACATGCTAAATAACTTTTCACTCAGAGGAAGATCAATTCTGATGCCAATTGCCATCCCTCAGGGATTAGCACAAGAGATCCCACCCTCAACAAGCAGTTGATGTTGATCACAGGTGGAGGCAGGAAGCCTCCTAGATCCATGAGGAAATGCTACAGCACACTCAAGCATGCCCCTGATTTGGTTCCAGAAAAATTGAAAGTGCCAGTAATACTCTGCTACAACTGATATGTCAGATTTTGTTTTGGCTGGAAATGAAACGTATGAAGCATGTGAAGAAAAATGCTCACCAAACAATTTTGTGTGAACAACGGAGCTCTAAGGTTTGGTGGAAAGTGTTTACAAGAGCATTTAGTGACAGGATAAGGGGGAATGGATTAAAAGTGATAGAGCGTAGGTTTAGATTAGATATTAGGAAGAAATTCTTCCCTATGAGGGTGGTGAGGCCCTGGACCAGGTTGCCCAGAATGTGGCTGCCCCATCCCTGGGAGTGTCCAAGGCCAGGCTGGACAGGGCTCAGAGCAATCTGGGATCATGGAAAATGTCCCTGCCTGTGGCAGAGGGGTTGGAACTCAATGATCTTTAAGGTCCTTTCCAACTCAGGCCATTCCATGATCCCTACAACTCTATCTCAGACTGCAGCATAGTCTGGAGATCACTGGGCCAGGGCAGGAGCTGCAAACAGCCTAACAGCTCTGTGGAGCCTGAGAATCTCACTCTGGCAAGTTATTAAGGTAAATTAGCACAGATACTGCTCATGTGGTTAAAGCACATGCAGTGCTTCCCCTCACACCAGGGGACAGCAGTCAGACTAATGAGGCTTGGGACTAAAGGTATCTCTGTGAGGGATGGCTGAGTGTTGGAAGACACAAAGGAAGAAGCTGAGCTAGTAGCAAGACAGCAAATCAAGTAACAGAGGTGAGCACACAGAGGTTAATTCACTGTGTGTGTACCTGCACGCACATCCTCAAAGCATGATGCTGTGTCTCATCTTTGCCGTGTTCCAGATAAAGTTGATTGTTTTAATTGGCATTAAAATGATTCTATGAAGAAAACCAGCCAGCCAAACCCTCTTCTGCCCAAAGCTCTCAGAGCAGTGCCAGCAAGAAGAAGGTATCAGGGGAATCAGCTTGATTAAAGCCAATTTAAAAGGGTGCACAGGGTGGGGAAGAGTGTATGAAACAGCCATTTGAGAACAAACTTGTGAGTCACCCAGCAAGTCTGAAAAACTGTTCTTTCAGAGCTCCCACCTGTAACTGGAATACTGAAGCAGCACACATATTTACATTGAATTTACCAGACTTATCTTACAGGAAAATAAAGAGCTCCATCTCAAACAAAGAGTTGGTTTAAGAGCACAAACAAAAAACCCCACCCATGAACATAATTTTATAGGCAGTAACATTTTCAAAGGCTCTCTTTCCATCACTTAACCCTCTCAATGTTAGCACTTTCCCAGTTTGGGCTTAGGAGCATCCATGAAGCCTTGCCTTAGAGCACTGCACCTCTGATCAATCTGCTTCACTAGGTTAAGGAATAAACAAGCAAAGACATCCAAGGATTTCCACACATGCAAAAGTTTATAAGCAGCTGCCTATAGGAAGGTTAACAAGTCAACTGGTACAGAAAGCAGAATATGCTTCTGCAAACCCATCCTCAAAAACTAATCTGCAGTCAACACCTGATCAGGTCTGCTCTACAAATCACCATGTATAAGCATCCCCCAGCATCCCTTCTTCCTGAGGGTTAGTAACACTTGTATACACTTTACAGCTACTGCTCAGCCACAGCATTTAAAAAAACTGTTTATTTTGACCAGCTTTGACACTTACCAATAGTTTGAGCAGCCAAAAACGGGACTTGTAATACAAGGTTTTGGTAGGGTTGATGAGAAAAAGCAACATGAAGCCGTACAAGATGAGTGGGTTCACCTGCATGGGGATGTAGGTGAATTTACCATATATACATGCCAGCAGGCTCAGGCACCACAAAACTCCCAGGAAACCAGCAATCTGTGGGGAAAAAAAACCAACACAGACACCGAATGAAAACACAGCCCCGAAACCTACAATGTGTTCTCATTAGAAGAAAAGGGAGAGCAGTGCTCAATCCTGTAATCTAATCAGACTTCAGCAACTTCCTCTTCTAATTGTATTAGGAGTCCTTGCCAGGAAACGGCGCAGGATTTATCCTGCTGATCCCCAGCATGGCTCAGCCACTCTCAAAAGCCACTCTCAAATCCCTCCTGTTCACCTCAAAGAGATGTTGATGGGACAAGTTGCTGCGGGGATTGAGTTCGAAGATGAGGACGTGGTTGACTCCTGCCTGTCTCCAGCCATACGTGTTGATACCCAGGAGAAAGAGGAATTCTATCAGGAGAAAGCCACCTCGATAGATTCTCACCAGTGGCCACACATTTGGTCCATCTATAAAAGCCACACCTGGCAAAGACAAAAAAAAGGGAAGGATTTTAAGGATAACTGATGTCATCTCACAAAGCAAGGCTTTATCCTGGTTCTCAGATCCTGAGAAAATGTGTACATAACTGCATGATCCAGCAAGTGTGCCTGGCCTGTCAGAGGATTTAGGAATATTCTAGGGAAAATTCCCTTTCCAGCTACTGTAATCGAGTCATTAGCAGCATCCCTGCCTCACACTACAGGCACAAGGGACAGCACCAGCATAAATCTGACTAGAGGCACTTAAATATTCTGGTTTAATAGAGATGAAATCCCAACAGACAGATACACAAACACTTCAGCTCCCCACAAAACCAAGAGGAACCATTTACAGCATTTAAAACAATGCTAAACCCGCCTAATCACCCAACTCAGTACAATAGTAATGCAATGCATATTCATGGACAGCATTACAACACCCAGCCCCACCCAAGCAGAAATCCCAGCACAAGGCAGCGGTGCTGGAAAGCCTGCTGCTTCCTTTTCAGGGGTTTGGAAACAAATGTGCTTCACTTCAAACAATAAAGATCCTTATACAGCAGCAGCTTTCTCCAGCATAAACCTCTTTGCAAAGGACTGTCTCCCCATGTCACTAGGCACAGGTTTGATGAGAAAAGCATAAATAAAATACAGCTATTCAATCCTCAGTTTTAGTCTCATTCAGTTTATCACCCACATGCTTTGTAAGAGGGGCAAAAGAAAGAATGTGCACTTTACAGAACTGAGGCTGAGCATTTATTCCCACAGACCTGCCTAAATTACAGCCCCAAGTTTTTCAAACTTTTTCTCAGAAAAAGCAAATCCACAGGGAATTTAATGTGCTCAGCACCTACACTTTATACTGCATAACTTAGGGAGAAAAAGCTGTGCAAGAAACAATGACTCCAGAACTGCTGCTTTAAATTTGAAATCAAGACTCTTGGATTCAGGCAAAACAGAGTCAGCTTTTGGACAGAAATGACACACCCCAAAAAAAAGCTAAGAGAAATGAGTCTTAAATGTGGAATTGTAAAAAAAAAAAAATTTCAAATTTTTACCTGAAAACCAAGGGAAATTATAAAATGGTTAAAGTTGGAAGGAACCACAATGGGTCATCTGGTCAAAACTCCAAACAAGGAAGAGTAGCCCCTAAAATACTAAGAAGTGAAAATATCCCTGGTGACAAGTCCTAAGGGCAGCCTAAATCTCAAACAAGAGCAGGACCACAGCAAGGGCATGAGATTTTGCATGAAACCTGCAGGTTTGATTTCTGTGAAATTCCAGCCTCATTGACACACTAGCTTGGCACCTGGGGAAGCCCACACAGAAACAGAATTTGTCCTCTTTAGGGTGACACCCTCCTGAGATCCACTTGTAGCTTTGCAGCCTTGAACAGACCCCAAGCGAGGATGAACTCATCTCTGTAAAATGCTGTAGTTTTCAAATCAGGCAGTACAGCACTGGGTTATTGACAGAAGCCATGTTCTGATGCCTTTGAACAGAACACTAAAATCCTATCTTAGCTGATCAAATCACAGAAACAATTTGGCAAAAGCTGCCGAGAGGTTAGCAAATTATGAGCCAATTAAAAACACCCACTTTGCACTTGGAATCCAGATTTTGCCCAATATCTGCAGTAATGTTCAGCTATCAGATCACACCTGCTGACACAACACTCCTATTACCCACACTGGGTTAGTAACACCTGCTTTAGAGATATAATCATTTTTATGAATTCCTTCTCACAACTGAGTCACTTTTTCATTCTTAGCACCGAGAGGGAAAGCAAACACAACTGGCTTCAATCATATTTGCATCTCACACAGAGATCAAACGTTTAAGTAACAGAAACAATGAATAAAGAACAGTTTCTACACATTAAACAACCCCTTCATGCAGATGGGTCAACTTCATGCCTCTACCATGTGAAGACCAAATGGGAAGCACTGCAAACAGCTCCTCAAACAGAGGCATTTTATCCCAAGAGATGGCTGGATCCAATTACAGAAACATCCGATTAAAAATTCTTTTAAGTCATAAAAACACAGACATGGGCTTTCCCTAATGCAAGAGCTCCTAAGTTGATTTGTTAAGCCTTTTCCTTTGTACTGCTTAAGCAAGTTACAACACTCCAGAAATCACACACACAATTAGTAAAGCCGCTTGTGATTAAGCTCTGTGTCTGGATCTGTAGGTCCTTGCTCTAATCAGGGGCCAAACTCAGAAGGCACAAAGCAGAATAAAGCCAGGGCCTGAGAGATGCACCCATTAATTGTAGCTTTTAAACAATCTTGCCAACATCTGCCAATAAGAAAAAGTCAATTAATTCCATTAGCAGGCATTGAAATCCTAGGAATTTCCATGTGAAATCCCGATTTCCATCCCAAGTGGCATCTGGTCACATGGCTCTGTGTCTGGTGGTCTTTTCTTTAGGGAGTCAACACCATGCTCAAGTTCTACAAGCATCTGTGTGGGCATGGGCTCTGTGTTACAGAATGATAACAAAAATCTGTTTTTACACATAGATGTTGCACCCTCAGAATATCCCTCCAAAAATAAGGAGGAAACCAGAGGAAAAGGATTTTTGTGTTCAAAATTCACATACACAACATGAGAAAAAAACACAACCTGCTGCTGAGCAGAACTAGTAGTTCACACCAATGTGATATGGCTCTGATTTAATCCAGAACATCCAGATCCAGGCCCTCCCTAAGTGAGGAGAATACACCCAAACTGAGGCATGGCAGGACACCTACCTGAAAGTATGACAGTGACATTCAATGCAATGAACAACCCGCAGAACAATCCAACCCTGAATGTAGTCCAGGCTGGTACAGGCTGTGAACAGAGCCACGGCAGAATTAAGGTGAGGTAAACAGGTTATCAGCACAGTCAGATCAGTTTGCAAAGCAAACTTAAAATCAGAAACACAAGCTCCTGACCCCTGATTCTGATTGCACTCTTGCTCTTGAAGTGATGCTTTTTTAAAACTGAAAATGCTGTGTAATATTCTTGCCATCTTGAAACAGAGCTTGGGCATCTCAGTGTCCCCTGAAAAATATTCCAGACCACACAAACTCTAAGCATGTGCTTTTATTAGCACAGATTTCCTTTTATCATTTATCTCCTCCCTTCATTACCTTGTCTGCAGGCATTAGGAGTAGTAACCTATTTCCAAACCTTCCGGAACTAAAGCAGATTATCTGCTCCTGCCCCATGCATGCTCACATCAATTATTTCCACTGTTTTGTTCACATGTGGAATCTGATTTGGCACCCTGACAACTTGGAGGAGCAGCTCCACTCCACAGCCCTCATGTCTCACCTGAGCTGCTCCTAAGGGTGGAACACGCAAACGTTTCATCGCCTTCTGTCTGTCTCCATCTTCCAACTCATTGGTCACCACTTCCTAAGGAGACAAAGACACACAACACTCAAGTTCATCTGAATGATGAGCATGTGGTAAAACCAAAACTAAAGGTTGGCTTCCATGTAACAGCTGAGCCCTGGCCCAGTGCTCCTTTAATACAAAGTCAGTGGCATTTCAAAATCAATTATTAGCCATCTTGGTGGTAAATATAAGCTACAGAGAGGGCAAAACACTATGGAAATTACAGTGCCATAGGATAGTTTGCATTGGGAGGGACCTAAAGATCTTGTGCCACTTTCCACTAGGAGAGGTTTGCTCAGAGCTCCATCCAACCTGGGCCTGAACATTTCCCAAAACCAGCAGTGACCAAAACCCCACATTTTTTCCTGCTAGCTAGAAGAGCAGCAGTGCCCAGGCCAGCCTCTTCACCTCAGTTTCGGAGATAAGCTGGTTGATCTTCTTGCAGGTGTAGAAGGGAGCCACCTCCACCTCGGCCACCCTCCACTCCGCGCCCCGCGCCGTCTCCAGGTTCTTGTCATGCTTCTTCAGGATCTTGCGGAAGCCGGTGAAGTTCAGGTTCTGCAGACAAGGGAAAGAACATGCTGCCTTTTAAACCCCAGCCGTCTCCCCAGGAAGAGAAATGGGTCTCTCTCCAGTGCTAGCAAGAAAGGAGCTGTTAATAAGAATCAAAACTATTGCATTAATAAGAATCAAAATGATTGCATTTATTTTCAGGAGGCTTCTGAGTTCTTACTTCACCATAAGGAATATATAATCCTAGCCAAAAATAAATAAAAAATGTGGGACCCAAGAGCATAAAAAGGGAGCTATCTAAACCTTTTTATTTCCTGAAAAGCCAGATCACTTCCACCTTCCTCCTTTATGCAAGAAGTGACCTGATGCTACCTTGAAGACAAACAACCCTTAAGGGGTTTTCCCTCCGGAAGAATCTGAGCTACTGACTCGTTTAAATTTTACACTGGTTTCAAATCAAGTTCTCCAGTTAAATTCATTACAGAAGGGAAATCTTTGCATGAAAGTTGTCAGTGCTGCAGATTAAATCCAGACAAGTGCATCCCCACAGCAGCGTATTTTTTGTCACAGAGTATGTTGCACAATGACTGCAGAACCAGCTCAGGCTGGCAGATGTGAGAGCTGTAATTCTCCAGTCTGTAGAGACAAGCACACAACACTTAAAACAAGAATCAACTGCTGGTTTCCAAGTTATAGATGATCCCTGATTCAACACTCGTGCACAGTACCTAAGACAGGCAAAGCTCATCACACAGCAGCAGTTGCTGTGGCATGACGTATTTGCAATCCTGCATTTCATTGTGCAGGAAGCATCACCTAAAAAACTTAATGTTTCATTCAAGCAACAGCAGAAACACAGAGACACCATGGCAAGACTCACATCTGAAAAAAGCTCAGAGAACAGCTTGTAAAGAAAACAGCAAAATCCAATGCCCTGGGGAGAGGCACCAACTACTCACTGAAATTATTTTCAATGTAATTATGCTCTGAGTGATTTAATGCCAGACCCTCCCATCCAGGTGGGAAATGAGGCTAGGGAGGCAGAAGCAGGAAGCCAAAGCTTTAATGACCTGCCTTATTGCAGACAAGAGACTTTAATTACTTTCTATTGGAAAAGCCAGAATTTCATCCCAAGGAGAGCAGAAATTTCACATGAAAAACTGCAACAAAAGGATGATTTTGGTCAGGGATCTTTCCGTGGCCTGAAATAACATCCCTTCATCTGCCATGGGTACAATCCTAGCCTAAATCTTGGGTCCCCTGTCTGGTTGGGATATGTTTATACCAGACACTCTAAAACCTCTCCAGAGGCATTTCATCCTCTGGCTGCAGAACTTTTGCAACCTCAGAGTGCATGATAAAATCACTGTTGGTCATAGTGATGCTTCTGACAAGGAACACACAGTGATGGGACTGCATGGAACAGAACAAACATCATTTATGCAGTCTGATATTTTGCTATTCTTGCTGCTTTTATTTGGCAAGGGGCCTTCTCCAAGCCTGACCTCCATTTCTGCTGCATTTTGTGGAAAAAAACCAAAAAACTAAAACCCTCCACAAACAACAAACAGTGCAACTTAGGCAATAATACAATGCAACATCAAGTAGAATCAAACAGTGGACTCAAAAATCTTCACTTGTGCATGAAATGCACCGGCAAGGTAACTTAATAAAACTGGTTCAGCCTCTATTATTCACCCAATAAATGTACTATATTATAGGCAGAATAAGTAACTAAATATCATATGCTGAATTTCTCAGCATTTGTTTGTCCTAAAACAGATTTCAAATAAAACTATTATTTTATGTACATACACACTTTAGAATAATACACTGCTGGTAACAATAAATTAATTTTATCAGAAGTTTTATTACTGATAAGTTAAACATGTAAGAGCTGCCCTGCAGACTGCTTATAGTTTCATTTGATGTTTGGTTTGTGTAACTCAGGAATGAATGCATTTGTTCAGCCCTAAGAGACTGAGGAATTTGCTTCAGGTGGATTTTCCTTCCTTAGTAACCCAACTCAAGGCATCAGCATTTCATCAAAGAGGGTTTGATATTTATAATGCTGCTGTTGATTTTATTCTATCTCCTACATGAAGGGCTCAGGCACATCTTTCCAAAACTGCAGAAGCTTGAATATTCCTCACTGCTATATTCTAAGCTCAAAAGTGATTAACAACAGTAGTACTCTGGGATTTAGTTTTATGTCTGTTTTTGTGTTTGTATTCCTTGATACTCCTCAACTTCAACACCAATTTGAAGGAATTTTTCTCATTCTCTCTCTGGAGTTATGTTGTAGAAATAAGCTCTGCTGCCTCTGCAAAGCGTGAAAGCTATCAAAACCAGATGGGGTTTAGACAGTATTTTGTAGACTTACAGTGGGTCTGGACTCCTGGTAGCAAAAAGCAAAAATACCAGTGTGCAACCTGTCTTTCCTCACCAAGGAATAGTAGGAAAAGATTTCCCAAAGGAATGACCCACATCAGCACCTATTGAAATTCTTCATTGAGCCTCAGAATTGATTTTTTGTAATTAAAAGTGTAGCTGTCTTCTGTCAAAAAAGAAAATAAATGTAAGTGAAGAAATCACAGCAGGTGATACTGCTTCACTCCATTCCTAAAAAGATGCACATAATCCATCTTTCCCTGGAAATTGAACTGGGAACTACCACTAATAGTTAAAGAGCTTTATTAAGAAACTCAGAGTTTCCAGACATGTGCTCAAAGATAACATCAGTGTGGGAGAGGTACAAGTTGTCCAAATTTTGGGAGAATAAGTTCTGTCCATACAGGAAGCATTCAATTTATTCTGACTGTGAATTTTGTTCAGTAAAATTCTGCAGTAAAGATCTGTCAACAATCTAAATACAGATGTAATCAATTTAAGCTCCAACATTCTTATTTAATAAACTAAAATCTCCACACTTTAAGGCATTTCAGATCATTTCACTCCAGAAGAGGTAGCCCAACCAAAATATATTAACAATTTCAGATTTTTATTTCAAGATTTTTGGAACAAGATCAGTGTCTGCAATATTTACCAAGCCAAAAATCCAAGTATACCTAAAGATTTATTTGTTTTCATACCTCAAGGCAAATGAGCCTGTATCCTGCAGAAATCAAAATATGTATTTTTTTAAAATTGATGTTTTTGCAAGAAATTCTGATCCAGCAAGGTCACAGCCACTACCATGGTAACACCAAGAGGAAACAGTACATTGGGATTTCAAGTTTCAGGACAAATATTAGATAAAAGAGCTTCTTCCCCAGCCTGCCCTGCATAGAACAACACACTGCAGAAGGAAGAGGTCCTGCCTGGACAAAGGTGCTGGGGTCAGCCAGCCCAGAAAAGGAAGAAGGAAAAAATCCTTCTGCAGGTCAGCTTAGCACTTGCAGCTCAATCAAAAGCAACCAGCTGTACACTGCTACCTCCCTTTTCTTTAGAAGCGTTTAGGGACCCCAAAAAAAGGCAGAAACAGGTGAAAAAACGGAGTGAGGCAACCCAAGGGCACAGAAAGCACGGAGCTGTTTGCGGACGGGGCTGTGCCGCTCCGGGCGGTACCTGGTAGTTCTGCAGGAGGATGAGGCTGAGGTAGAGCTCGCTGAAGGCCAGTTTCAGGTCTCTGATGTTCCTGTGCTGCACTCGCTCCTCGTGGGACAGGTGGAAGACGGGCTTTCGGCGCCGCTGCAGCGTGGAGGCGCCGCTGGCCTCCTTCTGCGCGTCCAGGGTGGACTGCAGCTCGGTGCGCAGGGTGGTGAAGCGGCGCTGCGCCTCGGCGAGCTTCTCTGCGGGCAGGACAGCGACAGTCACCCCGCAGGGTCACACACGGCCCACCCCAACGCCTTCGTTCGGCTTGTACGCTTTTCAGACTCTCTACTGCATTAGTGTGTAACTCTGAACTTCATATAAAGTCTTAGCAAGTTCTCCTCACAGCTCACACAAAACAATCCTTTTCCAGCCCAAGGACACGGCTGCAGCTTCAACCCCAAAAAGTGCAAATAGCAGGGAATTGAGGAGAGAATCTGGGGAGGATGGGACTGCAGAACCTGGAGCTGGAATTGGACAATGAACCCCAATATGGAAATGCAACAAAACTTACAAAAGGGTGAAAATTCATGACCAGCTGTCCCTCTTGGTTGGAGCCACAGCTGGGC
Organism: Sialia sialis; assembly: GCA_009812075.1. Taxonomy (NCBI): domain Eukaryota; kingdom Metazoa; phylum Chordata; class Aves; order Passeriformes; family Turdidae; genus Sialia; species Sialia sialis. The sequence goes on along the minus strand of VRYO01001717.1, from coordinate 1,747,004 downwards.
TCTTGTACTATCCCCTCCTTTGAAGGCCTTTTAATAAATCCCTACTTTATTCCTTTAACACTGTCCAGCCTCTTTTCCAGGTAGTCTTTGTAGGCATCAACCCAGCCCTAAAAAAACTGCACCTGTTCCTCAAGTAACGTGCCTGTGGGTAAAATGCACTGTACTGCATGGTCTTCCCCCATGGCACATTAAACTCAACAGCTCTGCACATTTCTCTTTTCACAGGATGCAATCACAGACTGGTTTGAGTTAAAGGCCATCTCATTTCAACTCCCTGCCATTGGCAGGGACACCTCCCACTTGTTCCTTGTCCAACCTGGCCTTGGACTATCCCAGGGACTGGGCAGCTATGGCTTCTCTGGGCTGTGAAACCTGTGCCAGGGTCTCAGCACCCTCACAGGGCAGAATTTCTTCTTCATGTCTAATTCAAACCTGCCCTCTGTCACTGTGAAGCCACCCCCCCTTGTCCTGTCACTCCAAGTCTTTGCCCAAAGTCCCTCTCCAGCTCTCCTGCACCCTTTAGGCACAGGAAAGGGGCTGTAAGGTTTCCTTGGAGCCTCTCTTCTCCAGGCTGAACACCCCCAGCTCTCCCAGCCTGGATCTGAGCAGAGGTGCTCCAGTCCTCTGGACCCACTTCTGATGGGTCCATGCACTTCTTGTGCTGTGAGCCCTCGACCTGGATGCAGAACTCCAGGTGTGGGTAGAGTAGAGGAGGAAGCTTTCCTCATTAAACCTACGTAGAACACACAAGTTCTCAAGAAAAGAAAAAATTAGTATGGTCAAAATCAAGGGGCTGTCCCTTCAGCAGCAGTAGCCAGGAACTGAAACCTCTCAGCTTCTATCCTAGCTTTGATTTCTAGAGGATGCTTAGCCCAGCAGCACACAAATACCTGCTAGAGATGGAAGAGGCCCAGGCTGTACCTGGAGACTGCAAAGCAGCACAAGGACAGCGGGGCAGGCGTCCCCACAGTGGCTGGAGGCAGCAGGCAGGCAGATAGGGTCTCATCCAAATACCAAAGCACTGACCACATGTCTACTCTGGCAGCAGAAAAGCTGCTCCTCTCTCCCAAATAAATCAAGTGCACCAGAAGCATTAGAGAAAAATCCTGTTAGACAATATTATGAAACATGACAGTGAGTAAGCAAAGCGTTTTTCAGATCTGTGCACCCACTACTGACTACATGTTTACTATCTTTTCATGTGACAGTAGGGAAATCAAAGAAGACAAACCCCACACTTCAAATGTGACACTGAATTTTGTTACTCAGAGAGCAGCACGGCCCCTCTGCCAAGCTCCCAGCGACAGACAAACACAGCTCTGCTTTGATCAGGAGTTACAACACTGCTGTACACGATCTGCTGTAATAATTTATCCCTCTTTTCCTCACTTTAGAAACCCTGCCTCTTTATTTACTGGTTAAAGAGGCCACCAGCCTGCACTTAAATGTCATTTTGCTGTGTTTTCAGAAGAAGTCTCCCTCTCTTCCTCCCACCTCAAGTATGAAGAAGGTGTTCCTTTAAACACGCTGCTTTCTGTACTCTCAGAAAATAATATTTTTGGCTAAATAACAATCTTTTAAAGCTAAAACCAGCATAGTTAAGACTGTTATCGTTCTCTTTGTTCTGTACAACCGGTTCCTTCCAGGCTTTTTTTTCCCCTGCTAGGCTTCAGTCACAGCTCTGGCTGATAAGCAGGATCACAGACTGTGGGGCTGTTGGTGTTGGCCAGGAAGATGCTGACCAGGTTCAAAGTGTTGGAGCCACCTCCACCAGCAGGACACCAGAAACCACAGAGCCACAAGGTCCCTCTACTATGCAAAGCTCTGCCTCAACAGCCTCCTGGATTCCAACATAATTCTCTTCATTAATATCTTGCATAACTCAGTGATAATTCTCAATTGCTCCCCACTCAGATGTAAGATTTACTCTTCCTGAGTCTCACTCAATTCTGCCTAATTTTAAGAGCAAAACTACTCTATAAATAAATTTACAGTGCATAAGGTATTTGCCAGGAGGAGAATGCATTTCCAAACAGAAAACGGGGATCAGTATAGGAAATCAAGTACAGAGGAGCCTGAAACTATAAATTTCTTGCTTATAAACTTTATTAAAGGAAGAAGATTTAAAATGCAGGAAAGGGCAACTCCTCTCTGACAACTTCCACAGCTGCACAGACTCCACCAAACCAAGGCAATGCAGCCCACAGTGAGAACTGTCTGCCCACAGCTTACAACCACACAATATGTGCCACAAGATCAGACTGCAAAAACAATAATCCCTCCCCACTTTGGGAACTCCCTCAGGAAGAAGGAACAGATATCTGTTCAAATCAAAAGCCTTCATATAAATAAAGCTCACAAGTTCACTCTCTATATTAAAAACATCTATTAAACCATCTGTGGTACACTGTGATTTCTTTTAAATCAAATCAGTAGATATGGAAGAGTTTAAACTTATATTTTCAATTGAAAGCACTGTTCCATTGTCCCTACGTCCAGAAAAATCCTAACATCCATCAGCCTAATAACACAACATTTAAAGAAAATACCACACTTTGAAATATTTATGACTATAGCTATCCACAAAAAATGCCACTCCTGAGGAACAGCCATCCTGTCACCACCTTCTCTCTCCTGCACTGACTCCAGTTATCCCATCCATAAAACATTTAATCTTATTAAAGGATAATTTTTTTTTTTTTTATCATCAAGACTCAATGCAGAAGCAAAACCTAACAAAACATGAGCTGCTGTTCTGAAAACCTCCTAGGGAATTGCCCAGGGAAACAGCAAAGCAGGACAGAAATTAATTTCTCAGTTTGCAGTGTACTCCAAAATCATTGAAAAGTCACATAGCACTATCGCTAATTTCACACTATTCACCACTAATTTAACATTCTGAAAAGCGACTTTAAAAAATACGTTGCTCAAGAGAGTTAAAAAACAAGCTTAGAAACTGGAATTGCAGCATTTTGCATGACCTGATGCCCACAGAGCCCGCAGCTCAAGTGTAATTTCATGGCAAAGACCAATGAGAAATCCAAAACCAATAGCAGCAGACTTCAACAAATGTGTTTGCCATTAAGCAGCAGCTTTGCCCAAAAAATGCAGCTGGATCCTGACTAAAAGGGTCTAAAGAGTAATCACCTCAACTAAGCAGTTCCAAGCTGGTTTTTGACTTCATTTTCCAAGTTTAAATGGAAGTTCACACAATAAGAATGATGGGCAAAAAAGATAATTGCGCTAAAGAACCAGGAAAATTCCCCCCCCAGATTCCAGTTTACATGGGCATGGGTGTGATCAAAGCCTGTTTGACCAGTCAAGAGGGGATCCTCAAACTCCTGCCTATTTTAGGCAGCCCCTTTCAGCATTCCTTCCCTTCCCTACTTGTATGTATTATGTTCATCATTTTGCTTCTCAATTTAAAGCCAGGGTTTCCCACAAATAACAAAACTATTCCTAAATTAACCACAGAAATGTTGCTGGCTACTGTTTAGCCAAATCCTGATGATGGTGATTTAAAATATAACAAACCTGTCTAGAAAATCCCAACACAGACCAAAACTGGCCACAGATAAAACTTTAGCACTTGAATAGGCATTCTTCTGCTGGAACCATCTGAAGATTTTACTGCATTTTTTTTTTCTTTCAGTTGGGGATATAGATCTTCTTGAGCATAGTCAAAAAAATTGGAGATTGTTTATCAGATCTGATTTAGTTAATGGCAGTTTTCCTTTCCACTGAGCTGGGATAATAAACTGGGGAATTAAGGCAATGTTTGAAGGGAGCACCCAGGGAAGGGCAAAGAAAGGCTTTTGCAGCAGTCACTCCAGCTCTGAGTGCTCTGTGGAGCAACTGGGGCTCAGGATCAGGCCATCCCAAGAGGATGAGGTTGGTTGTGTATGGCAATCCTAGGTCATGCTCACTGAGGAGCCTTCGTCCTAGGGAAACATGATGAGGAAATGAAGCGGAGATCAACAGAAAACTTGATTTTCTTGAAAATGAACAATATTTACTGTAGTAAAGAGAGGGGTGTAATAAGCTGTGCAATAAACCTATAATAAATAGGAAGTGCCAGGTCATAATCCATGCCTGGAGTTACAATAGGGTCCAGTGTGATGAATTTCTGACATGATCAAGGGTAGGAACCATTGATGGAACATTTCTTGCTGTAGCTCACTGCTAATAACCCTAATAACAGGTTTCCATTCTATGAAAGTCACGTCGCTCTTCTGCGAATAAAAGACTTATTTTAATCTTATCACAGGAGGTTTTCAAATTACATGTATTCTCTCCTGGAACTTTTCGAAATGACAGCTAGGGGAAAAAAACCACCCTACTGTATGTTATTAATGCCATTTTAAACAATGCTGGAATGGGTGCATACATGTGGGTGCACGTGTGGCAGCAGGTCCTCATTAGGGAAAATTATAATCTGCATTGTGCATCTAAATTGACAGAACTTCCTGCACAGAGTCTAACTCACAGTGCACAGGATCTGATACGGCTCAGAAAGGAAGTTTCTGAGCATAAAAAACTCAGATCTGGGATAGAAACACAAAATCTCCCAGGGAAACAACACAGAGCAGCGCTCTGAGTTAGGTATGTATGAACTGTGTGCAGAAAAATGCCTATAAAGTGTAAAACTCAGCTGACCTAATAAAATATATCAATTTTACCTAAAAAATCCCCTCTTGTCCTGACACTCACTCGGCTCCAGGGAGCTGGGAGAGCAGGCACAGCCCAAAGGAGATTTATTTCCCTAGATGGAAGCTGAGCAGAGGGAAGCTGCAGTGTTCAGCCACTGCATCAGTCATGCTTTCAGCTGTCCTCAAGTTCACAACCCATATCCTGGCTGGCAGCAAAAGAGCCAGCAATAAAGTCATCACCCAATGGTTATGAAAATATTTTGCACAATTCAGCTGTGCCTTTGTTACCAGATTAAAATCAGAACTAGAAAAGGCTACCATAGTATGTTGCAAATCCTGTTTATAGCACTAAGTTAATAAACCAACATGTTGAGAGGAAGTATAGAAGCCAATGCTTCTATACTTGCTATTGCTGTATCTACATTTAAATGCTTTTCTAGTTGAAGCTCCACTTTAAACCTCACCAAAAGAGGCTGAAAATCTGAAGTGTAGTAGCAGGAGGAGCCAGAGCACACCAAGCCTTTTGCAGCAATTTTACAGAATGAATTTCCAATTAACTCATTCCAAAGTTGTTTTCAAATCACAGAACTTTCTCAGAGGAAACAACAAAAACACTCAAAATAAAAACATCCATGGCAATTGCTGCTGGATTTTGTAGTCCAGAAGGCTGCAGGGGTTTCAGTAAGAGTTCAGTGTCTAAAAACTTGTTGCACCCATCAAGATGATCAAACTACCATACACAGGCAAGCCCACAAGGGCTACTCCTGCAGAAGCTCAGGAATCACCAGCTAGGAGGCTCAGCACACCTAAAACACGGCCAGGAGATTGTCAGCATGGATAAGCTGAGAGGTTGTCCCTTCAGTTTGAAGAGTATCTCTATAAAGTTCAGCAGGATACCTTACAAGTTCAAAAAAAATGAAATCATCTGCCATTAATTCTCCCTCCAGCCAAATACCAGGGTTTAGCTCCAGACCTGTGATTAAACCAGAGCAGTTTTCCAAACAAACCCACCCTCTGATTACCTGATGGTAGACCTGCATCCCCACTGTGGTTATCCTGAAAGTTTGGGACCTTCAGGCCCTTTTTCTGTTGCTGAATTTTCCACAAATACACACAAAATAAGCACCTTACCTGAATAGAAAATGTTGATTTTGGCAAGTTCTTTCTCACAGGTTTGGAAGAATTTCTCTTCAAACGTGGCAAAACATCTTTTCACCGTGTCCTCATCTGTGTCTATAAAACAAAACAGAAAAACAAAGAAGTTGTAACAGAAGAACACAGGAACCATTTTGCAAGTGGCCATGGAAATAGTTCTTCAGGGTAACTCCAGCATCTTTGCCATGCAAAGGAAGAAGAACAACCAAGTCCAAAGGGCTCAAGGGAATACATATTTGCTTGCAAAAGGAATTGCACCAAGACAGAGAGGGACACACTTGTATCAACGTTAACAGCACCCTGACCAAAGTTCCCATCATCTTTTTTGATCCTTCAAGTGCTATTTCAGATCTCACAACTCCATTTTCCCTTCCAAGACCAAAACTGACTGTGTTTGCTCCAGCTTAGCCAACATCTGTATTCAGAAGGGAAGCACCAAGTCTTTAACTGGAGCCTTCACCTGATCTTCCAAGAGGGCTCACTGGCTTCAACCACCATTCCCACTTTCAGCAGGGTAACCCTTCAAATACAAACATAGCCTCACAACAAAATTAAATCCATACAGAAAACTGTGTGGGTTCTTCCCTCCTGGAAAATAAAAACTTTTCTCGTAAGCAAAGCTGAAAGGAAAAGGCCTAAATTATGGTGATTGTGATCAGAGCCACAACTCTCCTTCACCCCACTGCTCTGGAAAAGTTTTAATTCTTCTGCAAGAACTACATACAATTCCATAATTAAAGTCAAAACTTGGAGTTAAAGCAGCAATTCAGTCATCTTGTTATAAAAAAATACAGTGCAGAATCTTGAAGACAGAATGCATTTTCTAGTAATTAAGAAATTAGTTTAATGAGTTAAAAAAAAAAATCAAGACGGGCTATAATTACCAATTTCAATACTGTCAAAAACCAAATGTTCCTAATGCTGCAGCAAGGCAGACTCTTCATACCCTCCCATAGTTACAGCCCTGAATCTTCATGCACTCTCACAGATTGCAAGGGTTAGTGCTAACACAAACAGGAAAATTAGGACTTTATTATGGTCTGAACAACGTTGAGAAACACACCATAGAACCACAGAATTGCTTCAGATTGGATTAGGATGAGTGAATCCAATCATTGTCAAGCCCACTGCTAAACCATGCCTCCAAGTGACACATCCACATGATTTTTGAACATTTCCAGTGATGCTGGTTCTACCAGATTCTAACAAATGTTGAAATACATGTTATTAAATTGAGTAAACAAATTGACTACACAGAAGTATCAGATACACATATTGGACTTTCATAACCAATGTTTTTCTTTTGGCACTAATTTCTAGGTAAAACCAACCTCAAGAAAATATTTAAATACAAAATTCCACCATTTCAATTTTTCTGATTTTTTTGGTTTGGCTCTGATATTAAGCACCACAAATCTACACTACCATTTTAAGGGATGGTATGGAAAAAGTAAAGAGCACTACACAGAACTGCAGTGTGGGGACAGCCTTGGAAGAAGTCTGGCTTCTTTTGGAGTTTGATGATGCTTTAAAGAGTAAACAGAGAGAAAATAACCAGTTCTGCATAGATGTTCTGCCTGGTGTCCACAACTCCACCACCCAAGGGATTGTAGAGAAGAATTCTCAAGGGCTCCAAACCCATTCCAAACTCCAAGCTCTGGCGTCCAGGATTCCTTTCTTATCCCATCATTACACTTGCAGCTCTGTGGCTACTCTGGAGGATGAGGAGCAAACAGAACCTGGAATTACAAGGTTTGGGCTCCTCTTTTCTGAAGGAGAACCACAGCAGCTCCCAGGGGTCATTCCAGCCCCGTTGGAGGGCTCTGGAGCAAGGATGAGCAATCCCACTGCACAGAGAGCTCCCACATGGGCAGCCTGAGCACTGCTCAGGGACATTTCAGGGACAGAAAATAACTCTGCTTCAGTGCTGGTGACTCCCAACAGCAGAGCCACACCAGCTGGAGCATCCCAGCAAGGTGATCTGAACTTGCCTCCAAGACTTGTAAATCCTTGACCTGACAGCAAAGCACAAACAGGGGAGGAGGGGGGGCGTGAAGAAGAAGAAATTACTATGCAATACTCAAAATGCAGAGATTTTATTCACTAGATGCCTGAAAATTTAGAAATATTTTAATCAGGAGGTACTAAACCAGGATGGATGTGAAAGGCAAATTCTCCACCACAAAGACTTTACCCATGTCTAGCAGAAAAGTTGCTTTCTGACTTGGGGAACTGCCATTTCCTGCACATAAAAATAAGTAATACAGAAATAAGAACACACAGGCTCACTGCTTTCCTCCTGTGGAAAAACCAAAACTCTCCCGCTTCTTTCTATGTTTCTGTACATTCACAAAATAACAGTAGGAACGAGCAAGTTCTTAAACTTCAGACACTGGAATTACCAAAGGATAAAAAAAATATTGACAATCTCTCTAAGTATGGAATATACTTGTTGTCCACACAGTCATGCATGGCTATTTCAATGCAAGTAAAATGGCACCTTCTAAGATACCAAAAAGCTCATAAAGCAACACAGAGTCAAACTAACATAATCAATGCCAAATAACACAAGTATCTTGTTTTGTAAATTATTGAAAAGTTTAAGAAATTACAAATAAGCGTGTTGAACAGTTTGACCATAATCTAAAGTTTAGAAGAGGAAAATGGGCTTTGAACACAAGTCAACTCCTACTGGAAGCCCTTCCAAAACCCTTGAGATTAGGGATTCAGGTCTCTATCTCAACCTCAAAACATTGCTGACTCAGAGGAAAGTTCTACATGAATTGTTAAAAATCCTTCTCTGAATGTCAAATGCCACCTTATAAAAGATATTTTGCAGACCGGGGTAGATGCCAGACTTTGAAAAAAAAAAAAAATTAAAAAAAAAAAATCAGGATTCCGTGTGAAGAAAAGGTTTCCCTTTGGTCGTGGTTCTACTCTGTTCAGCCATTGAGCTGCAATAATGAAGTGCTGCCAAGGCTACTGCCTGTATTTATTTATTTCCCCCCCAAGGCTAGGACAAGACAAGGCTGTTTTGCCATGAGAAAAATCACAGTGCCAGAGCCTGGCCTTGGCTTCAGGAGCTCCATGACAACAGGGGCTGTTTCTAAAAGGCATCCAGCTATTGCTGCCAAGGAGGGCTGGCCTAACCTTCCTTTTGTTCTTTTTCTATAGCCTCAATACTCCATTTACCCCCAGCCCCATGAACGAGGCTGCCAAGCAGACTGCCTGATCAATACTGCATCTTGCAGACCTCATCCTCCTATGGATTCCCTGTGCTCAATAAAACACCAAACAACAAAACACAGGAAGCCTGCGAGTCTCTTGCATTTACTTGCAAAGCCCAAACCAGCAGCAATCTAGATGTACTCCCCGCCTTGCCACATTTTCAGGTTTGCAGAGAGCTCAGACGTTGGCACACCTAAAATAGAACCAGAAGTTGAAAAATTAACACCCAAATTATATTCCTAAACTGTCCCAAGCATCCATTTCTCAGTGCTCCTCTCAACTCTTAATTTAATTTCTCATTTTCTGCAGCTGTAGCATATAAACAAATGATCAGTATCCTGGGCAGCTCTGCTCACTCAGTCCCTTGCAAGAACACACCAGTATAAGTTTTCTTTGTTGGAGCAGTGCCCTTTATAAGTAATCATTTTTACTAAGTCCTCTACTCTTTATCATGCTGAATTTTAAAGGGCTTTTAATTAAAAAAGATTAATTAGCTGTTATGAGATCAGCACAGGTGTAGTTCTCTGAATCACCTTCTGTTTGCCACAAAACAGCTTTATCTGAGTAATGTTATTTCAACACTTTAGCTACAGAGGAGGCAATTTGATTTATGAGAAGGGATCTGACATCTAGTCAGTGAGAAAAAACAAAAATCAACCTCAACATTGGCATTAAACACACCAAATAATGCTGAACAGGTGATCACAAGTTCCACATCAGCACCACTTTGAATATACTAATTTTTAAAATTTTTTCACACCCTCAAACCAGCACTCAACTCAGACTACAACAACAGAACTGTGTTATGAAAAATTAACAAGATTTAGAAGATATTTTTCTTGTTCCTATAAAGAGAGTAACTGCTTATACTTCTAGGCCCAGTGGCACACTAGAGAAAAAAAGAAAATCCACTTTTATTGCTACTCAAAACGCTAAAAAAGTGGGTCACTATAATGAAAACACGTATCTGTCTCCAAAATCCCATCAGCTTTGTCTGTCTACTCAACCATTGCAATTCTCTCATACCCTTGACAGATCTGCAGCACCAAGACTCTCATTTCCCCAACCTTTTTATACAGCACAGTGAAATCCTGCAGATAGAAAAATCAGACTGTGAAGTCTCTCAATGCAAGGGCAGAGATTATTATCTTTGCACTCCCGATGTGTCATCCTGGTGTTTCCTGGAGTATTTTTCCAAAGGAAAGGTTTTTCCACAAGGCAACTCCCTTTCTCACAACAGAAGGCCACACTTGGGTCAGCTGCAAATTGGATCATTCACTGAAACTTCACTGAGTAAATATTAATTACTCACCATGAGCTTTTATGTCCCATCTTGGGGAAAATAAAAGTTTGTTTGTACAGAATTTTATGTGCTTTTTAAGTACAGCTGCAGAAATTTCTTCCTAGGAAGAAGGAGGAAGCCAACTCTGCTTGCAAATGAAGGAACAATTGTGCTCATGCTATTCCACCCAAACATCTGAGATGCAAACTGCACATGTATGTGCATCTCTTCTGGAATTTATTCCATCCACCAAAAGCAATAAATTAAAATATTGTAAAATCATCAGTTTCATGAGCCAGTTGATATTAAAAATAAAGACAAGAAAATTCAAAGCAGGCTATACCTGCTTTTCTAAGCCATCACAAATGAGCTGGTCAGCTCTCCACTTAACAAATCCTTTAGCCTAAATGAGATTTGGTCATTAAATTATTGCAATAAAAAAGGACTACTCAGGTAGCAAATGAGACTGGCATTGCCTGCACGTGCAGGGTTTATATTTGAGCAGGGGATGGAGGGGATGAGAACTGCTGCTGGTCACCAACACAAGTTCTCTGAGATTTTGCTTCACTATTTTGTTATTTTTACCAATTAACCCAGAATGAACACAATCTATTTCAAAATACCTTTAGAAATGAGAATTTTCAGATTGATAAAAATCACGCTTCCTTGGTTTTTATACTGTGCTACTGAAATCTCACAAGGAAACCAGCCAGCTTCTTACAGATGGTTTGTTTAGCTGGAAAGAAAAAGCATCCTCCACAACATGCCTACAAGCTAGACATCCAACCAAGTGTCTACTATAAATTATTTCTATTTGTGACTCTGTAAACACATATTCTAAAGCAATGACAGCGTCCTGGTATGAACTTCACGTGCAGAAAAACCAGGCAAAAAAGTAAGCCACGTGAGAAAAGACAGCTGCAAGTGTCAGGTTTTGCAATTTACAGGGCACAGCTGTTCTACAGGTGCTTTTCTTCAAACAAGCATCCAGCACTCATAATCAGTCCTTCTGCAAGCAAGGAAGGCAGTACTAGTCTCTGTCAGCTATTCCAGGGGAGTCACTAATGCTTCACTTCTGTACTATTAAGAGAGTCACTACTCCCAGCAGAATTATAAAACTGAGGCTACGTGGTAGCTCAGATTTAAAGGGCAGCTAGGCAGAAACCTGTGATAGGGAAAAAAAAATTAAAGAAAAGCAGCACAAATGCCCAGCAGTATTTCAAAACCTACCATAAAAATAATGATAATATAGGATGGCAGACCTGGATGCCAGGAGACATCATACAGGGACAGCACTCAATACCCATTTTCCCTGGCTAGCAGCCACTCTGAAATTCCTCTCTTTTCAAGAAAGAAAGTGACGATTTACGTGCGTTTTTGCAATAAGCTAGACCAGAAATACTGCCACACACCCCAGGGAGAAGGAAAGACAGTCAATAGGAACTGAGAGTCAAATTTCACATTGACCTTTACTCCAAGACAAAGAATGGAGAAGCCAGGGTTGAGTTACTCAGCTGGTACATACTAGAACCTGTCCAGGCCACGTCTGCTGGGTTGTGACAAGCAGCCAGCGATGCAAACAGAGATCCTGCAGCCTTGTGGGATTACCAGGATCACACCAGGACATTCCCAGCTTACGTAACACACCTGCACCTTCCTCCAGCTGCTCACCTGCTGCCTCCAGTTCTGGCTTTCATTAGAACAAGACAAGACAGCAGCAATTATGGTTGCACAAAAACCCCACACCACAGTTTACACACCAGAGGTTAAGGAAAGCAGAGATATTCCAGCTTCTTACAGACCCTGCACCTCTCCATAAGACAACAGCTCAGCACTGGCATCCACTCCCTCTTAATCAGCCTTTAATCTGAGCAATGTTGCATCCAAGGTGGTATTTTTTTCCCCTTTTCATGAATGGTAGGGTCACCAAATTAAAAACTTAGCAGAACTTGTTCATGCTTTTAAGATCCACTGAATGGACCTCAAGCAAATAAGCACAACTGTGTTTTATGCAGCTACAAACCTGCCTGGAAAACATTCCTTCTGCTAAAACACATGGATGGAAATAAGGACACTTCCCTAGGCTGCCCAGTTTGGTCCTTAAACCAAGAAGACAAATTTAAAAGACAAGCACATGGCAGCATGGAAAACCAAGACCAGGGTCGTTGATAGCAAATCAGGTGCTCAGAGTTCAAACTCAAGTTTTTCTATCCAGTCACCTTCCTCACCTCTCCCTTCAGCCTTGCAAAACTCTGTGGATTCAGCAAATCCTCTGCTGATTATCAGGACAAGTCTCCCAACCTTTCAGCCAAGCAACAATTACACAAATATAAATGTAGGTTTCAGGAAAGGTAAGGCAAAATCACCCCAAGCTGTGGCGTTCTGGGCCAGCCCCCAAAGCAGTGATGGAACACTGGGGATTTGCATGGGAAGAAAACCTTGGAACGCCATGGAGATGGATGGGGACTGGAAATGCATCAGAACAAGAGGAAATCCAAGTAAACTCAAATACAGCAGAGATCCATCACCCTAAGACCCACAAATATTCTCTCTCTGCCCCATCTCCTGAATGAAGGTGGCACAGAAAGAAATAATAGGAAATTCCTAATCTTCACTAATGTGCTTTCTTATTTATCAAGAAAGTTTAGTTTGATATCGTGAATATTTTAATCAAGGCAAAAATGTTTCTGCCAGGAAATAAAGCTTCATAATAAAATGACTGTTTATGCTCCTTTTATTGAGCCTCCAGCTTTCATAGTTTTACTTCCAGAATTTTACTGAACAGCAACAATTACCTTCTCATTAAAACTGCACAAAAACTGTCAGAGCATCTGACATAACTAAAAGAAGAGAAGAATTAGAACAAAACTGAGATAACAGTCAGTTAAAGAATGTTGATATAGTGCACTTTAGGTCTTGTATGTATTAAGTTTTTCCAAGGAAAACCACATGGAGAAGGAGTTATGGGGAATTTTAGCAGGCTGTTCTTTATGCCTTCTCTTCCACACACATGATTCCCTTTTCCTTGCTCTGGTGCTGCTGCTTATCCAAGAGCACAGTGAATCAGTTCAGGAAGTTAATCTGGTATTTAAAGAACTAGCCAGCATTAAAACTGCAAGGCATTTAAAAACGAAACTGATCAATAAAGTCGTTTCCTGTGGTTTAGCCCTCTGAAAGAACTCCTTGCACAAAGGGAGGAGGCGGTGAGAGTGAGATTCCTCCTCTGGCAGCAGCAGCCTGTTCGACTGATTTAAGTGGAATATCACATCAGCTGCTTGGACTCCTGTGATGGGAGATGACTCAGGGCACTACCCCACAGCTCAGCTGACAAGGGGATGTTGGAGAAGCCAACACAACTCACTGCAGTTGGATTCACATGCGCATAACTCCCATAACAAACATGGGAAATGTCTGGATTATTGAATTACAACAGATTGAAGCATCCAAGCTTTGGTCTCTCTCTCTCAGCTGCACCTCCCCTCCTGCCAAGGATCCAGCACCACGTGTGCCTCCTCCAGCTCTGCCTTCTGCAGCTCTCTCATGACATCTTCATGGGGAAAAGCCATCCTTGTCCTGGATGCAAACTTGCTGGTTCTGTGTACTCCAGCACAACTGATGTTCAAACATTTTTGAGATATTTTAGTCTGCTTTCAGTTATTTTACATAGAAATAAAACTCAAAGAATCACAGAATGATTTGGGTTGGAGGGGACCTTTTAAAGGCCACCTAATCCAGCCCCCCTGCAATGAACAGGGACACCTCCAACTACATCAGATTGCTCAGAGCCCTATCAAATACTTGCTGTGGTGTAAAAATGTAAAACACTCAAAAGAAGAATTAAGTTGGAAAATCAAGTAAATCAAGAATTTACTGCAACGTGGTGTTACACAAGTGATTGCAGCAACATTTCGTGATGCAAGCTGGACCTTTGAAATGGGCAATGCCTTGATCAAAGTACTCTTGGACCACATGGCCGCTGTCCCCTCCAGATATCCCCTTCAGGTATGTCTTCTGCTGGCTCTGATGACAGACTTGAACTGTCACCCACAACCCACAAACAAGATAAATGCAGGGCAGAATCATCTTGAAATAAGAGTTTTAATCCTGTTCTTTCCATACTTTCTCCTCCACTTTCTTTCCCTCTTTCCTTCCACCAAATACACTCTGCAGAGTATATATACATTTGACTTTTTTTTTTTTAATTGCTGGCAAAAACCAGGTAGTGCACGAGCAAATGCAACAAGAAAAGTGCTAATTTATGCTGAAACAAGAGGCCCAGATCCTATCAGCATTTTCCCAGTGATAAAGCCATCTCTGCAAATGCAGCCTGACAAGCAGATCACCTGTGCTGCACCACCAGCCACACTTCTCCAGACTGAGGCTGGGAATTCTAAGCAGCTCTGCTCTTCATCAAGACATGCAGGTGGTCACCAGCAGGATACACACTGTGAGAGCTTTAATAAATGCCATAGTTCAGCATTAAAGCCCTGTCCAAGCCCTGTGTGCATGCTGCAGGACCAAGCCCAGCTCGCTTTTCTTGAGGAGGGCTTAAATAGCTGCAGAACCTGGACCCACACACTGGACCCACGCTTCCTGACTGATAAGTAACACAGAAGCAGAAGCACCAAATTAGGATTTACAAAACCCTGCTCAGGACTCAAGCACTTCTTTGAGTCCTTGCACCCAGCACACACACAACAATGCGCTGGAAAAGGTGAGTCTCAAGCTCAGTTCTCTGCTGGATCCTGTCAGGCAGGGAATAATGAATTAGGGGCCATAATAAAGTCTAAAACAAGCAGCAAGGTCACTTTGAAGCAGAATAGGAAGAAAAGTATACTCCAACCACAGAGGAAGAGTTTAGAGGGCTTCAAAATATTTCTTTTGAGAGATAAAGCTATTTAAACTCAATTACTTCATTCTGCTCCAGACAATTCAGTGATACCTTGGCAAACCAGAGTTAGCTCTGTTTTGAACACAGGTCTCTTTTCCATACTAGGCAGAAGGCATGGACCTCTTCTCTACATTACCCAAGCAAAGACTATCCACATCCTCAATTCTTTTTCAATAAAGCCTTTTTCAATAAAGCCTCCATACAACAACTCTTTGTTGGGAAACTCCTCTGCCTTCTCATTGTTTCCTCTATCCCTGTGCACATCATCATGGAATGGTTTGGGCTGCAAAGGACCTTAAAGACCATCTCGTTCCAACCCTTTTGCCACTGGCAGGGACATCTTCCACCAGACAGGGAGGTGGTGAGCTCAGAGTCAGAACCACCTCAAGGCTTACAGGAACATTTTGGTCAGTTCTCAGCAGATGTTCTGTGCAAAGGCAACACAGAAACTGCCCTTCCACATTTAGCCATCAGTCCCTCTTTGGTAGGTACCAGAACTGTAAAAATCACTTTACTACCTGCTATGGTTCTGCACAGCAAGAGAAACTCAAGGAAAAGCTTTGCAGTTCAGGGCGTTTCCATCGCTGGTGGCAAAATTGTGAGATTCTAAAGATGGAGTGAATATCTCCTCCTTCAAGACACTGAAAACTTTCAGGGAAATGGTGTGGTTAAGAGTATTTTAACTTGTGAAAAACAAAAAAGAGTAGCAGCTTGTGCTTCCTGATTGTAAGGCTGTCGGGACAGGAGGAGATGTGGAAGGGAAAAGGCTGCTCCAGCAAAGCACACCAGTGTCCCTGGAGAGACCCTGCTCAGCTCTGGGTGTTTGAGGGGAGGCAGGGAAGGGAATTACAGCTAATTGAAAACATTTTGCATAATTGGAGCTGATAAGAGACATATACCCATCACTCCAGGAAACTGTTTGCATCCTTACAACAATTACAGCACATATGAAATTCAGATGCTAAGCAAACAATTAGAAACACTAGCACTGGTGGGGAAAAAATACCCAAACAGGTGAATAAATGGACCATTACCATAAAAAAAACCAACAACAATACTACTTTTAGAGCTCTTTTCAGACACAGGAGAGCATGTTCATTAGAGATATTGAGGGCAGGAGGAGAAGGGAAATGACAAAAGGAAGATTAACAGAACTGTCTTGGGAAAGACTTCAATTAATATTAAGAACAACCAGAAAGACAAAACAAATGATGCAGAAACAACAACAAGCTCCCTGTATGGAGTACAGCAAGCACATGGTACAAAGACAAACCTACTTCAAACGTGCTCTCAGTGGTTTAATTCCCCCCCAGGGAGCCAACACCACTCAAATTAATTTTTCCTCTTTTATTTTACTAGCTAGTAAAGGCAAACAGTTGGCAAGAAGATAATAACCAAGCAGTTATCAGATGAAGAAAAATGCATTTTTGAGGTATCTCAGAGCAATGACACAGGGCTCAAGAGTGACTCTGTGCAAGATTTTACCAGAGGGCCTTTAAGTCAGGAACAGAACAGATGGTTAGTTCTCATAAACAGCACCTTCCTAAACAATTTGCACAATTTAAACCAATGTTTTTCTTTTTTAATTATATAATTCTAACTAAAACATCAGCAAATTAACATTAAGGTAGCTGCTTCTCCATTCAGGGCAGTCATTCTTCTGCTTTAATTCTTGCAATATTACAGCAACAGATGTTGTAGGATCCTCTCCACAACACTACAAAGCCTACCCAAGGTTATATTCCTCCTTGTTCACGCAGTGCACAGCCACCCAGCTGAGCCCTACCCTGCTGGATTAATTAAAACACATGCATTGGAGCATGCCTGGAGACACTGCGGTAAATTCAAGATAAGCAGAAGATCTCCAGTGCAGGTCCCCACAAGTTTGGAGTTGTTTTCTTCTAAACACATGCTCAGGTAGCATCCCTTGCCTTGCCTTCTTCTCAACACTGCATTTAAGGGGTTTGTTTAAATCCAATTCAAGCAAAAGCAGCATTCCTCAGATGCCACTTTGCTATGATTTAAGTACATGGAAGGAGCAAGTTCCAGTTCAAATGTCCTCCCTTCAAGGGGAGAGAAGATAGCCTTTCAAAGGGATTGATTTGGAAGTCTATGCCCACTTCAGCTCCTCAACAGAGCTACTGTGTTCCACGGGTAATTTTAGTTTAAGATTAAAATGCAGCAGAGACCAGGACTGCACTTGTTTGTTTGTCTGTTTTCCAAGTTAATCTCTTTCATTTTGCACAGCACAAGTCCCTCGCCAGAAACCACATGGGCTGGGTATCTCCTCTTGGAGCATGCCTGCCAGACTGGAACTGGAATGAATCCTTCTGAAAAGGATTGTTACACCCCAAATGAGAAGAAAGATTGAGAGGCATGTGATTCCCCCCCCATTTCCCCAGGCTCAATGCACAGCACTGCTGGCACTTGCTAAATAAAAAAGGCAAAAGGAACCATTCAGTAATTTCTATTACTTCCCGAACAAAACCTGGTGGGAAGGGAATACACAAACTGCAGAACTAACTGCCAACAGAAAGGTTTTGCATCCAAACACAAATTCGAAGTATGCTGAGGGCAAAAATCTCAATGGCCCAACTTCCTAAGTCACTTCTTATTTACATTTCAAAGGACGTGTTACAGAGCCACCACATTTAATTCTATTTTAGCCTTTTTCGTGACAGTGGCAAAAAGCCTAAATTTAAAGTCTCAGTTTCAGTATCAGCTGTGCAAATGAACAGAACAACAGGATTTTCAATACACTTGAACAAATCATCTATCACTTCTTTGGGACAACTTCCCAAAGAAACCTGGGTGCTGTACACAGCAACTTCACCAGCAGCAGTTATCAACACACTGCCCACTTAGAAGCTGTGGTTGACTTGAAACCTTCCCATTTGCAAAACCTGGAAAAGTCAAGGCTGATCCTTGTTTGAAGCATGGGTGATCCAGCTAGAACAGGAGAGATGAGCACTCCAACCTGCAGCTGCAGGAAGCAGAGAGGAGCTGGAGTCTTGTCCACCAAAGCTTGGAAAACCTTTGCCATGCTCCAGGAAACCTGGAACCAGTGATGAGCGTTCCAGCCTAACTCCCCAGAGCAGCAAGCCCCAAAATGGTTATCCTCACTGCCCCAGCCACGCTTTGAGCTCTGTGGTTGTGTCCTCACAGAAGAATTTTATCGCAACAGATGACCGCAGCATCCAGCAGCACTGCTCATGTAGCCGGCATGCTGCTAATCAAGAGCCAGAGCAGATGGAATGCAAATCTCCCAGCGAGGGGGGACCAGGGGGCTGTCACCAGCCTGCTCCCACCACCTAAATGAGCTATTATCAATTAGGAGCTAAATTCAGACGGGATTTTGGTGAAAGGCAACACTTCAAGGTGTTTACGGGGGAAATCCATCTGCACTGTCTAAAAAAATCCACCATGTGCTGCAAGGTTATTCTGTGCTGGTTTGTTCGTGCACCAGCACAAGTGGCAGTTGTCCTGATTTCAAGTCCTGCTAGGATTTTAATTTAAGCTTTAGGCAAATTAAGCACTCTCAAGTATGGTGATGATGGCCTTAACAAAGGTAATGTTATTTTCTTCTGGGTTTTTTTTTAAATTTTTGGCAAGTATTTCAGAGGCTGGAATCAGCTCCTTCTCAGCAGAAGAGAAGGACGTAGAAAAACCATCATCTAAAAGTCACAGAGAAATGAAGTTTTGTTACATCCATATTGGTCTATACCAGCAAGGCACAAAGAACCAATCTCAAGAGATTTGGGGATTAAGCATATAAAGTTTGGGGGTTGGTCCTTCAGCAAATTCAACACAAGAAGAACTGAAGCAGGCCCAGTTCATTCACTCAATTGATTCACCAACTGTTCTGAAACATGAATAAATATGTAAGTGGCTACTCTGCTCTAATTAGTGACATTCACTGAATCTAACCAGAGAGCCTGGACCTCCAGCCCTTGCATTTAGCTCTCAGTGCCTCTCCCCTGGGAACTGAATAGCAATCAGCTATGTAATGCAGGGATGGTTGCTTTTTTCCCTTCACATTTAAGGTGGAAAATTAGGGGGTGGGGCACAGGGATGGAAAAACAGAATTAAATCCTTAAATTCAGGCAAAAGGTCTAAACATGCTTAAAGAACTGTTTTGAGGGGAAAAATAATTAGAGAAGAAGAAAAAGCAATAAAGGAAAAATCAAAGCAAGTGCAATTGCAGAAAACACGAAGCAGATGATGCATTTCCTATGTGATAGCTTAAACAAGTCCCAAGGCACACCTCCCAGTCCATCAAACACCACATTTACATAAAATCATTAATTCATTACAGTCATGAAAGAACACAGGAATGGGTTAGGAGGGACAGGATGGAATGAATGAAAATATAAGCTAGAGACACAAGCAAAATGTCCACAGAGCTTCCTGAAGGACAAACCCCACAACTAAGCTCAAAGAAATATCTCAAACTGAAAAACCTTTGCTTTGCCAACACTAAACCACCTGGTTTCCAATATACAGAGAATTTTACACATGATAGTCATGCTGCTTGTGTGCCTGCCCTCTGTGGCTCTCTGGAGGGAAGTTGCTGATGCTGCCAACAAGAGTTATTTGCTTCTGGTTTGGTCTCCATTACCCTGGATTAGAAACACAGACTCTCTTCCTGCTAAACAAGGTCTCACCCACCTCTTTTGACCCATTGGAGTCAACTTAGCTTCTCATGAAGCTTCTTGTCCTTCCACGGAATTAATGGTAATTTTAAACCAAAAAGTAGTCCAAAAGATTAAAACCCCAGCACCCAGTAAACTTCCACAGAACATATGAATTAATTTTCAGGTTTCCTGGCTGTTTTATCACTTGATTCACACACACAGAGCCCAAAACTGCAATTCTGTAGCTATCAATCTGCCTCCAAAGACAGTGTTAGCACGGCAATCCCCCTACACAACACAAGTGGTCTTACAGACGGCGGCACTATTTTTAAAGCAGAACATGGATGTATTTTCCTCTCCTTTGCCAAACAAGTATATGAAATGTGCCACATGGCAGGTAGCATGCAGATGACAAAACAGTCAGAATTCAGCAGAAATACAAGATGGGGTTGCCAGAAGGATTCCAACAATTCTTTCTCAAATAAAAGAAAAAGCCCCAAACCATACTGACAGGTGCTCCACCAAAAGCTTTGTCACATCTTTGCTCTCCAGAGGTGAGAACTTCCACTACTTTTGTCATCTCAAATTCAGCTGGATGAAGGATAACTGCATTTAACACCAAAGGAGCATTCTGGGACTGGGATGTAAACTTAACCAAGGATCTGCTATTGTGTCTGCATTAAACTCTGAGATACAGGAAGAAGTCGTCCTGAATTTACAGACTATTCCAAGAGGAATTGCTAGCACAAAAGAAATAGCCTGCACCAGAGGCCAAGACAGAGTGTTTTCTGTAAGGGACAGATCAGGAAGAATGAACACACAGTTCATTCTGGGGAAAGAGTTTCCAGCTTTGGCACTCACCTGATAAACACTTGCAGGCTGTCGTACACATGTAACACTGCACACAGCAGAATCAAGTCTGAAAAAAATCTCTCTCTGGAATGAAATACATTCTTCATACAAACAGAGTCTAAATAACATTTGAAGTTTGTAACCAGGATCAAGCTGAGCATTTGCTATAAACACCCTGACATCTGAAAGGTCCGTTTGGTTTTAATACCCAACCTACGAGATTTGTATAGCACAAGGCACAGCAGAACACATCAACACAAAGTACCAAAGCAGCGAGGAAAAGCGCAAATGCAAATACATTTGAAGGGTAACAAGCATTTTGAAGGGTAAAATACCAGGTTTCCCTCTCTCTGGGATGTAGGGATACCTGGAGCATTCCCAGAACACAGAAGCCAGGCTCAGCTATCGGTTACAGGGGATTGTTTGGAGGGACACGAGGACACCCACAAGGCACAGAACACAAGAGTCACTGAACATTAAATCAATCTTGCTTCTGAAGAACAAGCTTGAAAAGACCAAGCTGAGCGAGCGGCTGCTGAACTAATGGGTATCATTTTTGCTTATTGTAAAAGAGCAAATTTAGGGAATTCATAGCAAGTGACATTTTACTTGAAAGCGTTTTTGCAGCTAACAGCAAAGAATTTTATCATTTTGGGTTGGCTTCTGCTGTTTGCAATTGAAGACCCACCAGCACATCCACCTAGCACGCCTTATTAGCATGTTGTTTAATGCCATTTAAGAAATGACCTGTGAATTGTTCTTTGGATACTCACAAACTACACATCTCTCCTCATTAGCAGCTTCATTAGCACTGAAAGATGAAAAATAAACTCTTTCCTTGCAAATGTAGTATAAATACATGCCACCTCTACAACTAGCAGCAAAGGATCAACAGCAACAGCCTGTGTTTAAAATATTTACAACAAAGTTTTGAGTAGGCAAATCTAACAAGAATTAAACTATGTTCCATAGAGGTGATGGTGTACTCAGACACATTCAGGATCCCTGCCAGTTCTTAAAATAAGGTTTACAAAATTGTGCCGAAGAGATTTTATAATTTTAAATAATTACTTTTTATTTTGAGTGGTAAAATGTTTGCCAAAGCGTTTTTATGAACCGTAGCCTACTGCCCTAGATTCCTCTCTGAAAATTGCAATTATTTTATTATAGTAAAATAGTTACATCATTTTCAGAGCCTGAAATGGTAATGCTGTCAAAAGACATACGCTGATAGATATTCCAGTGCCACTAGCAATGAAACCTGACTTCCTTTAACAAGTCTTTAACAAAGTCTTAATGAACCAACTTGTGCCTCACTGCAGCGTTCATTAATGAGCTGGGGTGAGCTGCCTCCAACGCTGCTGAAACACAGAAAGCTCTGAGCAGCTGTGGTGGGAGTGTTTGCATCCGTTTGTGCTGCTACCCACAAACCTATGGGTAACCACAGAGCTCACACAACTCCCATGCCTTGTTTCACCAGAGGCCAGGAAAACAGCCAGCGGAGCAGAGCAGGCACTGAGACGATGGAGGAACTGGAAAACTGAACCCACTGCTGGCTTCACCTGACAGACAGCTGCCAGAGGCCAGCAGCAGATGGATTCAGAGGCACTTGGATCTCTCTGCTACCTGGGAGCCCCTCACTGCTGCTATCCACAGACACAAAATCTTTCTGTGCTAAGTGGAGGATGGAGAGACCTTGGGAGACCTTTCCCAAGCAGTGGGAAGGAGAAGGTGTGGAGGTGGATCTTTTATTTACAGGAGTTAAAAGTAAGCTTCCTTTTAAATAACTAGAAAGAGCCTCAATTTCCAACAGCCAGCAAACTCTCCTAGTTTGGTTTTTTTTTCCTTGCTTTGCATATGCAGCTCATTAATGTGTTCTCCATCTGCACTCACAATTGCTCTCAACATTTGCACAGCTCAAGACAAAGATGTTCTGGGCAAGCCACAGCCTCTTCTGACAACTGTCACAAATGAAACACCAAATCAGTCTGGTGACATCTTTGACCCATGACAACACCGCAGCTTCTTGGAAGGAAATTCCTGGAAGAAATCGATATGGCACTATAAAATCCTGTCAGTTCTGCTATTGCTCAACAGAAGGACTGCATCAGCAAGACAAAGGCAACAGAAAATGCAGTCCCAGGATATGGGGTGGGATGGAAAAGGCTGGGCTGTTATGGCTGCATGAGCACTGGTGGCTTTATGAATACAACCCCAGAGGTTCCAGCAGGGAATGTATGGCAAGAGGAGACTGCAAGGCAAGCTCTGCTCCTGGATCTCCTGAATTCCCACTGCTGGGAAACTGGAAATGCCTTCCTTTGGAAAAGAAACACCATGCTGTAATCTATAAATAAATAAACATATCATGTCAAGAGCCACTTTCCTCTCTTACTTTACCCACTCGCTGCCCAGCTCCTACACATCCCGCACTGATGATGAATAATTCCCTTTTAAAATCAGGGCACACAAACAGGGATCATGAACGCAGAAGACTTTCTAACAAAAAACACTCTCCCATCCGTGTGGGATGGGGATACTTTACTATCATCTCCATCACAGCAACGCACTCAGTGCTGCAGCACGTCCCCGTGGGCTGTACCGAACTCACGCGAAGAAGCTCAGCGCGCACGGCAGCCACGCGAGGAGCAGCACGCAGCCCAAGAGCCCTGGTAGAGCACATTCCCCTCTTTTCCCTTTCCTTCTTAATCCACACTGGCACATCCTGACTTCTGTCAGTTTGGAGAGGCTGCTCATAGTTTTTATGAGACGTTGTTAGGAGTGCTTCAGGCACCCTCCCTGCGCTACCAGCAGCACGACGCATTCGCAGTCCTCCAATGCTCGCTATTGTCTCTGCTCCCACTTGTTTAAAATTCCTACAGGATACTGACATATCTCAATAGGGCTTTAATAATAGCCTAATAATTGCTCCAGACAATAACTTACATTGTATTGAGCGCTCGCCTGTTGGGGGGTGGGTAGAAGGGTTGCCTTGGTAACAACGAAAAAATCATATGGCAAATAGAGACATGAAAGGACACAAGCTGATCCGTTCGCTCCCTGCTCAAAAATCCGTGGGAAACGGTGACATTGGCACGAAAGTAAGGCTCTTCTGGTTAGAATTGGCAAATAGCACTAAAACCCAACTTATCTAGAAGTTTAATTAAGGCTTAGGTAAAGAAGATGTTATGAATTATGCAGTAAGGGCTAGAGGTAGCAGACACTACAATTCCAGCGTGCTGTCAAAGCCAATTCTCAGTTTCAGGAAGATGGAATTTTGTCATCTAAACAGCTTAATTTAAAGTGCTGGAGACAAGGTAATGGGGTCAGTAAACTCAAATGCTCTGAGCTCGTGTTTTGTCTTTGCTCTGCTTTGATCAGTTTTCTCTGGCAGCTTTCTTTAAAAAGACATCAATATTGTAATACATGGCAACTCACAAGTCCATTCCTAAAACATGGCAAGGATTGCTGCTGTGTGCCTGAAAACAAACATACACAGACATATTCCCACATTTGTTCTACAGAGCAGGGAAAAATACGTCCTGCAAGCACAATCTACCTGGCTCATCCCTCCCTTCCATCCTCCAAGCCTGCAGAAAGAGTAGCTGCACACCAGGAAAAAGCACTCAAAGAGGCCTTTTTGGTTAATAGGGGCATAATGGCTCACAGGTTCATGCTCCACGTCGGGAAGTGACAGCAGCAGACAGCAGCCAGCACTCCATCCAAGAGCAGTCACGTTAATGGATATATTAAGATCAACCTGCCCAGCAAATGGCAGAAGCACAGTCGCAGCAAAGCTGCTGCGGGAAAGGCTCCCCTACGACTTTTTCATTAGTTATCGCAAATTAAATTAATTTTCCAAAGCACAAGAACAATGATAACTAATAAAATTCCAGTCCCATGATGCCATTTAATGCCCATCTGTTTCTGAGGAACTAGAAGAGATGTCTGGACATGTTCATGTGTCCCATCAACATCTACTGGGGGAAGCTGTGAATTCACAAAATTCTTCATCGTGGAATTATAGAATTGTTTAGGTTGGAAAAGCCCTGCAAAATCATTGAGCCCAGTCATTAACCCAGCAGTGCCAAGGCCACTACTAAACCATGTCCCCAAGTGCCACATCTATCTACCTATCTTTTAAATCCCTCTAGAGTTGGTGATTCTTCACTTCTCTGGGCAGTCTCTTCCAATATTTGACAGCACTTCCAGCAGTCTTTTCCCCAATATCCAAACAAAACATCAACTTGATGTAGTTTCCTCTCATCCTGTCCCTTATTACCTGGGAGAAGAGGCCTTCCCCCGTCTGTCTACAACCTTCAGGTGGTTGTAGAGAGCAAAAAGATCTCCCCCAAGCCTCCTTTTCTCCAGGCTGAGCACCTCCAGCCACTTCTCATCAGTCATGTGCTGCAGACCCTTCCCCAGCTCCACTCCTTTCCCTGGACACACTCCAGCCCCTCAATGTCCTTCTTGTCACAAGGGTCCCAACCTGGCGATGACACACAAGATCCCTGGTCAGCCAGGGCTGACAAAAGAAGTTCAGGGACATGGTTTCTCTGCTGGTGATGATGGCAAAGACGCCTCACCCCTGTGGATGAGGAGGACACCGAACAGCAGGGGATGGAGAGCAGGCAGGAGCAGGGAATGCTCTCCTGTGCCAGGAGGGAGCTGCAGGGGACATCTCACCCCTGTGGAAAGGCCAGCCCAGCACTAACGAAGGGACACAATAGGCAAGAAACCCCACTCTGCTGGTAGGAGGCTCTCAGAAAGGCAAAGGACAAAGAGCTCCTCTTCAAAGAAAAAGGGCACAAGCTGATAAGATGGATTCCTTCCAGCACAGCATTTTTTCCCTAGCAGCCAAGTAAAGGGGTTGGGCTTTCTTGCTATTGCCTTTGGAAACAGGATCGGAATACAGATATTTAAAAGCATGTTCTGGCACAGGCCCAGTTTCCTTGCCAGCAAGATTTTCAACCTTTAACACCAAGCAAAATCCTACTAATTGCAGAATTGTTCTTTCTTCAAAGAGTCGTTCCAACAAAGCTTTACAAAACCAACGACAGCAGATGAGGCCGGTACTGCTTGTTTATTCTGCAAAACACTTCATGGCAGAAATTTAAACCTACAGGGATGAGGAAAGAAGCAACATTCTGTACTAACTCCAGAGACCCCTTTTCACTTTGAATTTCAGATTTCAAGCTGTCTGCAGAAAGCTGGAAGAGAAGCTGTTCACTTCTACCACCAGCTGGAAACAAAGCAGGGACAGGAGAAAAAATGGGGATTGGAAAAGAGCTGGAAAGGTGAAAATCCCCTGGGACATCCTGATGATGCTTTTCCACGATCACAGGATACCAGGGCACCTCAAAAAAGGAAGCGACAGCCTCCTCTACTATAAGGAGCATTTATTCTCAAACCTGGGAAGAAAGCAGACTGCTGATAACTGCAATTTAGTTCAGCCATCCAAACTGACAAACCGAGGCTACACATATGACAAAAAAGCCTGGTTTATCTACAGCAAGTACGTGCAGAATTTTTCCTGCCCGGAAACACAAGGAAAACTCTACAACAGTCTTGTTATCCATGTTCCTAGGTAAGTACTTAAGGCAGTTGTCTGTCTTTGGCACCTGTACTCCTAAATTACAGATGCAAGAGCAAGGGTCCCAGAGGAAACAGGCATTTCTTCAGTTAAATGGTTTCATTTCAAAATAAGCCAAATAATCTTCTCAATACCCTTCAATATCCTTTTGGTATCCCAATCAAGAAAACTTAGGAGGAGTAAAAGACTGCTTAGAATAAATCCCTAAAGACAGACAGATGCACACACAGACATAAAACATTTTTTTTTTAATTAAAAACTCTGAAAACGCTTTAGACAAATTCTCAAAGGAAGAGAAGAGATGAGAGGTAACAGGGCTGTGAAACAGCATCGTGGATACTGAACATATACTGACATCACAGTGAGGGGAGAAAAGGTTAAAAACAAAGCAACAAAATCTTTTAATAGGTTCAAGGCTAAGTAAGCACATTAAACAGTAAAAAAACAAGACAGACTACAGGAATGTAAGGGCAGGATTAACCAATTATGATGCTTTTGCAACAAGAAAAAGCATGCTGCAAGGCAGTCTGAAGCAAAACCATGACCCCCTAGGAAGCAAAAGCAGTTTCTTGAACATTAAGCAATGGAGAAAAATGGACACAGGGACAGAAAAGCTTGTTTAGGAAGAAATTTATGCTAGAGTAGGTCTTTTCCATGGCAGTGCCATTAATGGAAAAATTATGAAGAACCAGCATCTAATTGATTCAGTTATGAAATTTAATAATATTTGCCCTGGGGGATTGCTTTTTTCTTAAAACAATATTATTTTAGGTGAGGTGCTCAAAGAAATTAAGATCCAGTTTAAAAATTAAAAATAATTAAAAAAAAAATTAAGTACTCTCAGCTCTTAAACATACCATGGGCAAATATTAGAATTCCCACACCTTGTTTGCAAATAAACTTGTGTTATAAAAAGTCTAGGCAAATATAATTAACAATAGAACTGGCAAAGATCTCTAGGTTAGTTCTGAGAGCATAACCATTACAAAGAAACAAAACCATTTTTTTGACCTTCCTGCCTCTGTACTCAAGGTCTTTGCCCCAGTCCTACTCCTTCCAATCCAGTACCTGCCTCTATTTCAGTCCAAGGCTGAGCTCTGAATGGAACAAGTGTTGTCCTGCTCCTAAATAAATAAATAAACTGCATCTGCCAGGAGAAAATAGAGAAGATATTTTGGGTGTTCAACACCTTTACTTACAGTGACTCTACTTCTGAAAGACACATTAATATACATTCAAAATCTTCAATACAAGTCTAAAAGAAAAATTATAAGACTTAAAAATCTGTCTGTACAAAGAATGTCTTCCTCTTACAGAGCTCTTAGCAGAGCTTTATTTCTAACTGTACAGACTGAATGCAGTGGCATACTCAACTCTTTTGGATGCAAACCACCTGTCTGGGAGGTCAGTGAGCTCCTCTTGAGTTGGACTTATTTAGAAATGAAACAAGACAAGGTAGCTAATGTCTGCAAAGGAAAGCTGTTGAGATTTGTAATGTGAAACAAGAAAGGGAAGTCCCAGCAGTCTTTCACAAACTGGTACTTTCCCAGTGATCGTTTCCTTTCATCTCAAAAAGCAAGAAAGCAGCTGAAAGGCCCAAAGACCTCTAGATCATGTGCATCTGTTACAACAACATCCAGTATAGCTAAGCTGAGACAGCCTAAGAAGACCAGGTTTATTCACAATGGAGATGATCCATGCCAAAGCCTTACTGCAACTTTATAATCAGAATGTGGAAGCCAGACTGTTCCTGGAGGTGCACAGCAGGAGGACATGAGGCAATGGACAGTGCCTCGTTAGGAAACCCAGCTGGAGGAGAAGTTTTCACTGTGATGACGGCTGAGAACTGGGCTGAAAGTCCAGAGAGGTGGTGGCATCTCCATCCTTGGAGATAATCCAGGCTCTGTTAGATGAGGCCCTCACCTACCTCATCTTGCTTGACTTGCTTTGAGCATTATCTTGGAGCAAAGACCTCCTGAGTAAGAAGAAAATGTATCATTGGAGAGGTCTCTAAGATATTAAAAGCAAAAAGGAAAGCCATATACTTCTCTTTTTCCCCACTCTCCCCTTCACAGTAGATTCTTTATGTCCTGTAGAACCTGCAGGAAGAAGAGCAGGAAACCAGCTTCCAAATGCTATTCTGCTTATCCAGAAAAGGATCTGGAGTACTGCTGTAGTCATGAACAGTATGTTGCTTTTTTCAAAGTTAAATTGCCTTTCCTTGACTTCAAAAGTGCTTTACACAAATACGAGAATACTGCAGGGGATGAAAAATATATTCATTTAGGATCAAAACTTGTAGCTCAGAAATCTATGTGGAAGGTTTTAAGTGATAGCCAGTCTAAAAATAAAGAATGTTTATCTACTTCTTGAAGAAAAAAGCCAGTGTTAGCCAGAGCTGAGGGCAGAGAACTTGCCCCTGCTTCTGGCAAGGCTGAATTCCCACTGCCCGTGGATCTCCAGGACAGAAAAGCTTTGCCATGACACTGAAATAACACACATGGTGTTGAGATAAATGTGCATGGAACAGGACAGGCTTCACCAGCCTCTAATTGCTTTAATTCACAGAAATAATGTATATTTTAAAATAATTTCCTAGAGAAAGATCATGAAATACATTATTATCCTTTGGCCAGCATTTATAGTGCTTCTTAAGACAGTATGTGTGGCAGTCCTAAGTCCATCTCTCAAACCCCAAAATTAGAGCCCTGTCTCTGCCCAGGGCTGCAGCACACAGTTCAGAGTGAATGCTTGGTAAATATGAACCCACTGCTGCAGAGAGAGCTCTGATCCAGCTCAGCACATCATCCCCACCTCCATCTGAAACTTCCTTCTCCAAGTCATTCTTCCATTAGAAAATGAGGGTGACTAGGAATAATCTGATTTATGAATTGAAACGCTGGATCAAGTCCCATGGGCAGAGAGTATGAGGAGTATCTCTCTCTTTAGTTTGGGGCTACCCGAAAATGAGGGCTGTCCCCAAAAAACCCCTCCACTTCTATCCACAATTGAGAGCAGCAGGTGAATCTGCATTTTGGAAGTAGGCAAAGCCACCCACCTGCCTGGCAGGACTCCAAAGCTGTGCTCTGAAGCTGGGTATCAGCACTGTTCCAGCAGCATGGGTGGCACAAGCAGTAGCCCTGGAGTTGCTGCCAACTCCACACTACCATTGAGGGCAATGAAAATTCTTTTTTCCAAGCTACAAAGTCATTGGTGAAAGCCAGGAAAAGCAGGAAATCTAGTCTCTGACCTCACTTTTACTTTTGGAAAAAGCAAGTCTGAGTAGCAACATATTTGATTAAAAACCTATAAATCAATTCACATTCATTGGTCCCAAACCTGATTAATCTTCTGCAAGTTCTTTGACATTTCCCATTCCCAAATCAATCCACATGTTGGGCATTTCAATGCATTTGTTACCCCCTCATGATGAACTGGTGGCATTTCCTGCAACAAGGGACCAATCCTGGGGGCTGGAGGCTTTTGGAGGCAGAACGAAGTGCACCCCAATCATTCAGTGCCTACAAAATCACAGCCAAAGAGCAGACTGACAATTAAATATGTAACACAAGACAGGCACCTCCATCTCCTGGCTACCATGTGGCCTCCATCTGCATCCAACCACAGAAAAAATGCTCCACATTTCTACTGAGAAAACCAAGGCATTTCTGAAGTTAATGCTTACATCTTCAACCCATGAGGGAAAAAAAATACATCCCCTTTACAGAAGGGTGAGGTAGAAGGAAAGAAGCAGAGTTGAGTAGAGGGCCTCCCTCATGGTAAAGACATCTTGAGAGACTGCTGAAGGAAGAAAAAAACATGACCAGACAAGTAGAAATGCAAGAACTGCATTTCTTGTGAATTCCTAAAGCAAGAATTATGTATCCCTTGTGGCTAACAAGGCACAACAAGGCTACAAAAACAGAATATAAACCCCCCAACATTTTAATATGTGAGAAGAGCAGCAGTAAAGGTCTGGACTGCAAGCAGTGAAAACTCTGCCAAAGAATTCATGTGCCATATGAAGGCTGTAACATCAATAGCCCCTAAAAACCACAAAGGGAAATGGGAAGGAGAGGGCTTAGCTAAAGCAGCACATTTTAAAGCTGTCATCTTATTATCACTATGCCATGAGTTGGAACAATATATGTGTTTGAGGCATACTGGAAACCACGGGTTTAATTAAATATATTTATGGAGGTGCTTCTGAGTTTTCCAGAGTATTTTTTACAGTCCTAATGCTGTTGACAAGACGGGAAGTGATATTCATATCAAACACTCCCCAAATACAAACACCAAATTCAGTGTTTGTGTTTGAACCGTAGGATGACTCAGGTGAGAAGTCAAAATAGAAGAATCAGAATTCATACGGAGGGAAGAGGAAGGGCAAAAAGAGAAAAAAAACCCTCCCACTTCGATACAAGAAGCAAGATAAGGATTAGGGACCTCCCAGGAACGTAAAGGTCACCACCACCTCCTCACCTGCCATTGGTTTGGCCTCTGATTCAAACCTGCAATAGTTTCACTGATCATTGCTGCTCCTTTAACCATAAAATCAGAGTGGTTTGGGTTGGGAGGGACCCTAAAGATCATCTCGTTCCAACCCCCTGCTATGGGCAGGGACACTTCCACTGCTTCCAGGCTGCTCCAAGCCTGACCTTGGACACTTCCAGGGATCCAGGGGCAGCCACAGCTTCTCTGGGCAACCTGCTGATCTCCAAATTAGTGCTGGCACCCAAGAATTCTCCTTAATACTGAGAAGAAAGTACAAGACTGGTGAGCTTTGAAAATTCAAGTTACACAAGCCGCCTACTTAAGCCATCACCTAAGTGATAAGAGACAAGTTCACCAGTTAAAATACCGGCTCTCACATCAAAAAGATGCAACCAAAAAAAAAAAAAAAAAGCATTAAATAACTGGGTACAGAGGCTGTTCCAGATTTAATTCTATACTGAGAGTGAGCAGAAATACTTTACTTCACATTTTGTTATAAAAGCATGGAATGCAAAACTGGTTCTAGTTATCAAGGTAAAAACTATTAAACCCTGAATGTCCACAAACTCACGTTACAAACACATATAATAACTCAGCAAACTAACAGAGCACCATAATGGTGTGAACTGGGAAATATACCAAGCTAGACTGGCATTTTTCTAAAGCAAACTAAAATAGTTTAAGAAGGGTATTGGTACAAGATGTTCCCACATCCTTAAACATATAGCACGTAGGGACTTCGACAAGCCCCAGAAATGGATAAGAGCTTTAATACTGAATAATCTTAATGGAAAAATTCTGATTAGCCTAAAAGAAGATAGGCTTACTTGTGGTACTAAGGAGAGGAAACTGTTTTAATACATAATGACATTGCTGTTTAAGTGTTTACAATTGCATCCTAAAGACTAAAATATTAAAGCTTTGATTTCTTCAATCCTATTTTCCAAGGCAAGCATCCAGTTCCCAGGGTGAGCTGTGTTTATTTTGATTAAAACTGCCACATGGAGTCAATACTACAAAACCACCACATCAGTTGAGATCCTCTATTGGCAAGCCACAACTTTGTTGAGTTTCTACTTCTTCAGAACCAAAGCTAATGCTGAACTTGGGCCAAAAAAAGGAGGAAATCAGTCAGAAGAGGACACTGAATGCTGCTTTTGCAGGAAAAAGAAATATTTTCCAAGAAGAGGCAAGCTACATGCTTGTTAGGACACACACAACAGTCACAGCTTTAAGGTTCAGACAGCAGTTCCCCATCACCTCTTCACCAAACATTTACACATTTTTCTTTTTCACTGGATTTGTTTCAAGGTAAGGAAGTTACAACCAAGAAACAGCTCCAACAACCCAGCTCCTCTAAAAACCCATAGCAGCTTGGATCTTGGGTTTTTTCGGAGTATACCAAGTCTTTACTAGTGACATTCATCTTTTAGATGAATTAAATGTCACTTGCTCTGCATATTTTGTGTAACAGCGTACAATTCAGGGGGAAAAACACAAGCAGAATTTTAACAGCTGCTGGAAACAACACCAGTTTAATACTGAGTTGGACATTTAAGGCTAAACAAACATCTTGAGGGTACCATGTTACCTAAATACCAGTCTGCTGAGAACTTTTAAAGGGAAGAAGAGCAAATGCATCAAAGCGAGCAAGCACAAATCATTGGTAGTAGCAAAGAGCTATCTAATAGCGAGGAAAAAACCATATACATTAACATTTCAAAATGTCCCTTGGGCTCAGCTAATTGCTATGATCAATTCTAGTTTGCTCACAAAAGCCTGGACAGCTAGCCAGAGGGGGCAAGCAGGGAACTGGGAATGGGAGATGCAACTTTAATGAGCTTTTAAACAGTAAGACAACATGCCAGTCCCCATGGACATGCAGGTGCAGCCCTGGGGACCATCCTCACGGAGCTCAGCTTCCCTCCCACCTGGCAAACAGCTGCCAAGGGCTGGGCAGGGGATGTGAGCATGCATTAATCTCCCTGTGCCAGCACTGCTGAATTACAACTACCTCATTTCTATCAGTCAGCATCAAAACAGGCTCTGCCAAAGCCAGCACCCCTCCCCTGATTACAGTCAGCCTCTGAACAAGTGGCTGATTAGACAAGCCAGCAGTACAGGCTTACAGCATTAAAACAATCATCAGGCTGCTCAGGACAAACTTGAATATTTAAAGCCAGGCATCCCATCTCACCCACATTATGTCCAACATATTAAGAGAGAGCTTTTGTATCATCAGATGTCCGTAATCAGACCAGACAAAGACTTTCAGCAGCCCCTGGATATTCAGCATCTCACCAGGAGGAAAAACTGGCTAGTGAGACCTGCTTTGGGGATGGGAAAGAGCTGGAGAGCCCGTGGGGATAAGAGTGCTGCATCAAGTGAAGGACAATGTCTCATTACCAGATGCTGTATAATAATATGGTAACTCACCCTCCTCCAGAAAGAAAGAACTTCCAACAGCACTTATTGAACAACTCCTAAAATACTGGGATTTATTTGAGAAAATGGCTCACAATGACTGCTAAATTTCCTTTGTCCATAGGCAGGAAAGCTTGCCATGTCAAGTGACAGAGCTTTTATAGTATTTAACACACCTTTTTAAAGACATCATTTCTTGTTTCTGATTGCAGAAGACACTAAATGCAAGCCACAAACCAGCCCAGAGTAAACCTCACCATGCCTGCAGACAGATCCCATGCCTTTACAGCACTTGGCTGCCTTGCCAAAAGACAGAGTAAAATTAGTGCACCAGACACAGGGACTGACATCTGCCCCACCATATCCCTCTTTAATTTAAAGCAAGCAGAGGGGGCGTAACAGTTCCACCCTTTTCATTAATAACTTCCAGTAGCTCTAACAGACATCTGCCTACACAATTATTTCTCCCGTTTTGTACAAACAGATGCAGTTAAACCCCTTTTTGAGATGTGAAAGGAAGACTGCACATGAAGGGTGCAAAAAAGGGACCTCTTTAGAGGTTTGCAGTGCCAGGACACTCCAGTAACAAGCAAATTTTACAGTTCCTACATGCTCTCATACAGCAAGAGGAACACTGATGAAGCTACCAAAACAAACTAAATGCTTAAAGATTGGTGCAAGTCACCTCACAATATTTAATAAAGACTTCTTACAACTGTTATGCTTTGACTTGAGAAAGATGTGATGACAAACTGTGTAAAAGAAGCTTCCTCTAAAAAACCTCTCCAGAAGTAGCTATTTATGGTCCAGAGTTTGCTTTCAGAGCTTAAATATATTTGTGTCCAATAGAATTTGCTGAATCCCTTTTTGATCTCACAGACTACTCCTAACATCCTCTACACCTGCAACAGGATTAGTTACTCCTTTTGCTCTGCATCTGGCAGCTGCTCCATTTGATGTCCCCTAGTTCTTGTTTCAGAAGAAAGAGCAAAGCTCTCATGTTTTTAATCACACAGACCTCTCTCAGTTCTCTTATTCAAGGCTGAATAGTGCTAATGAACACAATCACACTAGAGCCATCCCTCATTCATCCTCAGTGTCCTCCTTTGCACCTTTCCCAGCTTTGTCCAAGCCTCTTGAAGCAGGATATGCAGGTGGGGAAAGAAGAGCAACACCAGAACTACGCACAACTGATTAAAAATTACCATCTTTTTCTAGCAGCCTTGCTTCCACATTTTCACTTTTCCAACCCCTCAGCCAGCTGTGTCTCTCTCCAAAGACTGTGCATCAAGGCCAGCTCCTACTCAGAGTTCAGGTGCATTTGCACGCACGTTCACCCACCAAGGTGCATTTACACACTTCACTGCAACCCCACACACAACACAGTGACCAAGAAGAAACAGACATTCCACACAAAATGCTGACAGACAAATTAAAAATAAGACCAGCTGCAGATAAAATCAGAAAGGACTTATTTGGTACCCATTCTTGTCATGTTATGAGTCACTAGGGGTCTCAGTCAATCATTTGAGTGCACTGTCCTCGATAAAACATCAGCCAAAACTGTGAAAATAATATACAAGAAAGTTGCCATAGTTTCTTGATCTTAATTTCCACAGCTGGGTAACTATTATAGCAACATTTTGTTCCTTCATGGGGATGCAAGAGACAGCTTGTATAAAATTCAGCTCGGTAAGACTAATAATCAAAGTGATAAATCAACACAGAGGAAGAAGACAGAATGCTGAACCCACTTTGAGTCCTCCTGTTCAGTCAATCAAAAGAAAATGAAGCGCACAGGTTTTGTTAATTATTCACAGGCTCCCCATACACACACCTTGAACATTCAGCACAAAGCACTTAGGCATCAATACAAAGCACTTAGGCATTACAAAGCTGTAGCATCCTCCCAAGTCTGCCATTACACTTCCAAGTGGAATTCTTGTCTTTCCTGGAACAGTTCAGTCTGGCATATAAAATGAACAACATTCAGAGATATTAAAGAAAGTATGTATTCAAGTAACCGGCACTGCACAACATTGAGTGACTCCACCAAACATCTCCACATCTCAAGTGCAAAAAGCCTGGATCTTTCCGTAAAGTGTTACTGGTGCATTCAGAAAGCAAGGAGAATTCAAGGACAGAGGCAGGCTCAGGGGTGGGAGGCAATGCAGAAGTCTGCAGTCAGCTCACTGTAAAGCTCAAAGAATAGAAAAAAAAAATATATGTAAAAACACAATAATCTTGAAGATGAAAAAATGCAGTAGCAACTGCTACATTTAATGCATGGTTAGTATAAGGAAAGTAAATTCCTTTTCAGCTATACAGTCAGGTAACTCTCCCAGTCCCTAATAAGCTTTTACTTTTCCTAAAACCGGCTCCTCTGTTACTTCTGTGACTGCTGTTCCAATTCCTCAGTTTCCAGGGAGATGAGAACAGATCTATAACAAAAGACACATCAAAAAGAAAAATAAACTCCAATTTCAGCCCACACAAACGTCATCCTCACTATCTACCTGTACCTGGAATCCAGCTGCCATTAAAAGACTCCTTACCTCCCCTTTCTTAAGGATTGATAACAAGAAGAATGCAGTGAATGGTTTCACATTTTCCTTGCAAAAACAAAACTGAAGGGACAAATCCAAGACGCTAAGTCAATTCTTTGATGCAAAACAGGAAATCCAAACACTTAGCACATTTCTTAACAGTAAAGAGGTTTTTGCTCCTATGTCAATCCTTACAAGACTGCTGTCCTAGCAGATAGTTTTCCTGCAAGCATTCATGTGGAAAGATTCTCTGCAAGGCATTTGTGCCTGCAAAGGACAAGACTACTCAAACCTCTGCCTAGTTCCTTTAATAAAACTATCTCTACTATCATGACCAGTTCTTGGAATTATGAGAATCACAAAATCAAAGAATCCTAGACCAGTTTGTGTTGGAAGGGACCCTAAAGACCATGGGCAGGGACACCTCTGCCAGGGCCTCAGCAGCGTAACAGGGAAGAATTTCTTCCCAATATCCAATCTAATGTCAGTGTGAAGCCATTCCCCTTGTCCTGGTGTTCCAGGCCCTTTCCCAAAGTCCTTCTTCAGCTCTCTTGGAGCCCCTTTAGGCACTGGAAGGGGCTCTAAGGTCTCCACAGAGACTTTTCTTCTCCAGCTGAAGATCCCCAGCTCTCCCAGAATGAACCCAGACTGAGGTGCTCCTGCTCTCAGATGTCCTTCCCCTCTCAATGACACAGGGCTCACATGCCAGTCTGTAAATACAACAGAACTTATTTCCCTCATTCCCTCTCTTGGGTTATCAACTGCAAAATTTTACAGCACCTGAAGTCAGAGTTGAAGCCTCTTCACTTTACAGCATTGATTATTTTTTGTTGCTGGAGTAGTTAGATGCAGTAACTCTCTTCTACAACCAGTAATAAAACAAATGGGAAGCTCTGTGGCCCTGAGCAGTCATCCAATGTCATCTGCCTTCCTACCTTCCAGCTGGGACAAAGACTCAAAAAAAAGGCATTTAAAGTTCCTGTCTTCCAAACCAAAAAAACATTAAAACCATGAAGTAACAGAAAAGCAGCAATAGTATTCGATCCATTCTATTTCTTTTAAACACCTCCTATACTGCAGCTAGTCTGAACCTTTCAGCCAGCTCTCAGTGAGCATATCCAAAAAAGCACACTGGAATGCAAGTCTCACAGTCTCGAATCCAGGTATCTTACAGTTTTACTGAAAGAAAGGGTCTGTTCTCTGACAAATCCAAGTTTTCCTGTTATTTGGGTTTATCCTTGGCTACCCTTCTGCCTTCTGACAGTAAGAGTTCTTATACCAAGGACAGAGATCACATCCTCACAGATATGAACACACACTTTCTTCCAAAGAATGCAATGGGTTAAATCTTTAAACATTTAAACCCACTGCTAAGGTCATCCCTGCTATGTCTTCACCAAAGAAGCCTGCATTTTCTAGGAACTCAGCCAAACAGAAGGATATGTTCTTTCACTGTTTTCCAGTAGTTCTTAGAAAGGC
Organism: Sialia sialis; assembly: GCA_009812075.1. NCBI lineage: Eukaryota > Metazoa > Chordata > Aves > Passeriformes > Turdidae > Sialia > Sialia sialis. Next base: position 1,709,780 of record VRYO01001717.1, on the reverse strand, counting down.
CTTTCCTTATTCCTGAAGGTGGCTTCTACAAAATCTCTCCCATTCTGACAGGGGTTTTTTTTGACAAATATTTGGAAAACACGATCACCCTGAAATAATAACGGTGATGCTTGCTAGCACTGGGCAGAGTGGTTTCTTAAGGTATTTCCTCTGTTTCTTTTCCCAGTGAAAGTTACTCACTCCATTGGGAATTCCCCATTCCTAGCCCTTTCCGGTGTTCTGGAGCTGAAAGAATGTGATCCAGAAATAAGCTTTGTTTGCACATAACTGGAGGCATCACATAGGTATTGATTTCACATCTGCTTCTGCATGAGGTTTGGGTAACAGCTGTATCAACAGTGATGGGACATCCTGGCCATGGACATTTTACAATTACATGTAACACATTTTTGTGAGAATGTCACTTTTCCAGGTTAAGAAGAGAGCTGACAGTTTTAACTAAAGATTCCCTGTGTCGAGTTCAAGCTACCTGAAGTCATTCCAATCACCAGCAGGACGTTTCAGGAAATCTCCACAACAGACAAAGAAAAATGCCATGTTTCCCAGAGCATTCTCCCCTCCACCCCAGAAAACCTGTCCAAGTAGAGTGAAGATTCATTTGCCCAGGAGTTGCAGCCAAATGTGTAGGATGCTTCCCACAAATGCTCAATTCACCACTTGTTTTACTGCCCACGTGCACTGGTGATAAACAGAAGATCTCATGCATCTTGAACGATCAAAGCCTGAAGTTCTGGACACAAGTGTGGATACTCATTTCTGGCTTGAATTACATCAGCCAGAGCAGAGGTAGAAGCTGGAAGAAGCTCTTATCTAAATTAAGGAAGTCCTAAAGCAAGTGGGAAAACACACACTATTTCTCAGGATAAATCAGACAGTATATCTGTGTTAGATCCCATCTCCAACATCATTCCACCCTGGGTTTCTAGGGACATATTTAAAGGATGAAAGTCTATCATGATACTCCCAAAGGCAATTTCAAAAGAAAAAAAGACTAGGAAATTTTGAGGACCCTCTTCCATGCCCTGTGGAAGCCCTCAGGAGCTTGATACTGTGAGCTAGATCTGAGCCCCTTCACCTTACACTTTACTAAAAGATATTTATGAAGAAATGCCTGGTCAAAGTCTGCCTCCAAAGGTGACAGTCTAATACTGTTTCTGGATATCCCCTTAACCTTTCCTCCTCCAGTTTTGAGAGCAAAAAGTCTTTTTGTGTCAAGATATTGGTATCTCAGCCTTGATAAAATCACTTAAAGATTTTCCAAGGCACCTCCTCACTGCCTACCCATCAAACCTGTGTGTCAGGCAAAGGGAACTGGGCCTACTGTAAAACATAATAGAAAATAAACACAGAGTTTTGCAACACTGCACACTCTGAAAGTCTACACCTACATCCTTCTAGTCCTCACACCACCACATGGCTCTGTGTAGCCCACAGACACTGAGATGATGTAAAAAACAGCTCTGCTGGTCTCAGTAAATTCCACCATGACTAAGGCCCAGTGACTCAAGGCTGAGCAGCACTTGGTTCAATAGTCATGGGGACACAGAACAAGAAGTGAGACATGGCTTTTCCATCCATACCTAAAAGCTGTGCCCCTCATCTGTCCATAAAGGACAGCTGAAGGACAGCAAAATCTGCTGCCAGGGCCTCATTACAGACAAATCCCTTGGGCATTCCATCTGTCTTGGACATTTCATCTCCATCCCTCCAGTTTCACAGATTTAATAAACTCAAACTGAGGGAGTTCCTTCTAGCAGCTATATTCTCTTATTGCTAAAGTAAAGATCTAAAAGCTTTTAGGGAAATCTTTCCCACAGTTGTGCATCAAGGACACAGCTATTCCTAACTCACCACAGAGGACAAAAATTATAAAACTTCTTAAAAACTGCTGTCTCCCCAAGGAGCTGTACCCATGACCACTGTAACAATGTGCAAAAGAACCAAGAGCATTCCCACTACAGCCACAACCCATCTCCACTCCAGCGAAATCACAGAAGAATGGTTTGGATTGGAAGAGATCTTAAAGTTATCATCTTGTTCCATGGGCAAGGACACCTTCCACTAGACCAAGCCCTGTCCAGCCTGGCCTTGGACACTTCCAGGGATGGGGCAGCCACAGCTTCCCTGGGCAGCCAGGGCCTCATCACACTCACAGGGAAGAATTTCTTCCTAAGACCCAGTGACTAAATATTTTCAATTTTCAAAGCCTCCTGCCTCAATTTTCTTCTAGCACTCTACCAAAGACTGACTCAGGTATTCCTGAATCCCTAGATCACAGGATAGGCACCAACAAGCTAGAACAATAAGACACGCCATTACCAGGACACTTCAAATATCAATTTCCAACTGCATTATAAACACAAGCATTGTTAATTTCTGATCCATTTCTCTGCTGAATGCTGTAATTTACCTTCATTTTGGTTATGGAGGTGAGCCAGGCAGCCACAACAGAATTACACAACTAGCCAAAGCCAGTCTCAGTAATAGCTGTGTCAAAGCTGAGGGCTACAAGATGAACAGCTTGCCTGGAGCTCCTCACATCATAAAAGGCATGCTTATACCTGCTACATGCTCCTATTTTTGCATGTGGAACTTGGGAATATTATCCCTCCAGTTACTACATGAAAAAGTAACTCAGGGTAATGGTATTCTGGAGAAGCAGCGCCTCCCTGGCTGGCTGTGCCAGCACTTCTGCAGACCAAAGGTACAAAGATGATAAAAAACACCCCAAAACAAAGCTGCAAATGGCATTTCCTTACAGAATCTACCATGAAAAGCACAAGTAGAGCAGCTGTGAGCAAAGAAACCTTAAACAACAGAACTCAAGACAGCAACTCCCATCCTCTACCAATGCATTTTTTACATTTCCAGAAATGTTTTTACCCATGCTCACAGTGCCTCTGCCACACCTGATGGTTAAGGATGCCCTAAAGCAATTCCTGTATCGTAAACACCAAGGGATCAAGACACAAAGAAGAGCAGGTAAGCTTGAAGAACAGCACTGCTTGGTTAAAGCACACAGATCTGGGCTCCAGGTGATTGTGGTTCATAACCAAAACTCACCAACAGCTTTCCCACTTGCTGCATGCAGGTTTTTGTGGCTGAAAAACACACTGTGCAGCCAAGTCTCAAGGCAGCACCTTGGTTCCTGGCTCCAGCATTAACACAGGTGCAGTCTCCATTCAGCTTCACAGCTGATAGAGAGAACAACTACTCCCATCCGTGGAAGAACACGAAGCTCCTTCTGATGAGCTTTGTAACGTATAAAGCACAGTGGTATTTTATTTCTGACAAAATTTACTATAATTAAAGTGAACGGGAGTCAAATATAGAGAACTTTTACTCTGTTCCATCAATTAAGAGAAGCCAAATTACTAGCTGGGAGGCTTAGGTGGACAAACTGGGCAGTTACACTTTTGAAGCTGGCACCAGAAACAAGATGACATTACAGGGCCAGAGATGTTCAGAAGTAAAAGACCACATCAGACCAGGGAAACGACTTTGCAGTAAATACACCAGCAATGATCTCTGCTCTCTATTCACTCACTCAGCCTGGAATTTTACCAGCTTCTTCTCAGAAAGATGCACACAGATTTCCCAAAGTAGCTCAGCTCACACTACATCATTGTAAACAAAATTACCTCCTTTTCCACTTTTATTTTACAAGTATTTAAGAAAAATCCTCTAACACTATAAGGAGAATATCAAGACAAGACAGTTAAATACTGACCAAACAGTTCTTGGTTGGAATATTGCATTTATTATTATTCATGGTAACCTGGTTCCTAGAGGATCTGAAGAAAAAACTGAAGTGTGTGCATCTATCTTGACATGAGTCTAGAACGTCACCAACTCCTAAGGGGTAGCAATTACAAAATACCATACAGAGTTTTGCAGCACCAGACAGGTGTCCTCAGGCAGTAAGAACAAAAACTTCACTGAGCCGGGAGAGCTGCTCCACATCAGCAACTTTCTGACAGCATCTGGTCTCACGGCATCAGTTCAGAAATGCTGTGTCAGAAACCTCAGCAAAATTGGGGGAAAAAGCTTTAAGTTTTCTTAATATGCTGCACTACATTGTGTTATAGTATACACAAAACAACAATTTAATAAAAAAAAATAGATTCATCATAGATGTCCATCATATGAACTCCACTTTGTTGCTTTAGTGCATGTTGCAATCACTGACCTTTCATTGTATGGGTCAGGGCCATTACCTTGAAAATCCACATCTGATTAAGTGGGAATGTTTTCTCACCATCACCTGAGGCAGATTCACAACTTGCATCAGATACAGGTCTGGCTTGGCCAGTTACTGCTTAAAGAAGCCATGGCAGAATTAACAGCCAGTGCTTAAAATGGGGGAAAAATGTCTACAAAATGTTTGACTAATCTGCTCAAGCAAAGTCGCTACAAGTTATTTGTTCTTTACTCCTCTCCTGAGTAAATTGTTTTTAAATCCTGACTGCTAGCACTATTTTATGCCTAGATACAGTTTTTAAAGAAAGTCACAACCTTGTACCCAAACCCTATTTCATCCTCCAAGTCACACCAGTTCCCTGGAGAATGCACTGCTGCCTCAGATTCTCTGTTTAGTGTTTTTAAAAGCGCGAGAGGCCAGCACAAGTGAGGTCAGGCTCCAGTGACCCATCAGGAGAGCACATGAAAGCAGGAGACAAATCTGGGTGAGGCTCACTCATCTGTGTCAGCTCTTTAAAGAAAGAATTCCCCTTGTAAAACACAGGTACTTTTATTCTGTGAGAGCATTTGTAAGGTTGGGACAAGAAAAAGAATAAAGAAAACCCTGAAGAGGAAATAAATGGGGGGAGATGGAAAACTTCAGATGACCCTAATAAGCCTCCCAAGATGTCTTGATTCTCTACTTCAGAGACCACCTCTTAACTACAAGAAAATCAACTTTGCAGAATAATCCGAGCTCCACTTCATTACACCTAAAGTTGTTTATTATGTTATTTAAGTTAGACCTGAAAAATAAATGCTTGCAAAAATATGGTACAGAATCATCTGCTATGTAAAAAATGAAAACAGGATTTTCCTAAAAATTCCTCACTGGGCAGATCTCTCCAAATGAGAGAGTTGAATTCTCTTTTTGACAAAGACAAACCTAACTGAGCAATTGTCTCTAAGTTAACACACCAGGACATCTCCTTAGGGAAATGTAGGAATCTATAGGTGGTGACCATGTGCCAATGCTTAACCCTTCAGCAAGTCTTAATTTCGACAACCCATTTCCTTACTAATGAAGCTGCTCCAGCTATCTGTGCTGCTAGAAATCAATCAGTGCAGCAATTAGCAAGTCAGGTGTAGGTAACAGGATGGCAGACAAATCTGAAGATAAGGCAGCATGTGGATACTGAACAAATCAGCTGTTCAAGGCTCTGAATGAGACAGGGTTTAGGCTCAGAATGTGTGGCCATCTCAGCCTAGTTTCTGCACATTTGCCTTCCAGTGATAGATACCTCCCTCACTCCTTGTCCCAAAGTTTAATCAGCACCTTCCTCAAATAAGACAAGGAAGTAGGCAGACAGGAGAGAATGAAACTCCCTGGAAGCCTGTTCAGACATGTTTCTGCCTTAAAGGCACTTGTAAAGAAAAAACTTGGGTGTGAGCTTGTACTGGTCTCACACCAAAATCACCACTTGAGAAAAATGGGAGGAAAAAAAAAAATCTCAGTTCCAGAGCTCAGGAAACAGCTCACTCCCAAAAGAAGGTTTGTTGTTTGGGTTTTTTTTTTAAGAGTTATATAGTAATCTATCAATATTTAGAGGCTGGAGAATAATGGGTATATGGGCCAGATTCACATAGATTCCATTGTGCGACAGCTGCACACAAAGGCCACCCAAGCCCTACTGAGACAGCAACAACTGAAGGTCAAGTACATCAACAATTCAGTATCATCAGCCCAGCCAGTCACTAGGTTTTGCTAATAAGACACCCAGAGTGACTCAAGTTCAGGAAAGGCAGCATAAGGCACCACATCCAAAGGCACAGGGAAGTGGAAATAATCATTCATGACAAGACAGCATAGCTGAAAGCCATGAGTCAGGTAGGTTTCCATGATGGATTAAGGCTATCGGATAGCAGGGGTGGTGACCAAGCCAGCATACTAAAATAAGATACTAGGGCTCCAAAAGAGATTTCAGATCCTTATCTCTTAGCACTTGAGAAATACAAAGTGCTGAACCTCCAGCAGAACAATCCAAAGCTTTCTACAATGTGTGAACAAAGGTGTTGAGAGAAATTCTTGCCTACTTCTTTTCAGATACGTGGCATCTTAGCGCTATCAAATAATCTCAAAAATGGCAACAGAGGTAAAACTTAGGGTAGATCTTCATACCACAGCACAGGTTTTCCCCTCTTCCCTTTCTTCCACTCCAGTTAACATCAGTATTTCCTGCCTAAATAGCAATTTTCTCTCCAAGTAGGATAGCTAAGGCAAAGACATGTCTTGTACTTCAGCAGTATTTGGCATAATTGTTTCTTCATTTTCTAGAAGTTACTGAAGAATGTGCTTTGCTGATCACAGAGAAGACACCTCAAGCACCAGAATCATTCAATAGACTGTAGGCTAGAAAAGACCAATATTCAAATAATCCTTTTTGATAGAAACACATTTCAAGCTATCTCGCATTACCCACCCGATCCAAATGATCAACCAAGTAGGGAGGTTTTGTTTAAGAAGAGTTATGAGATTTCACCACCTTGTGCAATATTGTATAGATGCTAAAAACCCATTACTTCAAATGTTATAACAGAGAGGATATGTTCTCATTATTTCAGCAGCTCTTAAGTCTCAGATAAGCACAGAGATTAACTGTAGATCATGTCAGCAGCTTTCCTTAACTTGACTACAGATAGATAAAACAGCTGATTGCTCACTGCTGTGGACCTGAAATAAATCACCAGCCATAAATGCAAAATAAATACTGGCTCAATTCCTTCCATTTTTCAATGAATAGCAATCTGTTTTTCTCTCACCATTCTAATTTAAGATATTCCAGTTTCTGATGTCCCAAAAAAACCCATCAAACAATACATGTTTAAGTCAGAAAAAGCATCCCATTTAATTATGATGTTGTGGCAGTGTGAGCTTCAAAACAGAAAGACGAGTGACCTCAGGAGATGTTAATCTAAAATAAGATGAAAGTTGTTGTGAGAATACATTCCAGCTTCTAAAGATGTCTAATTTCTATGTAGGAATCAAATTTAGATTTAAAGTTCCTTGTGTTTGAGACTGCACTAAATAATAAGTCCCAAACTCTCATGTGACAAAAAGCCTGTGGATCTGCCTGCACCAGACTTATTATCAAATATTCCTCTTTGAGCAAGGTTTTTGGTTATTTTTAACTCAACTTTCAGTGAAAGATGACCCAATTGCTAGTAGAAAATTAACAGTTTCACTGTTTTATAACAGAGAATTCTCCCATGGTCCAAACTTTCAGAAAGTTAGAGATTCCTGAGCTCTGTTGCCAGTACAAGTCATGTTTTCAAAGCATGAACAAAGTCCTTTCAGTTGCAATTGTGCAGAGTACAAAAAAAATCCCACATTTATCTGGGCTGGGAAAGTCTATGCATTCCTCAAATAACATTTTTATGGAAGCCAAACAATTTTTTTATTGCCACACAAAACCTTTCAGGCTGCCATTCACTCCACTTTCCTCCTTCCTCTCACGTTACATGACGAGCAAGGAGTTCAGCATGTTTGCAAATGTACAGCAGAAGTACCTTGGAGGGCTTTTGCCAAAAATCTGACCACAACACTAAGAGAAACCTCATTTCATGTCAATCTAAAAGCATCTTTAAAGACCCGACATCCTCTTCTCAATGGTAACATGAGCTCCAAAAAACTCACTTTGGCTGCAAGAGTGGTGCTGAGAAAATCCTCACCATTTGTTGGGCCCACACTCAGCCATATGAAGCTAGTGGAATCCTGGAGAGATCAGCTTCCTTTCCACCAGACCCTGTTTAAAATCAGCCTGCTGAAAAGCCACGGGAAACCAGTGATTTGAGGAAAGGGAACCCTGGAATTAATGATATTTATAATATTGAATATATATAAAGAACATGCAGTTCCCTCCTACAACTGAGTAGCATGCTCTGGGGGTGTAAATAGGAATTTGTTCTCCTAGGAGTACTCTCTTCTGTGTGCACACATTCTAGGGGTGGAGAAGCACCAGCACAGGGTGAAACTGGGACTGAATGAGCTGAGCTATAGCTGCAGAGGTCCAAAGAACTGAACCATTTGACTTGCCCATAGCCTATGTCACAAAACCACAGCCCCACTCTTCAGCTGGATTCAAGTGGCATTTGTGACAGCACAAATCTCAGTTTCTCACTATTCAGTCTGTTAAAATGCATAGTTTTAAGCAGTTTTATAGTAGTAACAAAGAAGAAATGCACAAATAACCAATAATTGAGATAACAGTACTTCTAACCCTCAAACCTATCCCCTCCATATCCCAAAACACCAGGTCTGCAAGTGAATCCTCAAGCCTGGATTGCAGAGATAAGAAACTTGGGCAAATGGATGAACATCACAAAATTAACTTGTTTGAAGACAGTAAAGCAAAAATCCACAGGACTGAGGGAAGCATTTTTCTTTCTTTGAATGCTGCTATCTGAAGGCTGCTGAAACAGATAACAGATGGTTTGCATTGGACAAATTATATTTAATATCCATTGAAGCTGGAGCTCTATAAGGAAGTTGTGAAAAGTTTCCTGGAAGTTGAGAGACCAAAAGCATCCCAGGAACATCAGAGAGTTTCAAACAGAGGATTGTAAAGCAGCATCAAGCTTGCTGCCACAGCAAGAGTAGATCTCTGTCCTCGTGGATGTCCAAGCATTTACAGTACTGACAGCACCAGCAGCACTTGGAGGAGAGATTTATTGAGCCCTGAAGTAACTCAGAACTTTGCCATTACTCTAATGAGAATTCACCACTACTCCACACCCTAAATAGCATCTCCTATAAAACAAAGTCTTCCCACATCAAACGATTTTTAAAAGTTAATCTACAAATCCTTTTGGCTAAACCTGACATGTTATAACAGTGAGGCTTTGTGTTTTGGTGGGGTTTTTTTGTTTTGGTTTGTTGGCTGTTTTTGTTTTGTTGTTTTTTTTTTTTTTAAACTTGAATCTCGAGTTCATGTGGATTTTTTTAATAAGAGAAGGTCAATGTCTTGCTCTCAATTGACTCAAATGAAAACATACTGAGATGGAGAGTAAATGTTGCCAGAAATCTTTCTCCCCTGATTAGTTCCTACAATCAGCTGAACAGCATCAAGAATACCCTGCAGATTTAAACTAGAAACATCAATTTACAAGATGTAAACAACCACTCTTGATACAATTAAGAACATGACAATAATCACATATTTCTCTAACCAAAATGCATGGGATCTTATCCATCGTTTTGGAGATTAGCATTGCCTTACATCAATATTTTGGTCACTGCAATCATCTTAACCTTCAGTATTATTCTCCATAAAGTTCAAGCACTGTCTATCTTTTTAACCCCATTATATTTTTACTTTAAATAGGTATTCACATTACTCCCATAAAAGAGTGGTGGAAAAGAGGTTCTGCAGAGTTTGCAGCTCTCACTGACATTTATCCTAGGTTTTGAAAGACTGCCTTAAGTTAGCAAGTCCAGCTGTGCACTTATTTCCACTGTACTGGAGTCACTCAAATCACCGTCATGTGAAACCCATGGTTCATCTGTGCTGGTGTTTCCCTCATCTTTATTTTCCAAACAGAGTGAACTGTATGTCAAAGTTTAAGTAAACAAGTTTTAAATGGGCTCTTATATGGATCAACCTGACATGAGGCCAAGGTTATACCAGATGATGATGCACCAATTTTCCCCTTTCCCTATCATCTCTTCTTCCCTCCTATTTAATAACTTTAATAGCATTAATGATGTACTCTGCTTAAGTCAGTCAACAACCAAAGAGCAAGAGAGCCAGCATTATTACAAGCTTTATCAATAATTACATATTTTCAGAGGTGAGGAACCATTCATACCCCACGTGCATCTACCTCAGCACTGAGCTGTTCACAGAGCAAGACTTTAACAATTAGCACAGGGTCACAGCATGTTAGTGGATTTTACTGCGGGCTACAGATATCGGTCTTCGGAAAGATTAATGGCTGAAAACTGCATTAATTAATCATCTTAACAAGCCTGATTGTTTCTTTAAAGGAAATGCAAGAAACCCAGTTCTTGCCTATAGCTGGAGGATGCATTCTGCCTTCCACACACCTCTGTGCTGTTCAATATCCCGTGGTTACTGAGGCAGCACAACTCATGGCTGGCTCCAGAACCCTGCAGCCCCCAACAGCGGCGTTTTCCTGGGAATGCTCTGCCTTTGTGACAAATGTCACTGGGGACCTCCCCTCCCAGGGTGGCAAGAGGGAAGAAAGCAACAGAAATAAAAGCCACGAGTGGTGCTGGTTCAGGGTTTAGTTCTCAGATCTCATCTCTTGTACAGCTCTCATTTCCTAATTTTTGTGTCACTCAGACACAAAAGGCAACCTTCCAACAAGCACTTTCAAGAGAGCTGCTTGATCCCACAATTAATTCATAACAGACACTAAAACTCCATTTGGGTAAATCTAAACAAACTCGGTGGTGCCAGCATGCCTTTCTTTCAGCACTCAGTGACAAAGCACAGGTGAAGCCAATTACCAGCCAAGTCTAAGAGAATTTACTGCACTGCTCAGTGAAAATCCACAGTAGCCAAACTCTTTTGATGACAAAGACAAACCAGCAGATACAACTTCTCTCAAGAAGCTGGTTTTTTCCTGATCCTGACATTATGGCTTTTGTTGCTTCTCTTCTACCTTGAAAAACTTAAACTTTTGTTATTCTTGTTTCCAGCTACTGATGTTTTATCCCTCCTGAATGCAAAGACTCAGGTTGACTGCTCATTTTAGGTCTCCTTTTTGAGATTAAATATTGGAAGACACCTACATGGCAGCCTTATCTACACGTCCACCTCAGAGAAGCCACCTGCAACAGAGATGTCAGAAGCAGCCTGCAGTTTGAATTTCAAATGCCACCCATATCAGCCTACATCAATCACAGGAAAATATAGATCTGTTTGCTTGACTGGGAAAAGATTTTTGCCTTTGTAGCCATAAAAAAAAAAATTCTTAAAAACTGTCTCTATTGATTTTAACAACAGAGCACCAACAAACCAAATCTCCCATTAACACTTTGGAGAAAATCCTGTTCCAAGTCTTTTAGCCCTTCAAATAACTATCTGACAAATAAAAATTTCCATGTACACTGCCCACATATCACCATCCGATCTATCACTATATTTTGTTTTTTGTTTGTTTTTTTTTTCCCCCCTAACATTTTTAACAGCCCCATCATCTGTCCAGATGCATTTAAGGAGAAGCCTTCATTTGTCTTCTCAGTCAGCCTCTTCTCCCAGGTAACAAGTGACAGGAGAAAAAGGCTCAGCCTGAGGAGGTTTAGACTGCATATTACAAAAAACATCTTCCCTGAAAGGTTGGTCAGGCTTTGGACCAGGCTGCCCAAGGAAGTGCTGGAATCACCACCACTGAAAGTGTTCAAAATATGTGTGGAATGTGACACCTGGGAACATGGTTTAGTGGTGAACATGATTCACAGCTGGACTCAGGGATCTCAGAGGTCTTTTCCAACCTTAATGATTCCATGTTTCTGCAATTTAGGCCAGGTATCATGTATTTGTCATTATATCTACTTGCCCTGAAGCACACAGGAATGCCTTAGAAGTCACATAATTAGAACAGTTAATGAATGATTTTAACATTGCAGGTCCTTAAGGGTCCTGAAAACTCAACCAGGTTTCATGAATTTCCAACTAGGTGTGAGGAAGAAATGCAAAAAAAAAAATAAAAATAAACCATCTAGATTATTGAAGTTCCTTCCACAGGATAAATTTACTCCTATGAAACCACGCTTTCATGTTATTCAAATGAAGCACCAGCATCACCAGGGAACGTTCCAACACACTTCCATACACAAACAGCAAAAACAGAGAGAAGTCACAGATATTTTTTTTTTTTCAAATCCTCAGGCTTCTACTCTGATAAAGTTCTTAATGCCACACTGCTGATTAAAGCTAAACACTGATTCCAAATCAAACGAACACCACTTCTCCCGCGACAGGAAATGCTTTAACGACGTAAAGTGGAACGTTAAACATGTTAAATATAAAAAATTAAAAAGCTAACACACAGCACAAGGTGCAGCAGATGTGACCAAAAAGCAGAGCAGGAGATGGAAAACCTACAGGTCTCACACCTCTGGTGAGGGGCATAAAGCAGCAGAGGACAAACTCCTCCTGCTTTCTCTAATCAGAATATCAGATCCTTGCTCTCTGCCAGCACCAACTGCTAGGGAAAATTAAAATGAAGTTCATTGTAAGTGAATTTTGACACCAGAAGCAGCCACAGCGGTGGATCATAGAATGAGGTGCAAGCTGGCTGTTATGGTCCTGTTCACAGCTGGAACAGGAATGATCGGTGTAAGATGCCCACGAAACTAAATTAATCCAATCACTACACTGAACGGATAATTTCAAGGGAAAAGACACAAAGGGGAAACCTCACAAGAATGAAGCTCTTAGAAAACAGAAAACACACAGTGGCTTAACTGAACAAATGTCACAGAAGGTGATTTTGAAGCAAAAATAATTTGGCAACAAGCTCCAAGTTGCCCATGACCCACCACCAAATCTCTTTGTGCTTCTCAATCATGACAAACATCACAAACTGTTTTCTGCAGCCTTGCTCTGCATTGTTTATGGTTTCTAGGAGAATGTTTGTGGACTCTTTCAGTGGCCATCATTTACAGGCAATGGGACAAGGATGATGTCTTAACAAGGCTCACAATAATAATGCCTTGATAATCCTACAGAGTCATACGCACACTTTCAACAATATTTCCATAAAATTCCACAAAAAATGCTACAAGAAACAGCCCATACATACATCAAACCAGCTAGTTTAACTACAGAGAGCTTTCCATAGGAGATAAGCAACTCAATATACATTTAAGGTAGCCTGGCAGGCCTGTTTTAACAACACCAAGTAAAAAATGTCCTATATCAACAATGTAGTGGAGAGCAGTAAAGGCTCAGAGCTTACTCACATTATCTTACTCTCCTGTGCAAGAAAATGAGTCACAGTTCCAACAATTTTACAAGATTTAGCGAACATAAGGAATGAAAGAGCTCAGGACCATCAATCTTAGTTTTCTCCCCTTGCCCAGCACCATATCTTCTGCAGGAATTCACTTGTCCAGAAAGCAAAGCAGTTTTCTGCTTCTTCATCCTCCACTCCCCAACAGAAGCACATAATCCAAGTTCAAACACACACAATGAAATTTTACAGAATACACAAGTCTCTTCAGTTACCAGCTACTAAATTAGGTACCCAAAAATAGAAAAGTACTGTCATTGATTAAAATAAGACAGCCAGACTCAAAATGAGCTTGTCAAAGATTCAGACACCCAATCCTATTCCATACGTAAAATTCCACACTATGCAGTAAGAAGAAAGGTGTAATAAAAATAAAATGACAAGGGAAAGCTATTACACAAAATCTGCCTTTAAAAATGATCCTGTATCACAAATGCTACTTGTACTTTGTGAACGTTACCAATTTGACAGGAGTAGTAAGTGGAAACAGACTGTATTTCTACTCTTGATTTAACAGAGAACTCTGACTTTTTACTGGTTTCTAACCTGAAATAAAACAGCAATGAAAGAGAAGAGACAAGAACCTCACTGTGCACAAAGAGGCCAAAGCTCATAGCAGCTGGTTTAGCTCTTCCACTGGCTCCTTCTGCATAGGGACAGTGGCATTTCCACAGCCAGAATTCCAAAAACACTAGACCAAAATTTGTGCTGTTCATTTATTTTATTACTTAATGGGTCACCAAAACTATAACACTTGCATAAACTTCAATTCAACCTATGAAAACTAGGTTTTTTGAATCAATTCTAAATGTTTAAGTGCAGAACATGAAAAAAATTACTTGCTCTAAAAGCTATTTCTTTTTACATTAAGTTGATTACATGGGCTCATATCAAGTACTTACTATGCATAAAGGTTCACTTTGGATGAATAAAATGCAGTATTAAAGAGAAAACAAAAGGACTGCCTTTGAAAAGGGCTACCTAAATAAATGCCATTTAGGTGAGAATATCTGGTGAATTAAAAAAGCAGAAATGTCAGGGGGAAAAAATCACCTGACTTCTCATCTAGAGCTCAAAAGGCAAGTGTAATCCATGACACATTGCTAGTTTCCTATTCTTCTCCATGTCTAAGATAAACATGCTGTTTATAAGACTGACGTAAGAGTATCCATGCAGGTTTTAATTCAGACTATTAATGCATGTGTGCAAACCAAAACCCCTCTTTTCATGAAAAGTGTTTGGAAAACCCACACCCACAAAGGATGCCCTGCATTTCTTACAGCTTGGTGAAGATGAACTCTGCACTGCATATGGAACTGCGTGCAGTGCAGCTCTCCATCAGGAGTAACCCAGTTGTTTGGGCTTTGAAGAGCAAATATTCCACTAGAAAGAACACCACCTCTGTTAGAAACAAAAATACACCAAATTATTCCCATTATCCTGTTGACAGCAAAGCCTGTCAGTCCAAGTAGACCTGCTTCAGAGCTGCTATTCATGCCATCCTCACCAGTTTAATTCCACAGGAGCAGCCTAATCCTCCTGCTTTGATCAGCTGCAGAGCTGCTTGTTTGGAACAGACGGATGCACGGAGCCGTCACCGCCTGCAGTCACTCATCCCGTGCAGCTCCCAGCCTGGAAGTGAGCACCAGGCAGCATGGAACAGAGCTGCCTTCCTTAATTACAGACCAAGACTATTTGTAAATAAATAGATGTAAAGCACGCTTATTAAATGGGCCATTTCTTGTTAGGATCCGAGCAGATAGTTTTTCTCCCACGCACTGAAGGAAAGCCCAGGAGATGAATTTAAGGTCGTTGGGCAGATTCTGCCTCCTCTTTTCCTCTCTTCAGAAACAGCTACAGGCTTTGCAACCCAACTGGAACTTTCCTCCCCACCAACAACAAGTTCCCTCAAGTGTGGCGTGCAAGAGCAGCACCGGATAAAACAGAACTGGCTCTCAGATGGCACACTCCCTGCTCTATTTAGATTTCAAACAGCTATTTGAGCCTTTGTTTTCAGTTCAAATAACCTCTTGTCACCCTCCAACAGGGGAAACTCAAGATCTAGATAAATCAAGTTTCCAAAGAAGCTCATGGAAATGTTATGCAAAGCAGAAAGAATTAGTGCTGCTCAGTCCAAGAGCAAAGCAGCCACACTCGATTCCAACACAGCAGAACTGGAGTCGAACTAAACATCCAGAAGTAAGACTCAGTATTAAAAAATATTAACAATGTCAGTCTTGAAAGATTAAAAACTCAGTGATGACTCAATCCAAATCTCTATCCAGCTCCTTAAAAAGAGAAGTTGTCAACTCTGACCATACTTATGTATGGTCACTCAAGCAACTAAGCATTGCCATGAAGCTCTTCCTTATTTTTGTTAATTTTTGTAAATAAACTTAAGATTGAAAAACAGAGAATGACAAAACACCAGTTCCCAAGCAGTCCAAGTATTGCCTTAGCCTAGCCTACGGACTGGAAAAAGTAAAGGCAAGAATGGGAAGAGAACTCAAAGCGGCAGTTTTCTCCATTCTGTTACAGCTATTTTCATCTGACAAAAAATTTAAAATAATACCACCTCTTTGGGTTACAGTTACAAGGAACTCCAAAAAGATGAAACCTATACTGACCTCAGATAATATTCTAAGAGGTTGGGGTTTACTTCCTCTATTTACAAATCTCGCAACAGCAGAATCACACAAGGACTGCAAGGTCTGATAGACATTTGCAAAAGAACTTAAGGAAGTTGTGAATTTAGCACTATGTCTAAATTTCTTCCCCCTCTTTTTTTTAAAATTTGGATTATTTCAAGTGGATGTCCTGCAATTAGTATAAATTGATGATAAAACAACCTTACAGCAACTGAAACTGAATACTTCATTCTCTAAACTATGCCTTCACAAGAAGACCATTTTCAAACTCCAACATGATCTTGGCTGAAGTAACTGCAAAATATTCAGAGAAAAGAGTGCAAGTAAAAACTTTCACAGAAATCTGATCTTCCTGCAGTGCATGGAATAAACCCCCCTGCAATATTTTAATTTTACAACTTCCAACACAGTTCAGTGAGGACTTAACAAAAATAAAGTCCTTTGGGCACCAGAAAGTTAAGGCAAACTTGAAGCTAAAATTTGGAAGGTACTATTCACTATTGAAAAAACAAAAATAAAAAAATTGAAAGCCCACAGTAACAACCATTATCTTGAAGTTCTTGTGGCACTTCCCCTTGCTACAGCAGAGACTCATTCATTTATCTGCTACTGCATGTGGTGCTTGTCCAGCAAAGGTAACAGAAAAATTGAGAGTTTGGCCAAGAGCCATAACGGCAACTCCCCAAAGGATCGACATAGCTGGGAGTTATGCTGGGGAAATTCAGAAGGCAGAAAAAGAATAATGACAGAAGCCTTTTTTAACCACTCTAAAGACAGAAACAGTGCATGTAAGCAAAAATCTCAAATAGATGTTGAGCTAATTATGTACAGAACAGCACACAAAGCTGTAGTTCCCCTTCCTTACTTGATAAAGCTTCCAAACATCTCAGAAAATAATTACCTCACATGAGACCAGCCACCATGAGCCACATGCTACTGCTGAATGCAAAACAAGAGAAGAAACCAAACCAAAACAAAATGAGAATCGTGGCCAAGGTGGTAAGAGGGTGACAGAGCAGAAACATTTCTTCCCAAACTCACCCCATTGTGACCAATCTACCTCAGTAACCATGAAATCACTCCCAGAACAGATGGGGATGGCAAAACCCTGTGGCACACCCTGCTGACCACTCAAAAAGGATTCAACAAAATTGCCTCACACGTAGAAGACAGCAGAGTTGCTAAAATTAAGGTTTGCTGCCTTTGGCTTCAAAACAGCAGTTAACATATCCCTGTAGGTTAAGTAAAAGAGACTCTAGACTTGCCATGAAGGACTGGTGTTACTAATGAAATACCAAACTAAAGGATTTGGCAACTGAACTTCCATATATTGTATTACCAACAGCAGGGGAACCTTCTCAGCTGGTGAAGAGTTCCTGCATCAGCAAGCCCTGACTGACAGCTGGGCTGTACCAGCCTCCCTCTCCATGTCCCCAGGGAAGTGAATTCTCTGCCTGATGACTAATTCATTAATTAGTGCTTAGGCAAGTCCAAGCCCAGATCAGGCTCCTTCCAATGCTGGATTCCTCCTGAGCCGGATGAACATCTGCCCCATCTCAAGTGCTACCACCACATCAACCCTGCTCAATCCACTGAGAACACACCTGGAACTCAACCTGGAGGAGCTGCCTGAAAGCAGAAGAAACTGAAAGGGAAACTGCTACAGATCAATTCTAGCTGAGCTGCATTTGGATCTCTAAAATGGGAGGGGAAGGTTTGAAAGCTCTTTTGTCAGGACTTTGAGGCTTGACTTCAAAGTCCCATTTAACACCACCAGTAGCAAACTGATCTTCCCCTCCAAGAAGACATGGGTGCAGATAACACCAGAGCCAAAGGCACCAGCTGGGGCAGACAGTGCCCTCATGCCCACGGAAATGTGAGCCAGGCAGCAGGAATGGAGCCCTGACCAGCTCCTGGCAGGTTGGCTACACACAAATGAACCCTCCACTTCTCCCCTCACTGCTCTCCCTGCTCCTTCCCTTTCCAAGGCCTCACCACAAAAAGGACATCTGCTGAAGAGAAGAGCAATAAAGCTGTGGCAGGCTCCCTGCTGCTGATATATTGCTAAAAGTCACACCTGATGCATGGGGTATTTTTGCAGGATCTGAAGTGCTGACCAGAGCCAGCAGTCACTTTTCAGCAGGATGAGGACAGCAGATGGGGCTGATCAGGTGTGGCAAGCCCTTCAAGCTCAGCATCCTGTCTCCATCCTCTCTGCCTCCAACCGCTCAAAATTTCATTCACAACCTGTATTTTACTAGCTTATCCTTTGAAACATGAAGCTTTAATAAATGAGTCTTATTGATGCCATATTAATTAAATCCACACCATAACTGACTGCCAAAATCATCACCTCCAGTACCCAAAATGCAATCTCTGTAGAGCATGATTTAATCCAGTTTGATCACAGACAAGCAAAAGGTACTCTGATTTTTTCCTTTCTTTGGGAAGCTTTCTTGTCTCTAGGTCATAGTGAACTGCAATCTCCTAGAAGTGTCAGAAGCACATGGAACTTCCAAAAGTTGTTTTCCTGCGCCTTTGTTCACCAAGGTGCTGGCAGAACCAAGCCAAGGTACAGCCCCAACCAAGGCTTCTAATGGAGAAATGTTCTCCTGTGGCTGGGCAGGGGACAAAGTGAACCTTTGCCTTGGACTACTGCAGAGCTCAAGGACAATGAAATAGCATAGAATGTCATATCAGGTTCTCAGGTTATTTCTCTCCTTGCTTTGTAATTGCTACTTCTGATTAAGGAAGACAAAGTCACACCAAAACACTGAAGTACAAGCCAAATTCCATTAAGGTATTTATAGAATGCGCTTTATAGGTCCATCAGCCCATTCTGCTCATTATTACCCCGTTTTACTGCCTCACCTGTGACTCACTCCCACAGCTGAGCCCATCAAGGACCTGGGCTCACTCTCAGCAACCACACTGCACATGCTGCTGATGCCTTCACACACAGCATTCCAAACAAAGAAATCAATAACAAACTCATACAAATGATCAATCAGCTGCAACAGGAGAGAATTAAAATTTAAAAATGGAGTTTTAGACCAGCAGTGTCCCTTCAGCTGACCCCTGAAAGGACTGACAAGCAGAGAGGCTGGCACTGAACCCTCTGCCTGGGCAGAGCCGTGCAGAGATGGGATCCCAGCGAGGAGGTTCCAGAATAGCAGCCTTGGCCACATGTCAGAACAAGTCTGTGGGACAAGACAGATCCCAAGTTATCTGCTCACCCACGCTGATCTTTGCAGCTCCTCTGCACTTTGCCCCACAAAGACATTAGGAGCATTTATAAAAGCATGCAAAAGCAATTACAGTAAAAATAAAACCAAGGTTATAAACACAGTCTGGATGTCAAATTTGCCTCCTTTTCTATTTAGAGCTGGCATTTCAGCATGCAAAAAATTCTTCACTCCCCCTCTAAAATGTGTGCCTGGGGCTATATAGCACATGCAAAATAAATTGCATTTATATTGGTATTTATATTCCCCTCTTCGCGACCATACTGCCTTGCCTCTCCTGTTTAGTCAAATAGCCTGCCAGCTTCTCATCAAGAAGTAGAAATTGGTTTTCCATCTCCTAGGAGATAAACAAGGCTTCCCCCTTGCAGAGGAGAAATTGAGCTGCTGAGTGCACAATTTGAGAAGTCAGTGCCCAGAAAGGCATTGCACCATCCCAGTGATGTCTGTGCCCTCTGTGATCCTAATCACCACCCTGGACAGAGAAAAACCACTTTAAAAAGTAAATTTATGTATTTTCATGAAGTTTTGTTTGTGATTTTTAGTTAAATATAGACAACTCTGACTCATGGTGCTGCTGCCTTACAACTAAGGAATTTTACGTACTCTTGTCATACCAGAGGTTAGTAAAATATGCTTTATACCTCTCCCTGGTTTCCCCTTCTCAGTTCCCAAAAGAACTGAACTATAAGATCAGGCATTCACAATTATTCTTTACTACTTCAGGGAAAAAAGGTTATCCCACTCAACAAAGGTAGCCTAAAACAATCTAAAATATCTTAACTACATAGCCATGTCATAAACTGAATAATATTCAAATGTCTAATAGACATTTTGAAGTAATTTTTTTAGCACTGGCTTCATAAAGCAAAGATGCTGTAGTTTTACAGTTTTAAGCTGTAACTAAAGATTAGTATTTACAAAAACCACAGTTACGTCTTAAAATGAATCTATTATCTGTTGGATGTCAAGTTGTAAGGCTACAGATAGTGTTAAAATATGCAAGAAGCTTTCATTTTTACTTCAGAAATCAGGAAAGACACGTCACCAGATGTGTCACCAGACATCTCTTTGCCACATAGTTGTTAATTGTAAAATTACTTAATCAAAGAGACACCTTCTCATGTTGAGAGCTAATTGTGCAATAGTCTCTTCATGGTATGGCCTTACAGCAGATTAAGAGAACATAAAGGAGCACTCTAGGAAGAGGGACAACCTTTGGTCCTCCACCACATCACACAGAGATGTCACCACTCCATGGCCACTGGCATGTTGGCCATCTTTCTGAAGCATCTCACAAGCAGCTATGATGGAGAAGAAGGAAGAAATCTCCTTCCAGGAACACACTCTGCTCATTCCATTGCCCACAGCATGCATTTTTAAAGACAGAGAAACCAATCAAACTTAATTCATGCTGCATTATTCACTGAGTAGCTACAGTCCCATCCAAAAATCTTAATTGTCTAATAATTCAAGTCACCTATATCAAACACAGCACCAAAGGAATGACTAGAAAGCCAGAGGCTGCCTCACACATATACACACACACACTAAATCTTGCTGTTAAGATGTCTAGTGAAGCCTTTTTTTGAAACAAAGCAATAAATACTGGCCTCTTGCATAAACATGTGCAGTGCTCTTCATGTGTACAGCCACTCTGCTGCCTGATCTATCACTGCTGTCTCAGGAGTGCTGGCTGTCATTCTTCCAGCATTGCAAATCTAGTTTCCAGCCCTTGAGTTCTGACCATTAATGTGAAGCCTGGCATATTCCAGCTAAATTACAAGCACTGTTAATTCCTCTAACCACAGACTGGCATCTTAATAGATGGGAAAGGCACAGCTGAGCCTTTCTGTTGTTGGTGTTACCCTAGATACATTAAGGAGCCATCTACACCCATTCTGCAGCAGGTTTGCAAACCCAGAGAAACCTGTCTCCAGGTCCAGCCTGGACTGCCAGGTCCAGCTTCCATCATTACCTCCTGCACCACACCCAGCTCTTGGATTATCCTCTTAGCACACAATACCAAAGGATGCTGAAGAAAAAAAGGGCACAGGACAAAATGGTGAAGGGTCTAGAGTGGAAACCATATGAGGAGAGGCTGAGATCACTGGGTTTGTGTCAGAGCAATCTCAGCTGCTGCTGAAGCTGCACAGAACACAGCACAAAGCACAAGGCAGAAGGCTTGCCTAGCAGCAACACAATTTTTCAGGCTTGTCCACACAGATGAAGCAGAGAAGCAGCCATGAGCTGGCCATGGGTCAAATGGAAAGGGTGAGCAAGTCCAGCATTTCCACTGACTGCAATCACGAGCTTCCTTCACAAAGAAATGGTGATCACCCCGCTAAACCACCAACTTCCCCCATGATCTTCTTGGTCCCACAGCATACCGAGAGCCTCAGGGAGGCTCCTGCTGGCTCCAGGAGACTTTCTGAAACAAGTGCTTTATAAGAAATGAAAAAGTTCACAGCATTTGCCAGCAGGACAGGACCCTGAGCACACCAGGAGGCCCTGAACATACTCTCCGACCACAACTTGACAACCTGTGGTCTATGGGACAATGATGACATCAAATTTTGTATTGGCTGATCGTCTCCACAATCAACAAGTCACTTTGAATCACTCAATCACCACTCAGCCTGGGGACAGGCTTTCTAGCAGAGACTGTTGTGTTAGGACAGGGTCTAATGGTTTTTAACTTGAAAGAGGGGCAGTTTAGATTACACGTAAGGAAGATGGTTTTTTCACGGTGAGGGTGGTGAGGCCCTGGCACAGAGTGCCCACAGAAGCTGTGCCTACCCCATCCCTGAAAGTCTTCAAGGGCAGGTTGGATACAGGTTGGAGCAATCTGGTCTAGTGGAAGGCATCTCTGTCCATGCCAGGAGGGCTGGACCTTTATAGGTCCCTTCCAACCCAAACCAATCTGATTCCATTCTGTGACTCCAGCTCTGTGCCTAACCTCACCTTTACTCCACATGCACGTTACACTCTTTACTGGTTAAGCACAATCCAGCCTCTTGGTGCTCATCACCTCAGAGGAGTCACTGTACCGGCAGTGTGCTCTGAAGGCACAGAAAGTGGCAGGGCTTGATACAAAGCAGTCTCTGTGCTGACTTGCTGTGAGCACTGAACCGCTTCTGACAGCAAAATGACTCCTACATGAACACACGGTACTCCACATTTTCACACAGGCATCTGTGCTCCAAATATTTTAGTGAGCATCCAGCTGTTCTCCCTGGACCCTACTCCAACCATATGCACTGTTTACCTTTCAAATTTTATTGCTCCAGGGGAAGACAAACCAGACATCATCTCCTTCTCTAAATGCTGGTATGCTGCCAAGTTCTCCTCCTGTCCACCGCTTGCACACTCTGGGAGCTAACGTTTTCCACAAGCCCAATAACCTATTTTTCTACAGCTAATCCAATACCTGGCATCACATGTCCAACTGAGAAGAGGATTGTCATGGGATTATATACATTTTTTTTTAGTTTACATACTAATTATAATACAGAGGCCTACAGACTGAATTACAGCCTAGACAGAATCAAAGACCTGCATCGGGAGTGTAGGACACCAACCCCCATGTCCTCATGGGTGTGTGACAACACACTGAAATAAAGACAAAGCATTAATCTCTTTGTGGCTGCTTCTGATGTACAGCACTTCTGTTGAAGACTCTTTTAAGCCTTAAGCATTCCCATGTAAACAAAACCTCAAGCCGCTACAAAGTAAGCTTGTGCAATTGGAAATAAATGTTTATTTTGAATTAAAAAGAAGACATCTGCATATATACAGACAAATCATAAGCCTTTGATCAGCCCTACAAAGCATGTCTGCATATAACAAATACTGCCAGGCTCAACTTCCTCTGGAAAAAAAAAGAATGCGATGTCCCACACCCTACGTATTCACCAAGATTATTTATCCCCCTAAAGAATACTACTTTATTTATTCAGATAACACAAATAAATCCAAACGAAAGATCTGTAGCTGTCAGTTAACAGGGCAAGTGTTTTACAAATGAAAGCAGAAACAATGGTGGCTGCCATGCTGCCAGTGCTGGCAGTCTCAGGATGACCCAAACTTGCATCTCTTGCTTTCCTAATCCATCACGAGTAAACAGGCAACCACAAAGATAACAAGCACCAGTAGAGGATATCTGTCACCACTAAAGCTTCTCCCCTACCAATTAATGTTGCTTTAACATCACCTCTTACTTTTGGGTTTGAATTCTATCCTAAAGCACCTGTACTCCCCACTCCTACCCCAATACACATTCCATCCCCACAGAACCAATGTGATCCTTGTTTGAAAATGCCACTAGAATTTGGGATTGGGGTTAAGTAATCTCCATAATAAGAAGATACAATGGGAGGGTCTTGTACCATCTGATATTACAACAACGATATTTGTTTACACAAGTATTAAAGGGAAGATAAATTAAAATATCTGAAAGGCAAATATTCTAGGAAATATTATTTAGAGTGGCCCCTGTCCATTCGAGCAGATGATGAGGATGAATAATTTACAGCTGCACTTTGGTGCCCGCTGCAGCCGAGGAGAGGAGCATCGTAAGGAGCTTGGGGAGGTGCCGACACATCTGCTCACCAAGTGGAATAATCAGCAGCACTAGCAAGAGTGGTCCAGTAACCTGTTTTACTTAGGTGACAAATGAAACAGGAAACAGTGGGAGGGCAGGGAATCAACAAAAAAAACCTACAAAAAAACCCAGCATGCTCCTAGTGAGGTCAGAATTTCAAGCTTTTGCAGTACTGCACATTCTGCCTCAGAGGAAAATTGAGCTATGCTTGAGTTTCACCTCTAAATCATCACAGATTCTTGCTATAGGTATCTTAAGGTCAAAAAGGGTGCCTGGTCCAGCACACTTGCATTCAGTGCCACAAGGACTCAGGTACTGTGAATGATTCCATGGGAGCAGCATCCACTCATCCCCTGCTCTGGTAACAGTGAGCGGAATGCAACAGCCAACAAAGCAAACACGCTCCAAAGAACTCTCCAGAAAGCCAAGCAAGTCTCATTGTGCAGCTAGGAATCCAGCATCATTTGATACCTTTTCCAGTGATGTGCATGGGATTGAATTAACAGACTGAACACTAATTTAGTACAGATGTTGCTCAGGTGGAAGGATGGTGCAGGTGTCATCAGGGGACTGCCTTGTAAAAAGACAAGGAGCATCTGGAGGAATAACACTGGCATATAAAAACTGTCACTACAAAGGAGACAGATGGATTAAAAAAAAAAAAGTATCTTTGAACAGATTAAAGAAATCTATGTGTACAGCTAGGAACTGCCAGGAAAGACATGCCACGATCTGGAATAACTCCTCACAAAACACAGGGAGCCACAGCACCCTGCAATTGTGTGAGGGGACAGCTATAAACAACCTCGTCCTACCACACAGCCTTGACAGGTTTTGCTTACCCACTTCTACAAGTTTTTTGTTAAAATCACAGTCCATTTATTACCCAAAACCAGGAAAAAGCAGATAGACATAGGGTGTGGTTCAATGTATCACAGTGAGAGGGGTCACCATACATCCACAGAATAAACTGAGCAATTTAGAGCCAAGATCCTCTTCCCATCAGTACTTTTTCCACTAAAGCAGCACAAGCAACTATCCCTTGCAGAACTTAAGAATAATTCTGAAGTTCGGTTTGTTTACTCACCCACAAACAGAAAATGTCTAAATACAAACCCAAAGAAAGCTATTTGTGATGGATAGTTCACATATTACCTGCCTATTATTTACAACATGCAATGGTTGGATAGCACGTTTTTTCATTGTTTTAAAGAATTTCCAAAGCGCTTTCAGCATTCTACTAAGCAACAGGAAGCATTTCTGTCTGTACACAAATTTTACTGACATAGTAAGCAGCCTGCAGCAGAAATCTAAGAAATTCATTCACAAATGCCAGATCACACATCCAGCTGAGCAGAATAAGAACCAGGAACAGCCTCAGCTTTGCTGTACAAAACTCCCTTGTCTTCACAATCCAATATATTATCCAAAGATTAGCTTACAATTCATGCAAGGTAAATCAAAGCCAACTCTGGAGCTCTGCAGCGTGTCTGTGATCAACGAGATCAATTAGCAAATGGATTTTAGTTAGACCAGTCTAAAATGAGATTACATCAGGCTCATACTGGGAGGCTGGGTTTCAGTAGCACAGCCCTGTAGTTTCTGTGCTAACTCAAAATAACACAGAAGTATCCATTGCAAAATCCATATTAAACTGGAGACAGGCAGGCCAACAGCCAGCCCCTGACAATAGCTAGTACATTCCCTCCCAAAATGCAAGGAGCTTGCTCCATCTCCTCTGATAGGGACTAGAGCAGCATTCTGGGCATGGTTGGTGTGCAGTCACATCCTAAACCTGGCCTACAATTTCTACGAACAAAGGCAGAAGGGCTTAAAAAAGAGAAAGATGTAAGCAACAGGGATAGGGAAAAGGTGTTGATTCATTTCCAGCACAAAAGGTGAAGGAATTAGTGTAACTGCTCCCCACTTAAGGGCAGTCAGGCAGACAGACTTATATAGGAGTGGTTCAAAACAGTTTGGATTATATTCTCTGCAGTACAGAGGAAAAAGCCCAACCCCTCCAAAAATGAACAGAACATTTTTCTACTGATGGAAACTGTCTTAAATCATCGCTTTCCTTTTGTGGAGATTTTCAAAGCATCAAAGGAGGCAGAAGCACAAGTTAAAATTCTAACAGTGTTTAAAGGAGCATAAATATAATATAATTGTATTCTTCACCTCCTCTTGCTTTGCCAAATATGTTTACACACAAACATCACAGCACATTACAGAACATCATTGTAACACAAGCACTGAAAACAAAGAAATCAAAATGCTGAATTATTATAACACTTTAAAACAAGCAACTCAAGCCCACCTTGAAATCCTAGATAACCCTAGCCAAGCGCAGGAAGTCCATTCCAACATCAGACTACAAAGTTCCATTAGCACAGACACCATTTGCTCACACTGTCAGTAACAAACCAATGGACAGAAGAGAGGAGGAAAAAAGAAATCGTATAATTGCTCCAGTCTCCCATAAAAATATTCCTGGGTTTTCAATAACATTAGTAAGTTGTCTTTAAAAGTTACTGTAGTCAGTTTGGCCTACACAGAAAATTTCACTTCCTCTTAGTCTTATGTTGTTGGGGAGGTTTGTGGGTGGGTTTTATGCAATTCTGCTACTTTAAAATAATAAGCAAAACTTTCCTCTTTGCCAATGTATGTTGAGTTTTCCAAAGATAACCCAGAGATTTTGGATTCTAGGACCATAACCTTTAAAAACCTAGTTCTAGGAGTACTGTACTTGAGAGAAAAGTGTGATTTTTTTAGAACAAAATCAGCAGGATTAGTTGAGTGAGCTACTAAGTGTCATGCTAAATCTGAAAATTACACCTGCCCGAGCATTGCTTCCACAAAGTTTTCAGCTTGGAATGCACCTCTGAAGAGTTTAAGGACATCCCACACACAATCAAACTTATTATTGCAGCTATGGTTTTAAAATTCTAATCGAAGAGCAGGTGGAGTTAATTTTTTTTCAAACCCCACATGATATTAACTACGTCACACCTCATTATCCAGTTCTAATCAACAAAAGGAAAGTAATTAATGAGCTAACATGAAGAGTGACCAGCATTACTGATGTTAGACAACTGACTACACTAGGAGCAGCACTTGTATCGCTCAATAATTATACAAGAAGCCCAGTGCCATGTTCAGAAATTAGTAACATTAAGTCTGCAATCAAAGTGAAAATAATAAAAGTAAGGTTATACAGCAGTTGAAAATTCACATGAAAGGCAAGAAAGTAAGGAGTGAAGCAACATAGAGGCAAAAACTCTTCAGAACTTTAAAGACAACGAAAGGAAGAAAGATACAGAAAGTAAAAGGCTTCATTAAGAAATTTGGCACAGAACATCACTTAATTCAACAAACTATTTAAAATGCAGTGAGCTTAAAACCAAACACCTTACTAGAATAATCTAGAGTAGTCAGAGACAATAAACACATGCAAACAAGAATATATACTCATGTAGAGGCAGCACAGCATTCAGGGAGGACACAGAACAAAAAGATGACTCTTCCAGGCCAAATCACCAGTAACAAACCAGGAACCAGTGTCTCTCCAGCACAGCTATCTCCCAGAGTGGCTGGCTCTCACAGGAAAACAAAGCTCTATTCTCAAGCAATGAAGAAAATACTTCCACCACTGAATGACCTTATAAGCAAGAGGAATCCAGCTGTTGCTGTCTCAAACTATACAAAGCCATTTATTGTCCCAATGAAGGAGGACAAAGCGTTCTAACAATCAAAAATAGCATGCAGGCTGTCAAAGGCCAGGCTTTTGCCCATCAGGATATTAAGTTTACCAATTTAGGAGGACTGTGGACAGAAAAGTAGCAGGACTACGTGTCCAGTACCCCGTGCCAAGACAAACACAACTGTGGGTTACAATTTGCTTACCTTCTATAGAAGGGGCCTGGTCCACAGCCGCATATAGCATCTCTTTCAAAGCCTGCAAGGGAGAGGCAGAGAACGAGGAATACATTTAGTATTAAAAGACAAAAAAAATTACACTGTTTTGATATACCTGTTTGAAAACAAAAGCAAATTAAGTCCTTTTATCCTGCAGACTGGCACAGAAAGCTATGGTACGTGATGTCAAGGCTATCACACATATTTCTGTTCACAACTGAAACAGGTTCATGTTTACTGACTGCTTTATCTAAAGCCTGTTATCTTACTAATCTATACAATTTATTCCAACTGTACATTTCAACATCTTCCTTTGGAAAAATGTTTCCCACTTGGTAGGATGCTAAAGCCTTTACACTAAAAAAATGAAATAACAAAGCCTGAAGTGTTGCGTGACACAGAGGAGTTTGTCAAGGCAAATGGAGGAAAAGCAGCCTCGGGGATTTCTCATCATTGTGATATAGGAGAACAAAACCACACAAATTCTACTAACTGAAGACAACATGATGGAGATTTGGGAACCAAGGGTGACAGCCTTCTCTAGAGGTGCAAACTGAAGGGCAACACTACCACCAGCTAGAATTAATTAATTAATCAGGTTTCAGGTCCTGGAGGCACCATGAGCTGTCTTGCAGCTCCTTCCAGGAAAGCCTCTTTCCAGGCAGTTGTTAAGGTGCTGGTATTATTAAAGATCTGCTCACTCACATCCACATAAACTGCATTCAGATCAATGACTAAAGGAATGAGGAGAGTTCAGGGCAGGGTCACAATGATGATCAGAGGGTTGGAGCATTTCTGCCATGGAGACTGGGTGAGAGAAGGTGTTCAGCTTCAGAAGAAAAGGCTCCAGGGAGCTCTCAGAGCTCCTTCCAGTGCCTAAAGGAGCTCCAAGTGAGCTGGGAAAGGACTTTGGACAATGGCCAGGAATGGCAGGACAAGGGGAAATGGATTCAAACCGACAGAGGGCAGGTTTGAATAAAATATTAGGGAAAAAATCTTCCCCGTGAGGGTGGTGAGGCCCTGACACAGGTTGCCCAGAGAAGCTGTGGTTGCCCTGTCCCTTGAAGTGTTCAAGGCCAGGTTGCACAGAGCTTGGAACAACCTGGTTTAATGGAAAGTGTTCCTACCCATGGCAGGGAGTTGGAACGAGATGATCTTAAATGTCCCTTCCAACCCAAAATATTCTAGGATTTTATGAATAACCTCAACCATAACTTTGGAACTAGATAGAAGCCACAGGGAAGGACCCATTCCTACTGCCAAGTGATTTGCTTATACACACCTTACATCTTAACGCCCATACTGAATGGGAGTACCCTCTTCTACCACCACAAAAAACCTGATCTTATTCCCTCACTTTTGACCCACAGAAATCTAACACAAAAAAGTCATTCGGGTCTTCTTAGCTCCTATTTATGCTGCCTGATTCTCAACATATCCCATACTTCTATAATCCTGAAAGATAGCAGAAGCAGAGGTTTGTGTCATAGTGCCCCAGGATAAAAGCTCCCAGCCTGAATAACAAATCCCCAAAACACCCTCGAGGTAAAAACCACCAGCTCAGCAGCTGGGAACTGAGCCCTGTTGTAACACGGTGGTTACGATCCTGTTGGGTAAATACAAGGTCTAAAGGACAAGTCTGTTTACCACAAGATACCCAAGGTGGCTGCTTACACCGGCAGCTCTGGCATCTCTCAAAGGTCTGGCTCCTGAGTCCACAGAGGTCCCAACAAAGGTCACTTGCATAATTGTTTTCCCAACTGAGGCACTGCTGGATGATCCTCATTCCAGCAGCACAGCTCTCCTCTACTCTTGGAGCTTTTCTAAAATTCCTCGGGAACACTGACCACTTCAGTCTCTTCCCCCCATGACTCACTGGTCATCAGCACATGATCTGCTTCTGCACACCAAGTAGTCAAAAAGTCTTCCTCCTTTTCCACCCCAGTCATCATCCTCACCTACCTGTAACTTTTTCCATGAACCACAACGTGACACAGGATAAACAAACCATAAGAGACAGCACATGGAAAGTCACTGTAGTAACAACACATCTCTTAACCCAGAGGTAAGCCCAGTGTAATTCCTATCTCTGTTTTTATCAGTCATTTAAAAAAAAATAAAATTGAAAAGGACAGCATTGACAGTCCTGCACTAAACAGTCTTGAAAGCTGAAGGTGTCAGTCGTCCCACAGACCTCTCCCCATGCAGATTGACATAGTACAATCTGGCAGCTGCAGGGCAGCAGATTTTGTTACTGCTTTCCTGACCTATATAAGTAAACCAATAACCTAAAAGTGAAAGACTCACTGCTCCTTCACACCTAAACTATTTATTCCTCTAGATTACAGAATTTTAGAACCAATCGCTTACAAAAGTTATCCATCACTGTCAATGTGAAACACTTAAGAATTACTCTTTGTGCCCTCAAACTAAACAAAATGGGTTATCTCCCTGCTTTAGACTGTGCCAGTGCTACACCTTGCACCATCAGTAAACTTGTGTAAATACATATGAGAGAACAAAAAAAAAAACAACTTTAACTTTAAAGACTTTAACAGTGAACAAAATCAAGGACAAAAACCTTAAAACACTCAAAAAAGTCCAGTTTTAAAGGAGTCTTTCAAACCACTTAAGCTCCTCCACCAACAGCCCGAAGGACAAATAGTGAAATAGCACAACAGATTTGTGTCAGGAGGTGGCAAGCCTGGGTGTGAACTGCCTATCATGAAGCTGGGTTTGACGAGCAGAATTGGCTATCTCCCAAAAACTGAAAGCCTGTTTCTGCAAGAGAGACTCTGAAGGCAAGCAGGCAACCTCAGCTATGAGTTCCTCTCCCCCCACCTACTTCCTGCTGCAGGTGGTGTCTGGGAAAAATGATGCCTAAAACTCAGCAACCTGCCTCTCTTCTGCAACAGCAAAAGGACTTAAAACCTGGGGTCTCCCTCAAAGGGAAGGGAGGTGACACCTTTACCCATCTCTCCCATGAACTTTGCACCTGTAATGGCTGTTCTGCTCCTCCTCCCAACCCAGTTGCTGCGATTTCAAAGGTATTACGTGCTTTTTCTATAAAAATACCATCAGACTTCTGCAGAGAAACGAATTCAGGCCAGATTAACTGCAAACCAAACAGCCATCTGGCAACTGTACAAGTGAGATGTACAGTTCCATCAGCTGGACGTGCAGACACACATTTAGAAGTCTGAGCACAGAGCAATGCTCTCCTCCTGAAAGCAATCCAGAGAGGGGACACAAGAGCAAAGGAACCCAGGAGGGTTTGTGAATAAACAGAGAACTAACTACCCCACTATTTCATTGCATTATTATATGCAGCAGAGCACGCTCTCAGCCAAAAAAAAAAGGCATCAGCTGAAATTCATGCAAGAGTTACCTGAATTTGACTGTGTGGAAATGGGAATTCAGTCATCCGACACAAGAAGTTGGGATTGTGTTTGTTTTTGTGTTTTTCTTGTTTTCCATTTTTCCTGTTTCCATATTTTTCCAACGGAACTGAAGGGTAAATGAATGGCCCAAAACTTTTAAGGCAAAATGTGCACTGAAGCAGTGCATACCACAGCTGTAGTTCAACAGGCTAGGAAAATGTGACTCACTTTACAGATGAAAATACACTGCCAGAAAACAAGGTGAGCAAACCCTTTCACTGCTGCTGCCAGGGTGAGGCACATCCACACATCACTTCATGCAATCTTCAGAAGGGAAATTTGGAATGGAAAGCCAAATCAAGTCAATCAAGGTTTGCCTAAAGCTCTACATGACTGTTGGCTCAGTCATGGTACATGTCTTTGGGAAAAGCTGAACAAAACAGAATAGCATTCATTGCAATTTTCCCTCTTTTCTGTAAGCCAAGTGCTCCTTCTCAAAAAGCAGATGTACAGCAATGGTCGCTGCAGAGCTTTTGCTGAAAGAAAATAAGAATCTAAGTCACACCTATCAAAATATATCTTACTTTTGCCTGTTTAAAGAAAATTAATGGATTCTTCTCTCCATAAAGCTCTCATCCTGACTACCTGCCCTAAGGCCAGGCAACTTCCATGCTTCTTGCAAGTACACTTAGAATACTTAAACTAATTATTTTTGGAGGAAAAGAGCATGTTAATGGTAAGAAGTTTTGAGGATTGTCAGTTTTAAAGACCTGAAAGTGAAACTACATTTTTGGGTATTGAAAAAACAATCTCATTCCTCTTTCTGATGTTATCACCTACAGATTACACCTGGTCTGACAGGCGAAGCTCCCACAGGAACACTCCAAATCCCATGCAAGATCTCCCAGGTTCCCTGGGTCCTGCCACCCTTCTGGAATCACCTGCTTTCCAATGGAAGTAATTACAAATACCCGAGTAGAAAATTCAGGTGAGAGCATGTAAGCGTTACGATACTGAATGAAAGAGAAAGCAACTTCTGCATCATCTTTTAGTCCTTTCATGGGGATCTGCTTCAAACTGAAAGAGAGCAAGGTTGGATCAGCTATTAGGCAAAAAATCTTCCCTGAGCGTGGGGAGGCCCTGGCACAGAGAAGCAGTGTCTGCCCCATCCCTGGGGGTGTCCAAGGCCAGACTGGACAGAGCTTGGAGCAGCCTGGGATAGTGGAAGGTGTTCCTGTCCACAGCAAGGGATGGGACAAGATGGACCCATTCCAACCCAAACCATTCCAGAATTCTGTGATCTTGAACGTGACATTCTGAAAACATGAAGAACCTTTTCAGAGTTAAAAACCTATCCAAGATCTCTCACTCTGCAAGGTGGCTCCTGCTTTAGTTAAGAAGGAAAATATATAAACTGTGAGCTAAAGAAACATTATGACACTATAAAATACACAAATAATGTTTTAAAATGTTACTGTGACACCTTCTGTAGCACAAGTAACACCGGCAAAATTTAACCTCCCATTTGCTAATCAACGCCTGGGCATCTTTCTGCACAAAAGAGGGCTGGGTGCTTTTGCCTCAGGTATAATCAACAAGTAAACGGAGGTAGTGCTGAGCTTTTATGCCCTGCACCCACACGACCACCAGTTACTGAATAATAAATGCCAGGCTATTCCATCACTGTAATATGCATGAGCAGGAGGTTGACTCACATCCAGCCAGCTGCAACAAGGCAAACAAAGAGTTTCAAAGTTATTACTGAAAGGCAGGGTGAGGTTTGTGTTTTCCTTCACTCCACATTAAGCTGTCTATCCAAGGAGGAGATTACTTGTGATTAGAAAGAGTAACAACTTGAAGGAAGTTTTTACTGAAATCTACATTTTAAACTCGGATGGAGGAAGGGAGAATGACATAATAATAGTGCCCTAGTTAAAACAGCTGAAAGTTAACCTCCCATAATGAAAACAGTGACCGACAAGCAGCAGAGCTCTTCACACATTAATCAAGGTGTCGTAGTTCACTGGGTCTCCTTCCCCTCTCTCCACAGCTGTTTGCTCAGCACGCAGCCAGATCTTTCACCCTTTTATTTCCCCCGTGCCTTCCCCTCCGACCCACCTCCAAAGCTGCTCTTAGGAAGATATCCAAGTTTTCTGTTTCCAGGAACAGAAGACAACTCTCACAGGGATAACCCAGCGGAGACATGATGCAGAACTAAGCTGGCCCTTATTTTATCAAGACAATGGTGTTCCTCCTCCTCAAAGACTGATGGCATCATTTGGCCATCTAGCTCTCTGCATAATTCAAGGAGATCACAATATTGTTGTAAAGCCAAATCCAACTGCAGTTTTTATTTAAACATCCGTTCCTCTGCAGTCAGGTAAAGGAAAACAAAGGAAGAGTGAAAAGGGCAGATATAAACTTTTCAAGCTCGACATTATAACAAAGCAAGCTAAGATAAATGTGGTTTTCCTTGCAAATGCAGACAGATTAATAGGGACAGAATAAATAAATTGCTATTATAGTCCTAGGGAGAAAATAAAAGCCCTCAAACAATAACAAATGTTGCATGGTTTTAATTGAGTCAATCAGTCAAGAAGTTTTGCTGATCACGGCTGTCCTATAATCAGCTTTCCGTTGTCTAGATTTAATTATTACTTGTGGAAAAGACATTGCTGGCACCTGCCACTTTTACTGCTGACGCTGAAATAGGAAATGGTTTTACAACAAATAACCACTTCCAGCTCCGTCCAGTTCAACCCAAGCCCAGAACCGGTGCGATAAATCTGAAACGAAGCAATCAGCGTGACCTTTAGCAGGCTGGCGCGATAAAGCCCGAAGAAGCTGTATTCTGTAGATAATTCACGATTAATGCAGCAGAACTTGGTGCTAACAGTGCTCATAAACGCCGCGACTCGAGTGTGAAACAGCGAGATGCGGAGCCTTACTTAAAAATGATCATAAAGCGGGAGTCGATGGGAGTTTGGTGCCCTGTTCTGGGGGGCTCGGGGAGTTGATGGGGGTTTGGTGCCCAGCAGAGAGCGGTACCGGTACCGAGAGGGCAGGGAGGGCGACGGGAGCAGCCCAGCAGCAGGATCGCCCTTGGGAGGCCGGGAGCCTCTCAAAGTCACCGCTCTGAAGCGGGAACCGGCGCTGCTGCCGAGCCCCGCCGGGGCTGCCCGGTGCCGAGCGCCGCACCGCGCGTGTGCCCCGACCCCTGTCCGCCAGCAAGAGGTGACAGGCGGTAATTAACTCCCCAGTTAATGAGCCGGACAGCGCAGCGGACACACACACACACACACATACACACACACACGCTGCCGCTCCATCAGCAGCGCCCCGCGGCACGGCGGGCACCGGGAGGCGCGGGGGCCGGGGCCGGCAGCCCTGCCTGGGGCCGTACCTCATACTGGATGTACTGCTTCCGCCACTCGGGGGTGATGTGCGCCGCGAGGTGCTCGGCGAACTTCATCCTGCCGCCGCCGCCGGCGGGCCGGGGCCGCGCTCGCTCCGCGCCCGCAGAGCCGCCTCGGCGGCGCCTGGCTGCGAA
>VRYO01001717.1:1663392-1674224 GCA_009812075.1 Sialia sialis | reverse complement strand
TTTTTTTTTTTTATCATTAAACGAAGACAGATGGTAGCAGGAGAGGCAGAGCTGAGACTGGGTTCTTTGCTCACCAAATAGCTCCATTCAAATATCTGATTGGCAAATCCCTGCCTCCTGTTATCAGACACCCTTTGGGACCACACTTAGCATCCTAGTGTTTCACTGCTCTGCTGGGACTTGGGGCTTTCCAACTCCTATAAAGGCTTCAAAACTCTCAGCTCTGCATATCCAGGCTTGGGGGAGGAATGCAGGAAGGGAGACAGCGCAAGGAGAAGTGGGGGGAAATGCAGGAAGGGAGAGAGGGCAAGGAGAAACCTTAAATGAAAGAGAAAAGGCCACTACCATTGCCTGCCTCTACTGCCTTCTGCCTAAAGCTGGGTGGAGGGCAGGCAGGGGAAATCCAGGCAACACTGAGGAGGGATGCTGGACCCAAACAATCCTAGCCTTGGGTCTGGATCTCAGTCCCCACAGCCCAAGTTTGGATCCCAGTCTCTGTGCCTTAGCTCTGGATCTCACTTCCCATACCTCCCTTGCACCAGGTTGCCACGTTTCCCTCATCCCTCTCTCTCTTTCTTCCAGGAAAGAGTTTGCATTGCGATTTCCCCTGTGCTGCTGTAGTTTGGAAAAAAAAAATCATAGAAGCAATGTTATTTGCATTTTGAAATCAAGTAAGGAGAAGCCGGAGTGGGCTTTCCGCCAGTGCAGTCTGGCACTTGCTTTGTTGAGAGCATATAGAATAATTTATAAATAGCATGGTGGGATTTTTTTAAAGTATATAATTATACTTTTAAAGCTCCTGCATCGCTGGGGAAAAGGAGTCTTCAAAAAAGGCTTTAGAAAAAAGAGTCTTGTAGAGGGAAAATTTGCTTTACTGGCATTCATAAAATCAAAGAGAGGAAGGTTTTCCATTGCAGGAGACAATGCAGGAAACCCATGGACCTCCTCCCACCTGCTCTCTGTACAAAAGGATTTTAAGATTCCTGAATATTTAGGGGCTTGGTTTGGCATGGGGGAAATGCTTTAGGAGCACAACCTTCCCTGGCCCCATGGGCAGAGCAGGATTTGCTGAGCCTGGACCATGGGGGCAGGGGGCTTGGTATGATTTACTAAATTCCCTTGTCGTTCAACCTCAGCAGGATCTGGGAAGATAAAGTCAACTCTCCACTAAAAACAGAATAAATAATGCCCAATCCCAGAGTTCTGGGAACAGCAGCACATCCCAACGTCGGTGCAGAGGCAGCAGAGGCATGAGGAAGGGCAAAGGTTGCTCTTTGCATCCTTCACTGCCCTGCTCATGTGGTGATTCCTGCTCCAGAGGGATGACCCAGAGGCTTCACTGCCACTGCTTGGGAAGGAAGACAGGGAATAAATAAATACAGAAGTAAAAGCAAGCTGGGAGCAAGCTTGATGTGGAACAATGAGGGAAATGAGTAAATCACACTGAGAGATGCTGCCCTGACGTCCAGGATCAATAGAGCATCAGCCCTGGGCTTGGGCACCCCCAGCACCCACCAGCCAGCCCCGAGCCCTCCCATTAGCAGCTCCATCGGTCTTGAGGAGCAGGGTCGATTCATCAGACTGCCCAGCGCAAAAATGCACAAATCCTCTGGCAGCCTGAGCTAGAGCTATTGATTTTTCTCATATTTCCTCTCCCTACTGGCAGGGGATGAAGGTGTGATGATGAGCATCAGGAGCTGGGGGGTCCCAGACCCAGGGAAGAGGCAGTGCACAAGGTCAGACTGGGAGCAGCCCAGTCCACTGGGAGATGTCAGGGTGTTTATACAGCCAGGTTAACTGCTCACAGAAAGTTATTTCAAGCCAGGAGGAGCAGTGGCTTCCAGGACATAATAATGCAATGGATTGATCTGATTCCCGTGGCAGGAATGTTGGTATCCATTCATCCCCTTCCACGCACTGCCCTGGCAGCTCCTGCAGACTTTCCAAGGCGAGTAAGATGATGCTTTCATCTCTGTTTGAGGACGAGACCTGCCAGGAGGGGCCTTGCCTCCCTCCGCCTTGAATGCAGCAGGGTCAATTTACCCACTGCCTGAACATGATCTGCTGGGACTTGAGTCCATCACAGAGGTGGATTTAGGACTCAAAATTCCCAACAGGAATGGGGAAGCTCACGCAGATGTGGCACTGTGAGCAGTAACCATGTCCTGCAAAGCTGAGCATGCTGCACTCCTCAGGGCAGGATTTTTCCCACAACATCTCTCATGCAGTGTCCACACATCCAGTGTTAAAAGTCCTGATGTCAGGCAGTGACATCACCCTGACTGGAAATCCATCTGTAGGTTGAGCTGCTGCTGAAACACTCAGGGATGCACAGGGGAAGAAGCAGCTCCATTTTTCCAGGAGTGTGCCCTGTGCTGGAAGCAGAGCTGCCTCTGCCCTGGGTGACCTTTCCTGGGTGACTCACGGCCACGAGCAGACAGCAGCTCCCCGAGGCTCACACACGTCCCCTCCGCTTTGCTGAGGTCACAGCAGCATCCTGCCTGGAAACAGAGCCACGGAATCTGAAATACCCCATCTGCCCAGGTGGTTCAGTGCCCCTACCATGTGGCTCCCAGGAGTGCAGCGTGCCCCAGTGCCACACAGGGATGAGCCCCTGGGAGCTGTGCCAGTGCTGGCTGGGGACTCGCTGTGCTGCCTCAATCTGGGAGCAGATGGGGGGTTTCACACCCTTTCCTGGTGTGTAAGTGATTGCTCCTGGATGGTTTCCAATCCACATATATATATGCCTGGTTTAATTTATGCCCGCTTGCTTTGTGTGAGAAGACAGCAGCTGACCAGTGGTTAAGAAAACTGAACACCCTGAAAAGGTCTAAAATTAGAGAAGAAATAAGAGCTGCTTCGTCCAAACCCCAGAGCTGCCTGGGCTGCTTCCAGGAGAGCCTGGGAAGTGCCTTGAACCTCCCTGATTCAGCACCACTGCTAAATCCCCCTCCTGAAGCTGAAGGGAGCCTGACCCCACTGCCCCTCACCACGTCCATAGGATTGCCCCACCATGCTCTGGGGCAGCACAGACTCTTATCCCTTCAGGATGTTTTCCAGGGGACAGGGGCTGGTAAAGTGCCAGGTGGCCTTGGGACCGTTCCTGTCCTGTTTACCCAACCTCACTTGCCTTGTTAAACACGCCCCTGCCTCCCCATCGCCATCCTCACTGCTGGCCCCTTCCCAGGGGAATACACCACAAGAAAAGAGGGAAGGAAACAGGCAGCACCCACCAAACAGCAGGAAGGGAGGTGACCTAGGACAAGAAACAGCATCCATGGAGCTGCTGCTGCTGCTGGGTCACACAGCCAATGCCACCATCACGCCAGAGTCACAGCAGGCTGTGTTGGAAACATGAGATATTGGCACTTCTCAGTGCATCGATGCCACAGGCACCAAGCTGCCACAAGCACAATTAAAAAGCTGGGGGAACCCCTCTTTCCTGTGCCATCCCCGTGGCACAGACAAGGAATGGGGTCATGCCACGTGGGTGGTCCTGCTGGGAAGAGGAGCCCATGCCCATGTGTGACACCGTGAGCTGGTGTAACTACATGCTGGAGGACGTGTCACTGCAATTCTCTGCACTAAACTTGTGTTCCTTATCCAGCGTGTGGCAACAAAAAGCTGAGTGCCGGTGAGCTTGAGGTGTGTGGTAATAGCTGTGGCAGAGACCTCTAAAGCTGGCTGGACTTCCTAGGAGTTTTTGGAAATCCTGACGTAGCTCTGTGGGGTTTTTAGCAACCTCTGGACCTTATCAATGTGCACAAAAGGCCACAGGCTTCCTATTTGCAAGGGCTGTGGTCAGAGGTTACAGCCAGGTAAATCTCTTATCCATGTGACAGGACTGAAGGAAACAGCCTCAGGTTGCTCCAGAGGAAATTTAAATTGGGTATTAGGAAACATTTCTTCACTGAAACAGTGGTCAAGAACTGGAACAGGCTTCCCAGGGCAGTGAGAGAATCAAGGTCTGTGGAAGGGTTCAAAAAAAGTGCGGATGCGATGCTTAGGGACATGTTTAGTGGTGAACAAGGCAGTCCTGAGTCAATGTTTGGACTCAGTGATATTAGAAGTTTTTCCAACCTTAATAATCCAGTGGTTTTAGGAAAAGAACAGCTGCCCCTGCCAAACCTGGCTTGACCCTGCCTAGCTTGAGCCCTGAGTATGAACATCCTTAGGGTGTCAGTTCCTGCTGATATCCCCAGTGGATTGCAGGTGCCAGATGTTGTGCTCCAGTCTGCTGGGACATCTCCTGGGACAGCATTAGGTTAGCTGTTCCTCGCTGGAGGATCTAATTTGGTCTGGAGAAGGAATCACATATCTCCAGGTCATTCCCTTATGTACCAGGGCTGAGTGTGAACCATCCACAGGTACCGCAACATACAGCTCCAGGTCCTGCAGCCTCAGCACAGATGTCGGATCAGAAGGAATCATTTAAAGCAAATGGGGATGTGTCCCAGAGGTCCTTGTATGACCAAGACAGAGAGCAGGGGCAGCACATCAGGTGGGTTCCCATCCCTGCTCTGGACTGAATCCATACTGGGACCTCCTTCTGCTGGGAGCAGAACAACTCTGATCTCTGATGGGCCAGGCACAGCCTGGCTTTGTCCTCACCACAGAAATTACAGAGCAAACCACACATATGTGGAACCCCCTGGCATTTCTCAGTGCCTCCAAGCAATGCCAGCAGATTTGGCAAGGGTCACCCTTGCAGCCTGAGACCCTTGTGCTGCAGATCCTCTCTGTCTCCAGACATCATCATGAATTTTATAAGTCTGGCAGGAATGAGCCTAAAACCCTTCCCGTGCTGACTGGGACCCCTGAATGGACAGGGGCTCTGACACCTGGGCTCAGCCCCTGCAGGGTGACATGGAGGGGACAGTGTGTGTCCCCTGCCTCTCAACGACCCCAGCCTGCCCCACCAGCACATGCTGACCTGCAGCCCGAGCCCTGCCTGCTCTATTTTATAGCCAAAATAAGTCATAAATCCCCCTGCACAGAGCTGGAAGGTGCAATTGCTTTTCTGTGGTGCAGATTTTATCTTGCACGACTCGTGGCATCACGTGAGGGAAATCTGTAAGTAAAAGTCAGGCTGGAGCCATTTATAACGGCAGCACTGTGATTGTTACTCCTGACAGCTGCAATTACAGGCACTCCCTTCCATCTCTGCACGCTGGAGGAGAGTGGAGCCGGCATCAGAAGCAGTTTTTCCAGAGCTGCATCCCTGCTCCAGCAGGCCTTGTCACCCACAGGCAGTGCTCAGGGTGGGTTCCAGGGAAGAATGGAGGATGAGGGGCAGCCCCCAGCAGGGAGGGTTTGGGAAGGGATGCAGGGTGTAAGGAATCTCATCAGCTGGTGTTCATCTCCATGGGCAGGACAGGGGATTATGCAGGGGCTGCACAGGGACAAACAAGAGGACCAAAAACTCACTGGGGAGAAACCCTCTGGTGGCCCTGGATAAGCCCAAGGGCCATAGGTGAGGGCAGCATCCCAGCAGGATCACTGCTGAGCACTTCTTTCCAAGAGCACAGACTAGATCTCCTGCCTGTGGGCTGCTTGGTGTGTTCAGGCAGGGCAGCACTGCTGTGCCAGCAGCCACAGTGGCCAGTGAGCTGCCAGAGAATTTGGGAGCTGGCTACCAGAGGGATGCCTGGGGAGATGGAGATGGAGAGGAAAAGAAGGAACATCCATAGGCTTGCAGTGACAGGGAAGTGACAAATAAAGCCATTACTCACTCAGTGTGGTCTCAGGGGGAGCTGACAAGAGGCAGGACAGTGTGGAGGTGGCAGCCCAAACTCAGCTGGGCTTTCCTGCTGAGCACCTCAGCTCTGTCTTCTCCATGTAGTTTCTGGGGAACTGAAAAATCCAAACTGAGCTAAATTTTATCATTTTCATAATTTTCAAAATTCTATCATTATCATAATCCCATGCATAAGAAGTAACTTTTTCTTTTTGTTCTTTTCAATGAATAACACCGTGGGGTTTGTTTCACAGCTAAGAGCTCTGCTGTGGTTGTTGTGTGGTGACCCCACCACATCCCTGGGCAGCCTATTCCAGCATTTATTTGACAACCCTTTTCCTGAAAAAATTTTCCTAATATCTAACCCGAACCTCTCCTAGTGCAGCTTGAGGCCATTTTTTCTCATCCTGTCTCTTGCAACCTGGGAGCAGAGACTGATCTTCACCTGGCCACAACCTCCTCTCAGGGAGTTATAGAGAGCAATAAGGTCTACCCTGAACCTCCTTTTCTATGGGTCAAAAAGCCAGACTTTCCTACTGGAGGAAAAAAAAAAAAAAAAAAAAAAAAAGATGGGATAATAGGATATAGGATAGAAGAAACAGGAGGCTGAATAAGATGAAACAAAAAGAATAATTTTTGTGTTTGCTTCACACAAAACACCCTGGGTCAACCAAACTGAAATTTCTCTTTTTCATTTCAATTTAAAAAAACAGAATACACACATTTCATTTGGCTGCCTCAAACCAAAAAGACTTAATGCTGAGATATCTCTCTCCATGGAGAGATTCACTATTTGCACAGCTCCAGCTGCAACCTTTGAACCTCTGGCCAGTTTCTGTGTTGCAACCACACTGGTGCTGATGTCAGCCCAGCGGGGCTTTGGGCGTGCTTGGGGATCAGTGCTCAGCACCTGCCAGAGGAGTTTTTCCATCAGTGTTTAAGAGGTTTAATGATATGCCAGGAGAAGGCAGATTTATGCATGTCTGAGAGGGGTTATGCATTCCTACTGATTTGTATTCAGCACAGCGCAGGAATTTATGGAAGGAGGGGATCAATGTTTTATTGATATCTAAAAAAACCTATATGATGGATGTGCTAATTACACATTTTTTCTCCTAGACTCTCTTTATTATACACAAACAAATGGCCCTGCTGCTTTAACAAATGCAGGGAAAATATGCAACGGAGCCCAACTCCTTGGAGGTGATGTATGAGAGGGGGACCTGGCTAATGCCAGGGCAGAGACCTCAGTTCTTTGTTTAACTTCTTTTCTAGCCAGTATTGAATTTTAGTTTCCTGTTGCCTGTGACTCCATTTCCATTTCATGGAAATCAGGAACACGGGGGCACAGCTCTTGCAGCCACCCTTTGGGGTCCTGGCTGCTACGGCAGGCATTTGTTCCCAAAAAATACTGAGCAGGGTGTGCATTTTCTGTGCCTTGCTAAGAGGAGACACACGGGGTGGAAAAAAGGAGCAGGGATTTTTGTGTCTCTGCTAAAGCAGTGAGCGTGCAGAGGAGAGGGGCAGCGCTCAGTGGTTGTCTCCCCTTCTCCCTCTCCCACTGCAGGGGTGAAGGCGAGCCGGGTGCTGTGATATGTGTGGCAATAAATGTAAAAAAATCAATATTCCTTATGGAAATCAGAGGCACACACTGCCCTGTCACTGCCTGATGAGCCTGAGCCCCTGTGCTCCAGGCAGGGAAGGAGGGTGACTGCTCAATGCAGAGCTCTGTGCTCTGGGGTCTGCTTTCTGCACAAGACCTATGGATCTGGGGAGCCATCGGAGCAGGGAAGGGACCTTCTGGGTGCAGGACACAGAGAGGAGGTGGTAGCAGCATGGAAGAGAAGGTGGGGTAAAGCATGGAGCCCAGAGCATCACATCAGAGTGCTGCCTGCCCAAAACTGGCAGCACAGCTTGGGTTTTCACAGTGAGGATTTTGTCATCTTGGAGGCCAGGGAAAAAGTTCTCAGCCGTTAACCTCCTGTTCTGCCAAGAAATGGCTTTGGCAGGCAGCTGCCACCCACGCAGCTCCAGGCTGCATATGCAGGCAAGGCATGGGGTTGCTTGGCTTTGACAGGGCTTGGTGGTGCCCTACAGGGATGTTTGGCAAAGGTTCAGTCAGAAGTGAGTCCCTCTTGGTCCCTGGCAGGGAGATGGTGGGAGGCATGATGGAGAGGAGGGTTCTCCCCCTGGGACATTGATGCAGAGACCAAATCTCCCAAAATGTGATGAGGGAGACAAAGAAAAGGAGAGTGTCAGGATAAGGACATATGCAATGGGTAGCCTGGAGGAGCTCAGGGGCCATGAGGGGACATTTATTACCCAGAGGAGCAGCTCTGCCCGCAGCAGGGGTGACATATGCCAGGTTGAGGTGTGCTGTGGCCTGTGCCATGGGAGAGGAGTGCCACTGGCTCCTTGTGCCACTCGCCCTCAGGAGCCACACACATCCCCAGCCTGCTCCCCCTCCAAAGGCAGGTGTCTCCCACAGTAAAAGATACATCTACAAACAAAACAGCTCTTCTTCTCCTTTTGTTGTGGGAAAAAAAAAAAACTAATCATAGCTTAGCTCACAGGGATCCCTTCAGATGTTGCTTTCAGGCTGGTGTGTGCGGTGGCCTCTGCCCTTTGCTCAGGGACAATGACAGGCCTCCAGGCTGACCAGCAGGATGGATGTGATAATTATGCAGGGATATTTTTTCCCTGCTTGGCACTGATGGCCACAGCCTGTTATTGTGTGTTTGCTATCCCAGCCTGGGACCTGGGACAGACCCACACACGCAGCCCATGCAAGGGCCCTGCATGAATGTTTTTACCACCTGGTGCTTGTAATGCTTCTGATTTTTTGTGCTCTGCAGGCCAGGGCTGGGGGAATGGGCCAAATTTGACCTGGGATGAGTGGGGGCTCTCCCAGCCCTGCACCACCTCATGTTTGCAGGGGGTGGTTGGTGCATCCAGCACAAGGGCCTTGGCACTGGGCTCCCATTCTGCTCTCTTCCAGGTGCTGGGAAACTGCAACTACATGGACATGACCCAGCAGAGCAGGAGCAGCATGTCTGAGCCCAGCATCCCCATCCTCACTGTTTCCACACCAGGCTCCCGAAACCTCCATGGGCACCTTGCATCAAACCGGCTCCCACGCCTGCCAGAGTGAGGGGGTGGGAGGAAGGATCAGACCCTCGGTGCAGTCGCTCTTAAAAATAAAATAAAAATTTAAAAAATAAAAAAAGGCAAGGAAAAAGTGAAAGGGAGCTGGTAGGAGCTCTAAGTGTTCTAGAGAAGAAACCCGGCAAGGCAGGGAGGTCTCTCTCACCATGGAGACACGCCGGAGAGCGTGCGGAGGCTGTGCGCTCCAGTTCATTTGCTGCGGGTACTTTT
This sequence comes from Sialia sialis, assembly GCA_009812075.1. NCBI lineage: Eukaryota > Metazoa > Chordata > Aves > Passeriformes > Turdidae > Sialia > Sialia sialis. The sequence goes on along the minus strand of VRYO01001717.1, from coordinate 1,665,112 downwards.
CCCGAGCTACTCAAAGCGGGTTCCACGCTGCCAGCCCGCCCGGCTGCCAGCGGGGTCGGGCTGGGCGCTGCTGCCCTGCACCGAGCAGGGCTGGACGGGATATATACATACACTTTTTTTATTTTTTTTTTTTTTTTGCATGTGGCACAGCCAAGAGTTGGTGCAGCCTTTTTCCTCCTTCCCAGTTCAAGCCAGGGGCTTCATCCTCCCCCATACAGGCTGTGACAAGCAGGATACTCTTTGTCCCCACAGAAAGCAGCTGGGGGAAGAGTGGGGTGCTGTGGCACAGCTGAATCTGTCTCCAGCCTGATACTGAGCAAAGGATCGTGTCCCACTGCCCCACTTGGACAAGCTGGGATGCAGGGATCCCCTCTTTTTTCATGGTCTTCGTACTCTCATCCCACTTCAGGGACAGAGACAGTGCCATGGTTTGGTGGCCCTTCATGGCTATGTCCAGGTGCTCCAGTGATCATGCAAACTTAGAATATCCTGAGTTAGAAGGGACACATAAGGATCATTGAGTCCAAATCCTGGCCCTGCACAGCACAGCCCCAAGAGGCACACCATGTGCCTGAGAGTGTTGTCCAAATGTTTCTTGAGCTCTGTCAGCCTTGATGCTGTGACCACTTCCCTGGGGAGTCTGTTCCAGTGTCCAAACACCCTCTGGATGAGGAACCTTTCTCTAACATCCAGCCTAACCCTCGCCTGACAGAGCTCCATGCCATTCCCTCTCACTGTGATGCTCCAGCTTGTTGTCTTGGCTATTTTGGGATTTTTCCCACCTAAGAAAAGCCTCCGGCACCCAGTGAGGTTGTGAAAAGAGTAAGAGCAAAAAACCCAAACTATTTCAGCCTCTCATGTAATGTGGTTTTTTTCCACAGTTCCTGCATTTTCCTCTGGAAGCCCTGGATGGAAAAGTGGGTGCATGCATTGCTCACAGGCTGCTGAATGGAAAAGGTTGGCTTTTTTCCTCTTACTCTCTTCACAGCCTCACTGGGTGCCGGAGGCTTTTCTTAGAGGTGGAAAAAAGCCCAGCACAGCCAAGGCAGCAAGCTGGAGCATCACAGTGAGAGGGCCTGAGGGAATGGCATGGAGCTGTGTCAGGGGAGGGTTAGGCTGGATATTAGAGAAAGGTTCCTCATCCAGAGGGTGGTTGGGCGCTGGAACAGACTCCCCAGGGAAGTGGTCACAGAGCTCAAGAAATATTTGGCCAGCACTCTCAGGCACATGGTGTGCCTCTTGGGACTGTGCTGTGCAGGGCCAGGAGCTGGACTCGATGATCCTTATGTGTCCCTTCCAACTCAGGATATTTTCTATTCCGTGGTTGAGTCGGATGTGGCTGGGAGATGACACATGGAGAGACCAGGGCATGTGCATGAAGCACCTTCATCCTCATTCATCACTCAGTGCCTCAGGGTGACACAGGGGCCCCAAAACCGAGACCCCCAGCTCCCAGCCCCCCACAGCACGGCGTGGCCAGGGGCTGGGGGTGGCCAAGGGCTCCCCGGGTGACTCGGGGCTGCCATTCGCCGCGGCCGGGGGTGGAGGAAGGAGGGAGATGGGATTCGACAGCTGTGCCCGGGAGAGGGAAACTTTCCGCCCGAAGCAGATACCGGGATAAATATAAACCGCCTTTGGGATGGCTTTTGGCCGGGACCCCCGGGCAAGGCAGGGCAGGGAATCCTGCACCGCATCCCGGGAGCCCGGCTGATCCCGGACA
>VRYO01001717.1:1563524-1662392 GCA_009812075.1 Sialia sialis | reverse complement strand
GCCATACCTTGAACCATGTGCCCAGTTCTGGGCTCTCAATTCAGGAAGCACATTGAGGTGCCAGAGCAAGTCCAGAGAAGGGCAACGGAGCTGGGGAAGGGTCTGGAGCAAAATTCTGGTGAGGAGCAGCTGAGGGGGCTCAGGGGAGATCTCACTCACTACAACCCCTGACAGGAGGGTGGAATGAGCTTAGTGTCAGCCTCTTCTCCCAGGTAACAAGCGACAGGATGAAAGGAAATGACCTCAAGTTGCGCAGAGGAGGTTTAGACTTGATACTAGGAAAGTTTTTATATGGAGAGTGCTGTCAGTCTTTTGGACAGGGCAGGCACCATCCCTGTAAGCGCTCAAATAACGCGTGGACATGGTTTAGTGGCGAACGTGTTGGTGCTGCTGGGGAAACGCTCGGACTCGATGATCTCGGAGTTCTTTTCCAACCTAAACGATTCTGTCATTCTGCGTCACGTCGCAGCTGGACGACACGCGGACCCGCGGCGACCCGGAACCCTCGTGCGTGGCGCGCGTTTCCCGCGGGCGGTGCGGGCGCGCGTACCGAGGCGCGGCGGGGGAGCGTGTTGTCGGGCGGACCGGGGCGGGCGCGGGCCGCCATGGCGTCGCCCCCGCTGTCGGCGGCGGGCGGGAGCGGCGGCGAGCTCAGCTCGGGCTCCGAGGCGGCGGCCACGGGCGCGGCGGTGCCGGGCCGGGACCTGCCCGCGCTCTTCGAGCAGGCGGCCGAGCGGCTCCCCTCGCTGCTGTCCACCGCTAGCAAGGAGCAGCTGCTCTACCTGTACGCCCGCTACAAGCAGGTGAGGCGGGACCGGCCCACGGGCTGAGCGGGCCGGGCCGGGCCGGTGCCGGGGCGACACCGGTGCGGTGCCCCGAAGGGCCGGGCCTGGGGCCGCGGGGCTGCGGCCCAATATGTGGCAGCAGTGCCAAGGATGAAAGTTGCATCCCGGGTGGTGGCGGGAGCGGGGGTGTTTCCCTCCGGGACAGCGCGGGCTGCATCTGCGGGGGAGGTGGATGGAGTCTCGTGAGACAGAGCACCGCGAAATTTGCGGGAAGAGTGTTTAGGAAGTGCCCCAGCGAGAAAGGACCCGGCGATGGTGGCCCATAGCAGCTGAACATGAGCCCGAGAAGGCCGAGGCATCCTAGGCTGTATCAGCCAGACTGACCGGAGAATAGAAATTTTCAGTTTATGCAGGACCAGGACAGTGACCGACCCCCTGTGCTGGGCATGGATGAGGTCGCATCTCAAATTCTGGGTTCCGTTTTGGGCTCCTCAGTTCAGGAAGGACACTGAGGTGGCGGAGTGAGTTCAGAGAAAGGAACAGAGCTGGGCAAGTGTCTGGAGCCCAAGTCTGGTGAAGAGCAGCTGTGGGGCTCAGCCTGGAGAAAAGGAGGCTCAGAGGGAACTTTGTTGGTTTCTGCAATCACCTGTGAGGAGGTTGTGGCCGGGTGGAGGTCAAGTTCTGCTCCTACGAAAAGGAAATAACTTTAAGTTGGATCAGGTGCAGTTCAGGTTGGACATCAGGAAGAAAAAATGGTCAGGCCTTGGAAGGGGCTGCCCAGGGGATGCGATGGAGTCACCGTTCTTGGAGGTGTTTAAGAAATGACTGGATGTGGCCCTTAGCCAACTGTGGTCTGATTGTCAAGGTGGTGATCAGTCTAAGGTTGGACTCAGTGATCTCACAGGTCTTTTCCAAAACAAATCATTCTGTAAATCCATCACCCTGGTTGTTGTTCCTCACGTCTGTGCCGGTTGCCCTGGCACTGCATCCTTTGAACAATGTGAACCAGACTCAAGTTTTGCCAGCAGAGGTCCACGTTGGATATTGGGAAAAACTTCTTGCCTGAAAGAGTGGGCAAACACTGGAGTGGGATGCCCAGGGAAGTGGTGGAATGACCATCCCTGGAAGTGTTCAGAAACCAAGCAGACTTTGCCATATGGTTTAGTGGGAATAGTAGTGTTTGGCCAAAGGTTGGATTGAATGATCATGGGGGTCTTTTCCCACCTTAATGATTCTGTGGTGGTGATTTGGCTTCGGCAGAGGCCACTGTGGTTGGAATTGGTGTGGAGGACAAACTCCACAGCTGAGCGGGCTGGTTCTGGTTGTAACCTTGAACAAAACCCCCCACTTCCCCTTCAGTCGGTGTGAATTGAGCAAGCTATGGGATGCATCCTGTGGGAATGCACAGTGTAACTTCCTCCTGCTACTGTTACATAAACCAAACAAAGCGCCAGTTGCAAAGGACTGCAACAATCGCTTAACCTGGAGAAACAGAAAACTGTCAGTGTTGTTACACCCGGAAGATGAAAGAGTAAAGCTACAAATATAGGCTGGATGGAGCTCTGAGCGACCTGTTGTAGTGGACGGTGTCCCTGCCCATGCCAGGGACTTGGAGCTAGGCGATCTTTCAACCCAAACCATTCTGTGATTGTGTGGCTCAAGTGTGTGGCAAAAGGTGCTGCTCAGCTTGAGAACTGAATCCCACTCCTTTGGATGAGCAGACCAAGCTGGGTGTGCACATCTTCTGTCTATGTTCCTCCCATATGGATTACCTATGTCCTACTGCTGCCATGTATAAGTGCTCTCAATTTTTTAGTGCAATATTTAATTATCCTCTAAGCTGGCAGCTCCCTCCCAGGCTGTGGTTTGTGGACAAGTAATTACATGAAAAGCAGGCTGGTCACGTGAGGTTTTGTTTTCAGACTGTACTTAAACAGGAATCCAGGTTTCTCTTTCCCTTGTAAGAAAAAGGAGAGTAGGAAAAAAACATACAAGGAGAATTTTACAATGCCCTGGATGAGAGGGAAGATTTTTTTTGTCTGTATTCTCAGGATGCTTGTTGCAAATAACATTTTCTTTTTTTTTTTTTTTTTTGCTCTGTTTCAAATGCTTTGTGACTATCCTTGGTGGAAATGGGAAGAGATTGCTTGCTTGTCAGCTCGTGATTGTCCACAGACTACAGAGGGTTTACTAGTATTAGCTCTGTAAGACCAAAAAGGAGTTTAATGTTAAAAATTGCAAAAATCAGAAGCTGTTTCACAAGAGTTTTGTTGCAAGTCAGAAAAAGCTGACTATTAACACTTTGTCAGAACAGATTTCCAGTTGCCTTCCACTGAGAAGAACTTCTGTGTCCTTCTCCTGTGTCCCTGACCAAGCAGGATGTGACAGCAAATGCTTTTGTGCTCCTTGGTTTCAGGCTGTGCTTGGCTCCTGGATTTCTGTGCCTTCCCTGTTACAGAGTGCCTGGGAGTGTAGTGCTGGCACTGGCAATGGGAGAGGTTTGCTAGCACAGCCATTGCAGGATTATGCCCTGCTAACTCTAAGTTTTGCAGCATTTTCTACTTTAAATCAAAACGAGGGTGCTTAATGCAAGTTTTCTGTATTTAATTACAGCAGCCATATCAGGATGCATAATGAGCTGCTAATATATTACTCCGCTGGATGGTGGAATTGCTGGCACACGAAAGGTGCTGACTCAGATCTGTCCACTGTCCTTGATTTGGCATCCTTGTCTTTTCCCAGTTTAGTGTTTTGTGTCACTAAAGGCTTTGATTTAAGATACAGCACCGTCATAAAAGAGGTGACAGTAACAGCTGAGCTCTCTGTTAAAATACTGTATATTATTTATTTCCAACTGTTTGGGTATATAGGCATTTTCCTAGAATTTTATTACCTTTTATTGGAGGCCATTTCAGGATTTTATTACTTTTCTCTCTGATTTTGTTTATGTGTCAGAGACCTGAAAATAAGGGAATTGCTTAGTTGTCAACTCCAGTGAGGTTTTTAGAAGATGTTGCTGAGTTTATGACTCTGCCCCACAACAAGAGGAACAGACCAGTCCATAAGGCTCTGGACTGGGACTGATTTTTCTTTCCTTCCACTATCTTCTGTGTGGGTTTGGACAAATCATTAGTCAGGGCCTTGTGTCTGTAGTGGTGAAGTGAAGGGAGCCTTTTCCTGTCATGTGGAGAATGTCAAAATTTGAGATTCAGAAGGTGCAGTGATGGAATCAGTGTAGCAGTGGTGAATTAGATAGGGGAGGGAATGCAGAACTTGCTAGAAATTATTGCACAGGGAAAACTGCCCTGCTGGGAGGAGGATGTATCTGTGTGAACACTGAGAGGTGCTGGCAAGCTGAGAGTCCAGTGCTGATGGGAAAACGGTCTCTGAGTGTGGGCTCAAGGATATAATACCAATTTTGCATGATGCCTTTCAAGTATTGTGGAACATGATGCCACAAACCTGCCCTGAACACAGGAATTTCTGCCTGCAGCACTGATTAGGTTGTTACCAGTGTAACTCTCTGGGATATGCACTCCCTTGGTCATCATGACCCCCATTCTGTGGTTGGTGTTTGCTTGTCCTTCCTTATGCCCCATTTTCAGTCAGGGTTTTCCCATGGGTTGGGGCAGAGCTGTGGGCAGGAACAGGTAAGAATTGCTGTCTTGAAAAAGAAGTTTATTTCACTTGGCTTGTGTACAGTGAGAGCTCAGTCCTGCTGTCCGTGGAGTTCTGTTCCTGTTATTGCTCCATAGGGAGGCTGCAAATACGATTCACCTTACAAGAATTACAGTCAGGTAGGAATGTTTGGCTGGAGCACCCCGCTGTATAAATATGTTGGCAGAAAAATTAGCAAAGAGCCATTTAACCACCACCAGGGAGGGAGAGCCAGTCGTGGAGTAAGGTGTGAGGAGAATCTCCAGGTTTGTCACAGTGTGGAGCAGCAGCTGAAGATGTGTGGGGATGGTGAAGAGCATTAACACATCTCTGAGCATCTCTTCCTCTTCTCAATGTCATTGACCTTCAGCTCTCAGGTGAAGGCCTCATCCAAGGTTTCCAAATTTATTTTGGTCACAGATGCAGTGACTGCAGTGACTGCCTCTTTGGGGCTGCCTGGGTCACGTTTGTGCAGCTCAGGAGATTAGTGCCTGCAGGCAGCTCTGCATGCAGAAGCAATACCAGGAAGTTTTTAATGCATTCTGGCTGTCATGTTCTTTTAATGCAGCTGATGAACTGTAAATGAGGAGTGCTGAGCATCAAGTGACCAGTCAGCACCCTAGAGACCTTCAATAATTATTTTCTGGACACAGAATGAGAACGTCTTAATTTAAAATACTAATAAAGACTCTTGGCTTCACGCTGGCTATGGAGTTAAACAGCTTTTGAGGTGCTCTAGGGAAGTAGCAGGAGGACAGAGTTCTGCACAAAATGTTGCCTTTTTTGTCTGTATTGGCTTGTTTAACTCCCCTTCCTCAGCTGTCAGGTTCAGGTTCCCTTTTATGTTAAATTCCTCCTTAGTTTCTCCTGCCTTGTGAGTCTTACAGCAAAAAGAGAGGAGCCAAAATCTTGTGTTTTATTCTTTCCAACAAAACCACTGCAAGCCTTTTTAATGTACCTTAAAATAGCAAGCAGGGCACAAGTGCACTTTTTCCCCCTCTTGATGGATGAAATTTAACTACTGTTCCTTGATTTGTATTACTATCAACATTGCTAACAATCTTCCCCAATGCTAGAACAGCCTTTGAGTGCCAAATCTCCAGAGAGGAAACTGCTGTCGTGTTTTGATGATGGCAGTGGAAAATTAATATTAAAACAGATTTATTTTTTTTATCTATCTTGGCCAATTTCTGCAGGTTGGCTGTTGAACTAAAGAATTGCCAAGCAGGCGTTTTCCATACAGATAATGAATTTGCATTTTATTCCATAGTTTGTTTTGCTTTTTAAAACAAGTGGTCCAATCCACCTCAGAGCACAGAAAAAAATCCATTTAGACTACATGAATTGTGACTGATTTATAGAACTTAACTGTTGCTAGCCTATTCTCCTATTTCTCCATGAAATGCAATATGTTGTTTTAAAGGCCAGCTAAGATGTTCTAATTTGGACGAATTGGTCACTGGGAGACAGTCAGATGTACAGAAAATTAATTTCAGTTACAGTCACTCATATCCTCTAACACATTAAATGAAAACATAGTGTAACTAATAAATATCTCCCAGCATGGGCATGCTCTCTTTAAAGCCTGATTAATGCTTCCACCCTCAGCATAAAATCTCCACCCTGTTAAGGTGCAGAATTGTCAGTTGATTTAAGCATTTCACCTGCCTGAACACTTGAGCATATTTCATAAAACATTTGCTGGATGCAGTTTGGTTTTGCTTGGCTAACAAAACTTTTCTCCAGAAGCCTTTGCCCACCTCCAGGATGTACCTGTGTCCCCTCCCTGGGGCTCCCATCTGTGCTGTGGCCTGTCTTAGGGAGACTTGCTGTGGTAACTCCTTCCCAGGAGTTGCTGCTCTGGTTCAGCTTTGACTTCTAGCCTTTCACCCATCATCCTTGTGTCAAAATAATTTTACACATGGAAAACTGCCTGAATCCCACTGGCACCAAGTCTGCTTTACACTGGCTATGACACTTCTTTCCATGGGTTCTTGTTCCCTTTCTTCCTTGTGTTTTTTAATTTCACCCCTCCACACACAGAGTTTAATTTCTGCCTTGCTTCTGACAGATTGGTTCATCTCTGGCACTCAGGCCTCGACTTGTCTCTCATGCAGTGCTTCCTGCAGCCAGGTGCTTCAGAGCAAATTCAGGAGCTGCCTGGCATTCCTTTGCTCCAAGTTTGTCCCCTTGCCTTCCACAGGCCCTTAATTAAGCAATTATTATTATATATATTTTAATTAAGCAAAGTCTGTTTACTCGTGTTTCGTGCAGAAGCAGGTGAATTTCAGCCATAATGAATAATCATCTCTGTAGAAACCCTAATCAACAGAATTTTTCTTTATGCTGGTGGAAGATGAGGCATTTAGCTGGGTAATAAACATAACATTAGTGAGAAATCACTCACTGGTTATCCCCGTGGGTAATGCATGCAAAAGAAATGAGCTGCACGACAAAATTGTTTCCTGTGCATCATGCAAAGGAAGCCCAGGGATGCAGAGGTGCTAAAGCAGGGGTAAGATGGGGTTGATGTAGTTGTTTCCCTAAAAACTTTTCTTCTGGCCTTATGACATGGTTACCCAGAAACCATCAGAACACAGAATTTTCCTGCACAAGTCCCCTTTGTTTTTTTCTGACAAAAGAAAATTTCTTTTCTTTAGGTGAAACTTGGAACCTGTAACACCCCCAAGCCAAGCTTCTTTGATTTTGAGGGAAAGCAGAAATGGTAAGAGGAAATCCTTGTCATTCCTAGCAATTCTGACTCTACCTTTTGTTGCATCTTGTCTCATCTGTTGACAAATTATGGACCATGAGGGTGTCAGCTCGGAGAGCTGCCACTGAAATGGCTTTAAAGTCCTTTGTTTAACAGTGGAATGTTTGCTGCTATGCCTGATACACATGTGAAATCCCAGACTCCTGTATTTACTGTCTTCATCCAGAACTGGTGTGCATACAGCAAAAATGTGGAAATAGCTGCAGCTCTGTGAACACCAACTGTGTTCCAGCCTGGATCAGGATCCCCTGAAAGATCCTTTCACAACAGAGCTGCACTGACAGTGGCCGTTCATGGCCTCAGAGAAAAGTTGGCCATTTCAAGCTGAATGAAAGATGGCTTTGCATGCCTTGAAAGGATTTTGCTGAATCTGTTTGTTCCAGTGATGCTGCTACAAAAACACCTTGTGCTGTCTCTTAGGGGCTCACTGATGTTTTGCTGTTGCTCCTAGGGAGGCTTGGAAAGCCCTGGGAGATACCAGCCCTCACCAAGCTATGCAGGAGTACATCGCTGCAGTGAAAAAACTCGACCCCAGTTGGAATCCACAGGTAGGAATCGTGGAAATATCCTTTGGAAAACAAAGCAGCATTTGTCTTTGTGAAGCTGACAATGGTTCAACTTCTCACAGGCTTTAATTGCTGCATGGCAAACTTCATTTTGAGCAGATTAAAGTCTAAATTCGTTTTTAAACTCTCCTTTTGTTATGGCTGAAGCATGAAGAACCATCTCTTTCATTCATAATGATCTTCATTACAAGGAGCGCATGCACAGGGTTGCTTTGGCTGTAGTGATCTAATTTATTTTGCTCTTATTGGTTCATGCTGTATTTAGCATGTAAAGATACTTTTTATCCTTTTCTCATCCTTCTCTTTTCAACTACTATTTAAATGTTGATCAATAGAAAGCAATCTCCATGAAAGTGACATGAACTGAATGATCAATTCTAAAAATGTTTCCTTTTTGTTTCCATGCAGCAAATTACCAAATCTGATTATGATTAGGTACTCCAACATAACAAGTTTGTATCTGTGTGTTATAGGGAGACTGTACTGTCATTTTAATTAATTTGTCTTTCATCTACCAGGTTTATTACTTGATTGAATCCTTAAGGATATCTCCTCTTTATAGACTGACTTTTATACAATTTTTAAAGAGGATTGTTCTTTAGAAAAAGTATAGCCTTTGGAAATACAGTGGAGATATTTCACTAATAGTAAAATGCTGAAGGCATGGTAATTTCTTCTCATGGTAGGAAATTTGTTCTGTGCTCCTGTGCTTTGGAAGCAAAATCTTGTGTGGTCACAATTCTGTGAATCAAGAGTTTGATTATGAGTTGTCTTTTGATGCTGTTCTTGAGACTTAATTTTTTTTTCTTCACTTGTTCATGTTTCATGCCATTCGTGGTGTTTTTGCAGCAAAGAAAGGTTGTCATTTAGAAAAAATCCTTTTTATGCCCTTGGAGAAAATAGTTTTATGTGCTGTGCAGTTAGCCAAAGTTGGCTGCTTGCTGGGTAAATTCTTGTCCAGGCTAAAATTCTCATACAGAAATAAAGCAATTTGTAAAAATCTGTGTATAATCCTGAATGAAGTAAGTGTCAAGTGAAACACGATTTTTAATTAAAAATGAAAAAAAAAAATTAAAACAAAATACTCAGTGCTTTCCTGAACTAATTTTTCAGCATGGTGACAAGCTTAGCTTTTTGGGTATTCCCTTCCTTGCCTCAGAGAAATACTGTTAGAGTTGTGAGCTTTAGGTTAGAAAAGTGCCAGCCAGGAAAGAGGAGTAATATGTGTTTACAATACAAATATTTTAAAGAACCCATACAGCAAACAAAGAAAGGTTGGCAGCACTGTTCTCTCCCTCTTCACCTAAGGTGAAGAGGCTACCTTAGCAGAAAATGTAATTTAAAAGTCAGCATTGAAATAAAGGTGGCTTTGCTTTCTTCACAAGAATTCATCCTTTTAATTCCACTTTTATAGGACAAAAATTCTCTCAGGAGCCCTCTCTGATGCATCTCACTCTGCTCTCCTGTTTTTGCTTCTCCCCACGAAATCCAAGTTCTGGAGCCACGAGAGGGAGCTCTGTTCTTTAAAATGATGGAGATGCATGTGTCAGGTGATGGAGATAAAATAGCTACTTTAGTCCTCAAATTTCGAATTGGATTTATAGAAAAAGAGCAGTGGGTACATTACAAGGTGCTTCATCACTGTCATTGTGTCTCCTTTACATTCTCACATGCTCATCTGCTGGGTTCCTTCAGATTTTTTTTCACATTCCATAGATTGTGAATTAAATACTCCACTCCAAATGCTTGTTTAAAAGCAGTATAAAGTGCACATTACAGATTTGAAAAGTTTGGCATTCTTATCATTATGAATCATAAATAGTAATTACATGACAAAAGTGTTTAGTTTCTTATCGTGAATTTTGCTATTTTAAAGCTTTCTCAGTGTTCCCAACTTACTTTTTCTTCAACATTCATCTCATCTGTTAAAGTTGTTCTTTTGTGTTATTTTAAACCCTCCTCAGTCTCCTGTTTCATATATTTGCCAAAGGGCTTTCTTAACTTGATCCTTTAGTAAAATTTTATGCTTAAAACCGCTTTTTTTTATAGGTTCATTTTTTTTCCTCAGCGTATTTGCTGTTGTTCTGCAGCCTTCAGGCTGTCAGTGTTTTTGTTAATAGACAAATAGATCCACTTCTTCATTCCATTTTCTTTTTCTCTTTCATATTGAAGTTTCTTTATTAGTACACTTCCAGCATCAGATCTACCTGCTTTAATTTAGTATCTTTGTTTTGGCTGGGGAAAAAAAAAAAAACCAAAAGTAAAAGGGTTCTGATGCAGAGGACTGCCTTGACTTTGTGTCCAGAAGCAGTGAGAACTCTTAACAGCAGCCCAAGTCTCATTTGCTATTTCCTATTCCTGCACTGAGTACCCACGCTTCATTAGGAGACAGCTGAGTGTGGGGAGGCAGCAGCATAGCTGTTTTCTGCTCTCTGAAGCACGTGTGCCAGTTTTGACAGTATCTGCTTGACTATTTCCAGTGTGATTTAGTTTCTTTTTCACCTTTGCAGGTTATCTCACAGTCCTGCCTAATCTTCTCTTTCAGAGTTTTGTCTAAAATTTGGGAAGAAATGATTGTACTGCACTTATTTTCAGCAATTTTATTTGCTGAAAAGTCTTTAAATTAGCAGGTAACCTCTTGGATATTTGAGGTGAGATCCACTGTCTTTACATCCATGAAGCCACGGGAATCTCATGGCTGTGTTTGTCTAGAAGCAGTAATCACAATTGCCTTTCAGGATGTTTTGCAATTCAGCCCTTCTGTGTTGGCATGGTCTTACTATGTGGGTTGTTTTGTTCCTTTGCCCAAGAACAGTTGTTAGTAGGAGGTCAGGAATATTCTTTTCCATGCTGTCTCCCTTCTCCTCTTGATGCAGTCTTCCTTCGTCATCTTCTACCTTTTAGCACATCTTTTGTTTCTTGTGAGTCATTCCTTCCAGTCTGAAGTTCCAGGCAGTGGAAAGGTAATTGCTTGGACCAGCTCAGCTCTATTTGCATATTTTAGAGACATCACCTGTCCTTCAAGTCTATTCACTCTTCCTCCAGAACAGAGAATAATTTATGAAGCCATTCTTTTGCATTCTCCAGCCTGAAACAGAAACATTTCATGGCGTCAACACCTGCCACTGCTTCCAGTCCTTTACAAAGGAAGATGTGTCCCGGCTGCTTCTCTACTCCCATGTTCACCTGTCCTCTTCCTGCTTTGCTGGCACTAAATGACACTTGCTTTTGGTGGCTTTGGCTGGCGTGAGCGTGGTGGTGACATTCACCTGCCCTCTCTGCCAGCCACCGTGTGTCCCTCTGGCTCTGCATTGCCACTGCCTCAGCAGTGGGCTCAGGTTTTGGGGAATGTCACCTTCAGAAGATGGGTGTCACTTTGTTCTCATGTACATCACTGCATAATTGGGCACTTCAGTACTCGCAGCTTTTGAGAGTTCCCCTCACATTCCAAAATTCTCATCTCTCTTGTGTATTGGAATCACAGATCCCCTCTGGCTTCAAGCATCCAGGCTTTTTCAAACCCAAGGAAGCAGAAGCAGGGCAGCACTTTCCTTAGCAGCGTTGAGCACGTCCCTTCCACCAAAACGCTGTCGCAGGGCCGTGGGTGGAGGTGTGACACGATACTGCAGCAGGGTGGCCAGGAGCTGTTATCGATCCCTTCTTGTAACGAGATGGTTATATGGCACAGCTCAAACAATAAAAATAAATAATAAAAAAAGCATCCAGATTTGCTCAGCACATTTAGCCTTCCATTTGCTGATTGCAAGTTTGGCATCGCTTGGTTCTAAATATTTCCTTTTCCTATTTCTTATATTGCATATTTACCAGTTCCAATCTGAACAGCTTGTCACTACTAACTTCAGTGGCATCCTTTCCTAAACACTTAGATGTCTCTTCCTATTTGCTGTGTGTGCTGAAACTCACTGGAGGACTTAAAGATTTTCTATTTATTTATCAAAGTTTTAAAAGTTGGCATTTTAACTTTTTTGACTTGGCTTCACCAATAAGGTAGTTAGTAAGATTCCTGCTGTGTAATGAGTAAAGCTAGAGATCGGGAATCTGAAGAGCAGAGGCTTCTCTCTAAGTGAAAGAGATCCCCACCTCAAAGAAAACAGGCATTCACCAAACATCTTTTTAGGCTCTTGAAGGTGTGAAGTCCCATTTCTGATGTTTACAGAGGAAAAAGTTGCCTGTGTTTTTTTTAAGTACTATTATGTGCCTTGCTTGAGTAGAGAAGGATTTAATTCTCTGTACTCTGGCCCAAACAGTGAATGGGAGTAAAATCTCTCCTTTGCTGGGTTGGTGTGGAAGCACCAGGTCATGTCAGGAGAGGATCCCTGGGAAACAAAAAGGCTCATGGAACAGAAAACAAACTTCAGAGTGAATAAAATAGCAAATGCATGATTGTTGCAGGCTTTCCAGTATGGTGGAAAACCTTTGGGAGTAAAACAAATGGATTTGTCCATTGGGTGTTTTTGCAGGAAGTACTGCAGGGGGCAATATTTGATAAGTTGGGTAGCCAGGTACCTTGTGCCCAGGGCTGTGCGCCATCCCTTCTGCCTTCTGGTGAAATAACCTTTCTCTGTCACATTTATATGCAATGAGCAAGTTGAAACTAAAATGTGGGAAACAGAATTTGCAGTTCAGAGGTACAGTGAAAAGCAGGAGAAACAATTCCCAGATTTGCAGAGGAGCTGAGGTCCATGTGTTTTGGCAGGTTGCACCAGGTGTTGACTGAATTATTTTAACAATTAATTTAAATTGATGAGCCTCTTGTATTTAAGTAAGATCTCCAAGGCAACTTAGGATCTCTGTAGTGTAGGATCTCCAAGAGAACTGAAAATTTTCTGTCATGACTCAAATGCAAACTCTGTTTCTGATGACATTAAAAAAAACCAAACATTGGAAATCAAAACTTGAATTTTTCTAAAATTTGAATTCATGCTCAAGTCTGCCCTGTTGATATCTGAAACAAGAAGCTTTGATCTTTTGCAGCTTACAGGTTTTATGTCTGGTCAACTTCTAAGAATTAGATTAGTGGCTGGTAAATGCAGTTTCAGGTTGAAATCCCTGGATTTCTTGGTTAGTTCTGCAGCCAGTGAAATTTCTTCTGGAAATTAGGAAATGCATTAGAAAAACTGTTATCTGTAAACAAAATGAGTGCACCCATCATGTTTTCCTGTTTTGTCTATCAGTCAAACAGATGTCTCCCTTGATAATCTGGCCCAGCAGCCACCGTTTGTGGTTGGGAAAGAGCAGCAGAGTGGTGTGGTCGGGATTACAAGGGGGATGGGAAGAGCAGGAAGGGAAAAGACCTGTTTAGGTCTCACTCTGCCTGTCACCAGCAGCAGTGAGCTCACATACCTGCTTTGTTTGGGGGAATATCTCAATTTATGGCTTGCCGTGCTGTGAGGTCAAAAACTTTGAAAAATAGTGACTTTATTTCTTTTGTGGTATAAAAGCAATTTAATTGCATCGTGTAAAGTGGGCACTAATCAAATTATGGCTGTGCTCCCTAAAGCTTGCTGTCCTGTGCTAATGCAGCACCCTGGGAAGAGGAGCTGGAGAACAGTGTTGCAGGGGGTTTGCTCTGCACATTTCTTTGTATAGATCCTGCTGTGGCACTTCATCCTTAGGGAATTTCGTATCTGACTTTTTGTTTGCTTTTTTCTCCCCAGTTCTTGTTGATAACAATAACAATAATAATAATTTCTAATAAAATATGGACAACAAAGATCACTGTTTGCTCTACTTTTTTTTTTTTTTTAAGTTCTTATTTCAGTGGTGACCACTTTAGAGGAAACTTATCACTGAAACAATTTATAAACTCTCATCAGGCTCTTCCCCTTTGAAAACAAAACAAAACAGAACAAAGCCAAACCATCAAGCCTGTATTCTTAAAATTGTTATTCTTTTAACAGAAAATGAAGCACTAGAAATTAGGATTAAAACCAGAAAATTGACCCACTGCAGGCTTCTGGCTTTGGGGTGTGTAAAACTACAGTGTCCTTTGGTTTTAGACAAACTGCTGAGTTTTTTTTTGTGAACCACGTTGAGGTATGTCATAGCTTTTGAGGTTTTTTATGTCCTGAGAAGATGTTAACACACACAGGCATTCTTCTGCCCTGCTGCCTTTTGGCAGCTGTATGAGGGGCAATTTCTAGCATGCAAGTGGAGTTAGTGGAGGATGCAGTTATTTACTGTGCATGGCTCAAAACCTTGCAGTTTGTGTACACTTCACTCCTACTTGTGAGACTAGAGGTGGAGTGACCCACCTTATTTTATGCAAGTTGGAAAAAAGGCACTTTGTTATCTGCAAAATTAGACTTAAATGCTTTGCTTTTGGAGCATGCTTTCAGAACCAATTTTTCTTATTAGCAAGGGGATGTTTTGTAGTTCCTTTTGCATCAGAAACTAAAATACCACACTACAAACATGAATTAAATTTCACCATTCTTCTACAATAAAGGTGGGTAGTGTTGCTTTGCTGCATCTTCTCATGAGGAGTGTGTGCTGATGCTTCAGGTCCTTGATACAGATCCTACTCACAAACAAAGCTGTCCATAGGTGATTTGCTGCCTTTCTGTCCCTGTCTTTGCAAGTAACTCACCTGCCAGGCATTGGGGTGCTGTGCTGGTAGGGCTGGGATTTTGGCTGTGAACAAGTTTGATCAATCACAGGGGTTGTTGTCTCCTGCAGCCTTTTATTGTAGAGCACATTACAAAATGCCAGACCCACACTGAGATTTTCAGTTGTTTGGAATTGTGGCTCTGGCAAGCTGTGCAGAAGTGAAGAAGTTAAAATGAACCAGCATCTCATAGTAGAAATATAAACAGCTGGAATATGTGTCAGCCTCCCACCCCCTGGGAGTCTGCTGGATTGTTCTCTTTGATTTTACATCTCTGCAGAAATTTATCGTCTCAGCTCCTTTTATTTATGACATTCTGATCCTCGACCAAGCGATTGATTGAAATACAACAGTGCCAAGCTGCAAGTCTGTATTTCAGAGAGGCTGAAGTTTAGGAAGCAAACCAGAAATGCAGTTGTGGATTTAAGGCTGCACTGAAATCCTGTACAGAGGTTGCCCACATATCTATGCCCTTAAGGTTCTTCAAAAAAGAGAATTATCATGACAAGTGTTATGCCTCTTCTCTCTCCTTCCTTTAAAGCTGCCTGTTTCATGCTGAAAACACACTGTAATTAAACATGCAATCTTACCAGCCCTCCAAGGGCTAACTTTGGTTTGCAGAGATGCTAGTCCTCATTTTTCCAGCTCAGATCCAGCAGTGCCGATGCACTCTCTGTTAGGTGCTGTGAGTAGCACAACTTACTCTCTTGCAGATACTTGGATGTAACAGTTGTGGGTTTTGAGAATTCCAACCAATAAATTTGGGGGGTGGGGGGGTGGGGGGGGTGTCACAATAGTGATTTTGATTAAATATTACTATTTAAATATTTTTCTTTTTAATACATCACTGAATTAATTTTCACTGATTGCAGAAATATTGCACTGATTACAGAAATACTATGGAATATACTACTTGGGATGTATTCAGAAAAAAAGGATAATTAGAGGCGTAGTTCTGACTTGCTGAGTGTGCTGCTGCAGCAGAGTGAAGTGTGTGGCATGCCAGCATCATGATTCCTGCTTTCAGGTGGATGAAAACACTACATGCCAGCCAAATACACCAGAGGCAATTGAAAAAAAAGAGCAAGTAAATTTATATATATATATAATCTCAAACTACTGACATACAGTGATGACAAGATGTAACAGAGTGAGACAAAACACTTTACTGTGTAACTTTCTGTGCAGCAGGGAATTAGTTTGTTTTTTTTCTTATCCCTGTAATCATTGTCCAGAACTAACAAGTTCTGCTGTCTGGCTGCAGTCCCACAGCACCTAGTTCTTCTGCGATCCCACAGTTGTGGCATCAGGTGTCAGTTGCTGCAGGTCCTGTGCTGAAGATTGTTACTTCTGTGGCTGAGTTGACAGAAAATGGTTAAATACTGATATTTCCAGGGAGGGCCCAAGATCTTGTCTTAAACTGAGATGGCAAGGTTGAATTTGTTAAAATTTCAGACCAGAAGCTGAAATGACTGAGATGCAACCAGAGGTGTCCTCTGTCATTTCTGCCTTGGGGTGGCAGTTTCTAGCAAGGCAAAGAAGGTGTTTAAATGCCAAGTGCAGTTTTCATTTGTTGCAGATTTTAGCAGCAATGCTGCTGCTCCTCAGCCACAAATATGTGAATGACAAAAGCATTGAAAAGCTTGTTTTTTGAAGTAGCTGTGTGAGGCTGGAAGCAGGAAAGAGCAGTGTTGTGATGTGAGAAGTGACTCCACCAGCAATCAAAACTTTCCTGTGAGGTTCATCTCTTTACTGAAAACTCATCTGGCTAAAACAAATCAGTACATGATGCTTTCAGTAGTGCTGACATGACAAAACTAGAGCTGGGAAAGCTGCAGGATGGGCTGGCAGAGGAGAGGAAGCTGCCATGGGCAGTTCAGGACCTTGGGGCAGAGAGCAGAGCCTCTGGTGGAACAGGAGGTTTGGAAGGGGAGGAAAAATAAATAGGAAATTGCAAGGTGAGATGAGAAGGACCAGGAGGGCAAGATCTGCTTTCTCTGTCCAGTTTTAGCTGGGGTTGGAACCAGGTGACCTTTAAGGTGCTTTCCTACCCAAACCATTCTCTGGTTCTGTGATGATTCCTGCTGCCCAGGTCACTTCCTAAGCAGGAGAGAGCCTTCCTGACACCCATGGATCCCAATGTTTTCCTGGAGTGCCCAGAAACATGGAAAAATCCTGTCTCTTGGGCTAGCCAATTGAGGTGGCAAGTGAGGGTGGGAGGAGCAGGGACTGACTCCTTTGCTTGTGGCAACTTGGTGGACATTCCAGAGGGGAACTTTGACTTGGCCTGCTGCCCTCTTGGGAGCAGTGGCAGCTTCTCCCCAAACTCCTGCTCCTGTTTTGGCCAGCAACCCACCAGGCTGGGCAGGCAGTGTGACTGCTTTAAATGTGAAGGGCTCAACCTGTAATAAAAAAAAATAAAATTGGATTTTTCCATGTTGCAAGACTCTCAGCTCGAAGTGTCAGAGACTCTTAAAAATTCAGGAACTTGGGTAGAAATTGCAGGTTTATCTTACTGTGGAATTTGTAACACATTGATTTAGGTGTGGAGCTGGAGACATTTACTTGAGAGTATTCAAACATAGGAAGAGTCTGTGTACCCTACATGTACATGCAGAGCAAAGGCTGGTTTAAAAGAGGGAGTATGTTAATTAAGAATAGCATATGCTTTTGGGTAAGAGAAACCAGCTGTAATAGTTTTGTGTACACATAAGCTCTAACATAATTAAGCTGTTTCTTTAGTGGAAATACTGCTTTTTGAGTTAGAAAAAGGTTAAGTGGTTATGTTTAGTTCGCTCTTTACAGGAAATATCAAGGAAGTATTGAGTGTAATTACTGGAGATGAAGATTTTGTTTGGATGTTAACTATCACTTGTTAATGTCATGTAAACGCTATTTGTCTCTTAGATTGGAAAAAGTTTTCCTTTAAAAGGCAGCTATTGTTTCTTGCTTGGATACTTGGACACTGTTGTACCAAATTACTCCTGTTCTAAGGAAAGGTGGCACTCCTCAAATGACTCTGGAGAATCCTATAGGTGCTCTGAGCTGAACTAACCAACATAAAGGCAGGGAAAGGCTCAGGCACTGCCTCACTGCTCAGCACTAAGGGCTGTTCCACAGGCAGCTGCTTCCAGAACCTGCATCCCTCGGCTGAGCCTGCCAAGGATTACACTGTACATTTGGAAACCTTGTTCCTGCTTGGGACCAGCGAACATCTCTTCATTCTGCCATTTCTGCACCTGCAGACCTCATAAATCCACCCTCTGCCTTCAGGACCAAGATGTGCTGTGGGAAACAAATGTCCATGGCACTGGTCAAGCAGCCTCAGAGCTGTTCCTTCTGCCAGTGGGGATGTTGGCCACTGCAGTCATATCTGGCCCAGTCACTTCAGAAAGCAGAGAATGGCTGCTGATGTCCTTTATTTTTAAAAGTTAGGACTGCCTTCAGTTTTGAGGCTTCAGAGCACTTGTTTCATCTCAAGCCACAGAGTTGTTCAGTATTTCCAGCTTGGCTCGGAATATATTTCTTGCTCCTACAAACACCTGTGTAAATCTCTATAGATACCTTGTATTAGATTGACAAAAACACCCAACAATTACAGCACAGGCTGTGTTTGTGTCTGTAGTTTGATCCCCTCTGCTTGGGCATTTGAGGATTTTCATACAGGTGATGGGGACAGAAGGGATTGATTGCTCCATGATGGACCTGGTTTCCTTCACACTGGAAGGGTCCGAACAATGCCTCTCACTTCACCCTTTGGTCTGCAGACACTGCAAGTTTTGGCAGAGTCCATGAAAAGAATGTGAGGAAAGGAGCCTGCTGGTGGTCTTGTGTTTGCCACCTCCATGTCTGCTTTTCCTTTTTAAAAAAGTGCTCCACAAACCAAAAACTGTGGGAAGCCACTGCTTTAAGGCTTTTTATTGAGCATAGTATTTCTTTCCACACAAATGCTAAAATGTGTACAGTGAGTCATGAAATCACAGTTCCTAGCAAGCATAAGACTTGCTCAAAATTATGTTACATGTTTTACATTTATTTCCCTTCCCCTGTCTTTACTCCTAATTTCCAACTGTGATTATGGTGCAGTTATTAATTAAGTCGTTATAGTTAAATGAGTAATCTGCAAGGCTTTGCTTTAGATCACAGCACGGTTTAACTATGACATTACTTAGAGTATGTTTTTATATTTTGACTGTAATCTGGAAAATATTTTCCCTGTCTTAAATTGTGTTTTTTAAAGGGAAGTTATGTGATGAGACTTAAAGGAACCACAAAACTTTACACAGACATTATTGGAATATTAACTAAACTGCCCCTTCAATATTTAAAACAAAAAATAGCCACCACAATCCCACGTTATCCTGCAGAGCGTGCTGCCATTTTTCACGGGCAGTTTGCTCGGATTGTTCAGATCTCAGTGGGCTCTTGAAAAGGCTCCAGGTGCTGAGTCATGTGCACGCTCAGCCGAGCTGCTGCTGGGAGCCAAGGATTGTTGAGAGAAGAATATTAAAATACAGTAATTTCACAATTATAAGCCGTACCTTTTTCATTGAAGAATCCAGCCTACCCCAGTAGTGCGGCTTATATTCAGGTGCGGCTTATCTATGAACAAATCCCAGTGAAATGCCAACCTGGAAGTGAGAGCCGGCTGGGGAGGGCACCTGGGGCTGCCTTTAAAGGCTTCGCTGGTCTGTGAAAACTGTTTGCAACTTGAGCACCTGACACCAAACCCAGCTGGCAATGATTCTGTTACTAATTTGTTACTTGGTTACACATGGATCCTTGCTTTTTTTAAAAAAAAATATGTGCGGCTTATATTCAGGTGCGGCTTATAATTGTGAGATTACTGTAGTCTGTTTATGACAGTCATTAATAGGGCTGCTGTGGAGCGACGGCAGCCTTTTGTGAAAGGTGGCTCTGCAGAGGCTGCCCTCAGCCAGGAGGGATTTGTATCCTGCTCGGGTGTTACTGCCTTACGGTGGTCAGTAGAGAGCGGTGAGAAATGCTGAGCTCACATCTTAGTCAGGAAGGAAGGATCTGATTAATTTAAACCATATCAAAGGATGCCTAATTTTATAAGTGGTTAAAGATCTGTTTCCTGTAGTAGCATCACCTCCAAAGGGTTAATATTTGCCTTCGCTCCCCCGCTGACAGGTAGCATGAAGTCAGATGGATACAGGTGGAAAATACCTTTGGAAGAGAAGATTGTTTGTCCTCATTTCACGCCTCATTAGCCGCACTGCCAGAGGACCCTCCCGCATTGTTACGGGGTCAGCAGCCTCCCGCAGTGTGGGGGGACAAAGGGACATCTCCTCCCCATGCAGGGCTCTCATCTTCGGACCACCTGCGTTTGGGGTGGAGAGCACCTCCTCCCCTCGGCTCTCCTGGCACTGGCTTTAACTAGCAAAGGAAAAGACGGCAGCAATTATGGCACACACAATTAACGAGCTTCTAATCTCCAGCCTTGTGTGTAATTGCTGCTGTCAAATACAATTAGTCTCTGCCCAAGTTCCCTTCCCAGGGGGATGGCCAGGACGTGGCACACAGGGAGAGGAGGGGGGTGAGTGTCTGAAACTTTAGGAGAGTTTACATTTTCTTGTTGTCTCCCTAATAATCCTCACTCCTCAAATAGAGAAATGTTAATCCAGAGCATTAGGGGAACACAGTGGCCAGCAGAGCACGCCTGCTCTTGTGTCTGAACTGTCTTTGGTAAAATTTCTCGCCTGAGACTATAGCAGTTTAATTACACTTCAATCAGCACATGTCAGGGATTTACTGGTACCTTCCTGTGAGCCTGACAGGGTTCCAGCATGTCACCTGTCCTGTCAGAACAACAGACTGGAGTTGCTACACCTCCCACGTGTAGCTCAGGGAGCTGGGACATGGGCCAGGGTTTCTCCTACCCCTGTCAAGCACATTTCTGTGAGCATCCAGCAATTGAAGCTCCTCCAGGCTTGGTGGTTCAGGACCCTTTGTTGCACTTCCAAGCCCTGCAGCACTTTGAAAGGCCATGACAGATTTTGGTGGCTTCTTTGGTGGCTTTTGAGGGCTGCCACATTTCTGCCAAGGAGAGTGTTTCATCAGTCTGCTGCTGTGTGTACACCTTGCAGAGAGGTACAGAGCAAGGTGACATGTCCCTGTCCCCAGGGGCTGTGTTCTGTGCCTGGCCATGTAGGAAAAACAGAGAATGTGCCAGGCTGACACCTGCACTGGAGGAACAGATGTGCTGGAGAAAGGTGAATTGAGCAGCACAAATGCAGTAGGAATCTGCACTATGCCTTTGCTGCTGTGGAAACGTTGAGAAGATTTGACTAGAGTAATTTTGTTAGGAGTATCCCTTGTCTGCGTCCCACAAAGCTGGATACAGCTGCTACTCTGATTCAAGCTGCATCAGGCTCAGAGGAAGAGCAAAATAATACAAGTAGTACAAACTTCTTGCATGTGGTGTGGTGGCTCAGGTGTGAGATCCTCATGTGTCACTCTAGATTGTTGTCTCATTTTCCTGTTTCCAAGGTGCATGATGATGAAAAACCTCAGTCTTTACCATTTTAAGGCATTAGCCAGGGTAACTTTGAAGATAAGTATTTTGATGAAATGAACCTTTTTTTTATGCTGATGGCTTTCTCTTCTTCTTAAATATGTATTTATGAGAAGCTGTTTAAAGGTTTTGGGTGTGGAGAAAAGCCAGAGCAAGATGTGAGGGAATTGGGGGGGTGATAGATGTGCAGTGCAGCACAGCCACATGCATTGCCAAATAGCTTTTGCTGTGTTTACTGGGTGTCTGGGCATGCAAAACCAGCCAGGCAGAGTTCCCATGTTGCTCTGGATAAAACAGGGATGCCCTACATTTAACTCATGCTCGGGATCTAGCTTTTCTGTTAACTCGAAATTATGGTCTTCCATTTTTAAAAGGCTTTCCTGAAACATGTGCTGTTCCTGCTGTTCTGTAGTAGTTCTATAGGACTTCTCTGTACCTTCCTTCTGTCAGGAGTCCCTTGCCCTGCATGTAAATAGCTGTGTCCCATTCCATCCCAGCTAATCATTGAGAGTGAGTTCATTTGCATCTCTATGGCTACTTCTGACTCTCCAGCTTGAGGTGGGTCATTGGGAGGACCCATGAATTTGCCATCTTGTTAAATCTGTTGTAGCCTGCAGATTGAAACCAAGCTTTGCTGTGTAAATTAAAAACAAAACATCCCTGTCCTGCATCCAGGGATAGAGCAAGAGAGTGATTCACCAAACCAAACCCCTCAGGAAACTTCTGGTCCTCCTCTTAAATGATAATTTTCATCCTGCTCCCCAAAAATGCCAAAGGAGAAAAGGATCATGTTGCAATGATGGGAGAGACCAAATCCTCACAAAGAAAATGCTTGTCTCTAATTGCTTTGCATTTCCATAATGCTTAGTATGATAAAACCATCTTCTCTTTCTCCTTTACTTTTCAATCGTGATTAGGCTTTAATGTTGTTAAAGCTTATAAGTGAGTTTGAGCCACTGTCCTGTTGAAGAGAAGATGGAGCTGAAATTTTCAGTGAGGCATTGGACAGGGTTTTTAATGTGTCTGTCATTATATGTTAACCTCTGAACTGGGCCACGATGTCTTTTTTATGGCTGACAACAATTTAAAAGTATACATCTTGACATGGTGGATAAAGGAAGAAGGGGGAGTGGGGAAGAAAAAAAGAATTAATGATGTTAGCAAATATTAGTCCCTGTATTTCCATTTTGTTCTGAAAGTGGTTGTCAGGCTTTGAGGCTGCCTGGAGCAGCATTGCCAGTGACAGCCAGCCGGGATGCAATTGTCCCTTGGATCGAGCTGGGCTGTTATTGACAAATCCAGTGCACTGAGGCAGGGATGAGGATGCTCCACTGTCTGTTCCTGGAGGAGTGTGGCTTTTCTGCTGGCATTCCTGGTGACATATGAGAAGGATAGTTCTGTGCTTAGTGGAGTTCCTGCGCCAGTCCCTGAGCCTGTCTGGAGTCAGGGGAGTTGAAGATGTCTCTTCAGGAGTACGTTTGCTGCATACTGAAGCCTGTGATTTATGCTGGTTTTGGCCAGCCAGACCCACCCACCAAACTTAACTGTCACAGGAGCAGTGACTTTGATATCAGCCTTAATTGTACACCAGCCACAAAGAATCAGTGGGCAAGGGGAAAACATGAGAGATTTCACTGTTTAAGGCATGTTTTACACTACTCTATTGTCTTTTCCCCTGTTTCTTACATGGCACTAGCTGTTCTATGGCATGCAAGTGCAATCCTCCAACGTGTCTTTCCAAGCTGTCACAAATTCCTCTTTATTCCCACAGTTTTTAATTGGCATTTTAAGAGCAATGTCTTGTTCTTAAAGAGTCCACAGCAATTTTGCTTTTCCTATAGCCCCTCTCTTGCATGGTCCAACCACGGATACTACTGCTGTCATCTGCCTTGGCTTCAGGTTCCAAATGCTGGAAGCCCTGGATCATCCTTCCTTAACTATCATTAGTTACCTGTGCATCTGCAGTGCTTTTGGACAGCACTGCCAGCAGTGAAAGAAATGGAGCTGGCTTAATTGAGAGTCACAAAGTTAATTATCAGTGCCTTTTTAACAGAGGAGACAGGAAATTTGCAGTGTCAGTTTTTAATTTCATTGTGGTTTGTGGGGTAATGTGACTTTAAACTCATGAGTCATTATCTGCATATAGGTAGCCCTAAAACCCCTCTTTTGCTATAAAAATGTCGAGAGATTTAAGAAGGAAAAGGCCATCTGTGTGTTACTGATCCCTTCAGCCAGGATGAAGAACAAATAAAAACACCAGTTGCTGTCAGTGCTGAGTAGCTGTGACGTGATTTGGAGTGGACTGCTGCTTCTTGCCCCACTTTTTGTGTCGCTGAGTTTGGAGCACCGTGCTCAGATACTGCGTGGAAGTTCTGGCAGGCTGGGCAGCAAGGATTTTGGAAGTAGGCAGATGAGCTCATGGATAGGCAGGTGTCAAAGGCAACTGGAAAGAAACCAGTTTGTATCTAAGCTGCTTCAGAGTTAATTTTTTTTTGGGAAGCCTGGGCATATTCCCCTTTAAAAGCCCAATGAGAATGAATGGTGGAGCCTTGTCTCCATCTTCATGGCTAAATACTGATAAAACAGAGTCTTTTCCTGGACCTTCCTTATAAACTTGCTCTATGTATCAAGGACTGTGATGGAATAAGCTTGCTTCAACATTCATAAATTGAGTATTGAATTACCTATTTCTGTGTGAAAGAGATGAGATAAAAGCTACTCGGACAAAGTAACTTGTATATGGATTAAAAGCCAGAGAAGTTTTTGCCTGAGTGTTTTTGGGAAAGCCTTTATCACTAAGTTTCCTGATGACCTTATGTGTACTCAATCAACGTGATTAATCTTTGGTAGAAATGCATTTGTTGTGCAAAGAAGGTGAACTTAATTCTAGAAATCTTTTTTTTTTTTTTTTTTTTTTTTTTTTTTTAACAATTTCTGCCTCTAGGAAGATTAAATGTATTTTTTCAAATGTTTTTTCCTGACTTGGAAAAAAAGCACCAACCAAGAACTAGAGTGGGAAGAGATAAAAGGGTATAGATTAAAATTTTTTTGCAGTTTCTGATGCTGAATGCTCATCATCCATCGATATCAAAGAGGATAGCTTCTTGTATAGGAATAACTCTTCTGTGCACTTTCAGGCCATCTGAAATTAATTTTATTTTAGTAATGGAATCCAAGTAATTGATGGACAGTAAAGTTCTCTGCTAAATAACTTTGTAAGAGGGGCACTGCACTGTAAAGACTGAAGCCCTTTCTCTTGAAGAAAGGAGAACTTCATGTCACCTGCTCTAAATTAGAGAGAGCCTACTTGTCATGGAATAGTCTCCAAAGCCAATTTCCTTTCTGTGTGTTCCTATCAAGAAGTATGTCTGTGATACCTGCAAACCTAATGTTATGGCTTTGGGCTGCTGCAGGAGAACTGAAAGGTGCAACTGGTTGATTATGGTCCATTCCAACCCAAATAATTCTGTGATTCTGTGTATTGCAGCTACAGAGAAGCTGCATGAGGCTGGGAGTTCACTCCTGATCTTTTTCACCCTAAGTGTCACAGTGCCACAGAAAGCCTCAGACCTGTCCGCTGGCAGCAGCAAGTTGCAATTAATGGGCTGGTTTTGTAAGGAATTGCTGCTGCAAATTCCAAACCAGTTTTGACTGCTTAGCTGAAAATCAAAATACTTAATGCTGTGGAAGAGTTGGGGGTTTCTGGTTCCCTGCACCCCCTAATTAGGTCAGGCTTTCAGACAGCAAGCACTTACCCCTGCTGAAAGTCTGGCATCAATGTAAAGTCAGGCAATTGAAGATCCCAGGCTGCAGGATGTTTTTTTGAAAAGGTAGGCCTGGGGCTCCATATCGATCAATCATTATTCTAATTGTTCATTTCTATTATGGTGGGAATCATTCAGAATCCTAGAGTTCCTGGGAGTAAATCATTTGAAAATGCTGCCCATTATAAAATTTAATTTTAAATCTATATTAAATAGATTTATAAAGGCAAGCTTTGCAATCTTGTAACAGAATATTATGCTGCCTCACAGAGGCTCAGCTTTTGGGTCCTGAGAGGCCAGGGCTGGGAATGAGAGTTGGGAATATGGTGGGAGCCAGGATGCTGGACCAATATTTCTTTTTCTTTCAGACAACAGAGAAGAAGGGAAAGGAAAGCAAAACTGTGTTTGGAGGCCCAGTCGTCAGCTCATTATATCAAGAAGAAGAAATAATCAGGTGATTATCTGTGCTGGAATTCAGTTAAAAACAGTGTTTTTCTAATGTCATTTTGTTAAGCTTTTTTTTTTTAATATTGCACAAGTGTGGTGGCAGCTACAACAGGATAATAAATGACAGGAAAGAACTTTTCAGGTCCATAATCATTTAAATCAATATCTGCCTGTATCATTGCCAGGTAGTAACCTTTCCCTAGCACAAGATGTGGGGGAAGGGCAAAGCTTCCCATTTTTCAGTTATATGGCTTAAAAAAAAAGTAATATTGGATATTTTTAATAGAAAGCTATTCAGGCACTACCTTTTTCAAATAGTTATTTCTTTACCAATACATTCATTAGGGACTGTTCAGTGAAGGTTTTAGTGTTGGACAATGTTTGCCTTCAGGGACAGTTTGTGCCTTATATCAAATTAATTTTTTTCTAGGCGCTGCAGCTAGAAAAGCCAGCTCTGCAATTTACTGAACTAGAGTGGCTGCTACTTAAAACTATCAAGGTGCAAGTAGTAAGTGACATTAGCTACTGAATAAGGACACCTGGATGTTTTTTGTTTGGTTTATTTTTTGATGTTCCAGGCTACTAAATATGAGTATAATATTAAACTCCAATACCTAAATGATTTTGCGGAGGAAATTTTAGAATACTGTATCATATTTTTAGTTAGAATGAACAGTCAGAGAAGACTAAATTTTTGACAGTGTTTCCTGTCACCCATTTACATGTGTATGATTCCGTTTTTTAATTAATGTCTTGCATCTTTTTACATCTAGGAAATGTAAACACTGATTTCTTGACATGAATTCTCCAGCTGAGAACTTCCCTAAAGAGTTAAAACTCTAGCACAGCATTTCTTTGACTTGTTGTCACAAACCAACGAACAGAAATGTGATCAGGTGGCTCCAAACCCTTTGCAAAAGGCTCAGGTAGGAATTGGAGGCAGCTGATGTAAGCAGGCAGGGTGGCAGCTGTGTGCTTGGCAGTAAATGCAGGCATTTCTCTCGGGATTACAGTCCACTTTAGAGTGGAGTGGAGTACTTGGCCAGAAATAGCTTCCTTCCCTTGCAGGGAGAGCCAGCACATCTTTGCCTTGCCCTGGCCCTTGAGCAGAGGTGGCCAGGTGTGACCTTGGTTTAACATGCTGTTTGAGGAATGGCACTTCTGCTGGCCACCAGCTCCATTTTTGTCCCTGCTCCATCAGTGCAAGTCTCAGTCAACATCCTTGATCTCACAGTTTGACTTTGTGGTTTATATCCTGTTCAAGCTCTCCTTTTGGGGTAGAGCATATCCCTGCAGTGCTGTCAGAGTCTTGGTTATCCTAAGTGCTGCCTTATGCCCTTTCTTGAGTTTGAAATATAGCATAAGGTACAGAAAACCAGAGTTTGCTCTGGTTGACTTGACCAGCCTAAATCTTGTCATGTGTTTGTTTTTGTTTCCAAGAGTACAGCGGCAAATACTTTTTTCCCAAACATGCCATGAGGAACATAGATGCTGTTTGTTTAGCACAGTACAGCTGTCCTTACCAATGAGGCTGTAGGCAGGTGTAGTCTCCTGCACAGCTGGAATAGGGTGATTCTGTTGAAGTTTGTTGAACAAAGTGTCCTGACTCTGCTGGCAAAGTGGAGATTCATGTAGTCCATCAGCACAGTTTGATTCCCAGGCATCAGTGTCTTCCTTACAAGACAGGAATGAGCAAGTGTCACCAGCATCTACCTACAGAGTTGTACAGCTTCACATTTCCTAGTTCTTTTGTCTGCTGTTCATTCTCTTCCTGGAACAGGGAATAAACACTGAAGTGTAGGCACATCTCTAATATGATAATTCCACTAATAAAAGCATGGCCTAAACAGCAAAATTGCCCTGGTACCAAACCTGCAAGCAGATAAACCAAAGAGGGCGTGGCTCTAAACATGAGGTTTGCTGTCCGAGTTTGTCTAGAGCAAGCATTGCTTCCATAGCAGTACCTGAGAAGGGTGAGAAGCCTTTTGTGAGGCTGTGAGTGGTAAGTTACAAAACCACAAGCTTAGCATTCAGTAATACTTCATAGAAGAGAATGTTATTGTAAAAAAATAAGGCATTTTCTGTAGAGGAAGAACATGAAAAATGTTAAGAGGAAAGAAAACTGGTTAGCTTGAGCCAAGAGAAGCTTTAATACATTGATAGTTCTAGGTATGTCTTGTGCTGTCAGTTCAGTGTGTATATGTGTGCCCCCTCAAAACCTGGTATTTGAGAAAAGAGACTCTTTTATTGACTGAGTTGTCCATGGTGGGTTTTCCTAAGCTTTACAAAAAGCTTGCAAAAATTTGAATAGAAATCAAACACTTCAGTTTGTTTCCTAGCGCTGTTGATAGGGTAAGTATTGTTACAGGATCACTAAAGAAGCCCAAAATAAGTAAGAAAAGCCCTTTATTTTGTGTACTAAAAGCTAAAACTCAAGTCCTCATCAGCCCCGAGTCGTGACAGATTGCTGGAAGCAATTTCTCAGTGGTATTATTCTGCCAAACACAGCCTACCGTGTGCCCTTTAGGATTCTGCTGATCCAAAGGCAGGGAAAGGCTGCTGATTTATCTGAAGCCACAACCTCAGCTTGCATCAGGAGATAGACAAGAATGCAGGTGCAGAGTTTTGAAGGGTCACTTAAGCAGATCCACTTGTTTTATTCTTTACTAGAACCTTTTGAACCATTTATCAAACAATTAAAGCCCTCCAAGCTGTTGCTGTGCTGTAGGAAGAGGAGAGGTTTTGTTTTAAATAGAACAAACTGTTTGCCATTAGCAGTAGTGTCTAAAATTATGCCTAAATAATGCTCACATTCCTTTTGTGAAATTAAATGCTTGGAGTTTAGGATGTAAATGTAAATGATGGACGAAGTGAAGTTACCATACCCTGCCCTAAAGTGGATCAGCAGTAGGAGGAACTCGGGTGGTGCCAGGGCCGATTTTTTTTCTTATCACTAATTATCTCAAATGTTTCTAATTGAGAACAAGATAGAAGAATGGTCAGTCTGGCTCACAGTATGTTGCACTGATTCCAAATAAATTCAAGAGCATCCACAATAACAGGTTACACCAATCTAATTAAATCAATTTAGAAAGAGATTCGGTTTAATCAGTGCAATTTGTGTGTTCATAGATCAGCCCTCAAATCAGGAGAAGGTCTCTTGAGCTAATGAGGCGTAGCAGTTATTTACTTTGGGGTACTGGGCACTGGCCATCAATTAGGAGTCATTAATAAACCCTGGCAATAAAGAGCTCGAGTAGCCCCAGTGAGTAATGGGGAGCAGTTGCAGGATGTATTAGCATAGTGCTCTGCCTCTGGGTTTCTCTGCAAATCACTTATCTCCCCTCGGGCATTGCCTAGAACTCCTGCGTGCTGGTGACTGATGATGGGACTTGGAGGTTCCCTTGCAAGGAAAAATTTAGAAATTATTGGTGATTTCAGGCTGGGAATAGTGTTTGTTTGGGGTTTTTTTACTGCTACATAAAGCTTTATGTCCCTTTTCTGGTCTTATTACCAGAACAAAGCAGTACTAGTGGAGCTCTTTCATGATCAAAGCACTGTAATTGGAGTTTCACAAACCTGAGAAATTACCAGTGATCTGTGATTGACTGATGTGTTACCAGTATAAATCTCATCCAAGACACAATCTGAGAGATACACCAAAAATACCATAGCCTTGGAAATCCAGCTTCATTTTTCAGTATTTTTTTAAAGCCGGGGCAAGGAGTAGGCAGTTTATAAGTGTTTTCAGGAAACAAATACATTAATTTGGCAGGTGGAGAATGAGAAATAACATTGCCAAATGTCCGTGTCCCTTTCCACTTCCGCTGGAGGAGCGCTCCTGCACTCTGCCTCAAACTGCTTCCTCAGGGCCTTGGCATGCCAGGATGGGAATGACATCTGCCAGTCAGCACAGAGGCCTCCCTGAGCTATGTCTGACACAGAGGGATGCTGAACAAGTCCCTTTTCTGGTCGAAACGACCACCCTCCCCAGACATTTGGGAGCAACCCCAAACGTGAGTGGGGCAACATTTAGGATGTGGGTGTGGAGCGGGCACCCCTGGTGTGCAGGACCTGCCTGATGCTGTGCAATCCATCAGAATTGTATTAATCCCACTAACGCAGCCACCATCTGGTCCCGCTGCCGGGCCGGCTCGTGCGAGCCCCCGTGATGGATGGCCCTGGGAATTGATTAGTTGTTGTGCGAGACAAATGAACTGTTTTGGCAGAAAATACCAGAGGTCGCTGCATGTGGTCAGGCACAAAGGCTGCTGAATTTTAAAGAGCTGCTTCCAGCATCCATTGCAAGGATGCTGCTTCAGAGCAGTTACGGCTTTGGGGATGAGCCCAGAACTCTGGAGCACGGTTGGGGTTTTGTTGTCTCCCTCCAGCCCTACTTTTGGGAACACCAGCACTGGAAGTGAGTGTAGAGACGTGCTGCATCCGTGCTGGGAATTACGGGCTGGTGTTGTGCGTGTGAGTGGCCACAGATGTGTCACTCACATAAGTGCTGGGCTCTGCAATCTCTGTGGAAGAGCTTTCCTGGTTCTGTGGAGCCCAGGCAACCAAAACACCTGCAGGTCCTGGAAGCTGGGACTCGGGGTTTTTCAGGTCAGTGTTGCTTAGAAAGGGGTGCGATGTTCAGAGGACCAATCTTTTGACTTGAAGATTGCCAAGTTTATTGCTTTCCCTTTTTTCCTGTCCCTGGAGCAACGACCTGTGGGGCTTTGCTTTGCTGTGTGGAAGGACTCAGGCCTGCCTTCCCTTTGGAGAGATCCTTCTGTGGTGGGTCCACTCGGCATTTTCCCGGGCGCCTCCTGTGCGGTGCTGCCGCATCGAGTGCGTGCGGTGGGTGGGGAGTTGGATGACACATGTCCCGCATGTCCCGCTGCCTCTCGGAGGGATGGCACACGAGTGTGCCGGCAAGTGGGCAACACTTCCCTCGGGACGGCCTGCCGGCTCAAAATAAACTTGAGTTATGGATTTATTCAGCTTGTAAAACCTCAGCTGGCATAAATAATTGAGAAAGCAAAGGTTTGTCTGTGGAGCGTACCTCAGGGACCTGCTCCTGCCTCCCTCCCTCCCACCACCCTTTCTTATGAAAATGATCCCAGTTGCACTGATAGATAATAACAACACCAAGCAATTAAAAGCTATGGGTGGCTGGAGAGAGGAGAAAAGGTTCAGTTAATGAGCTTTTCCTCTTCCTGTGCCCAGGAGAGCCTCCGAAGTGACGAGGCGATTAAAGCGAAGAGATAATTATAGATTATGTGAAAATGGGTCCCTTGGGGGGCCGAGGGCCTCGACATAAACAGTGAGTGCTGCGAGTGCCTCTCGGCTCCCCGCACACGTCCCGTTCCGCTCCGCCGCAGTGCCGCTCGCTCCGTGCCAAGCACACGGGCACAGCCACCTGTTAGCGGCACCCGGGGCCACTCCGCAGCAAATCCACTGGGATGTGCCTTGGACCAGCCCCAGGAAAAGGGGACAGGATGCTCAAAGTAGAACCTGGGCTCAGCTCTCTGCCCTGAGCTTTGCGCTGGAGGTAACCTGCTGAGGGGGAGGAAGGGGACAGGGCAAACCTGGAGGGTGTTTTCTGCACAAAGGTAAAATGATGTGAATTTCAAATCTCTTCTTTGCCCTTTTCAGTGGCAGCCTTGGTGCTGTTTAGAAAGCAAGGAGTTATACAGCACTCCAGATAAGAAGGAAATTATCAAATACCAGCAGATCTTTTCCATGAGCTATTTTAAACATGTGTTTTGGACAGCCTATGGAGAAGGCTTGCAAAGCCACCTAAGCCTGGGGAGAGATGACTTGGTTTAAGTTCTTCCAAATCCTTTTATTCAAGGAGGGGAAAAGCTGCTCATGTGTTGCTTGCAGGCAACAGGTACACTTCAACTCATCTTTAAATCAGAATTACCATCTCTTACTGGGGATGGGATAGCGCACAAGGAAACAGATTTGGGGGCCATCAGCAAGGGAGAAGAGAAACCCTCTGGGTGTCCTCAGGAAATAGATACGAAAACTCTACCTGCCTTTACTGACAGTCAGGTGCTTGCTGACTCAATGACTTCTTTTTGTCTCAGCCATCTGACATGGAAAGAAAATTGCATCCAAGTCTTTCTTTCAGCTATAGGTTTTGCATTATTGTGCACATCTCCATTAGGTTGAGTTTCATGGTGCTTCCCATGTGAAGATGTCCTGAATAATGTGGTTTTTATATAAATTGAGATTTTTCTGGAAATACTGATGGAAATACTATGGGTTCTCTTCCCCAAAACATCATCTGAGCATGTCTTTGCACTGTCACTTTTGTATTTTTCATGTGTTTCTGTCTGCTTTTTGCTGTTTCTATCAGTTTCTGGGCCTTGCTGCTGACTCTTACCAGAGTATTTATGAGGAGTGCAAGTTCCTGCAAGAACAAGTCTGATAAAATCATTACATCCTTTTTCTTTTCCTGTACCTACTACAGCGGAGGTATTATTATGTACACATACACACATGTGAAATAAAGGAAGGGGAAAAAAACAAGTTGCCAGGTTTTCAAGCTCTGTTTCTTATTTGTATTGTGGGGTTTTCAATGCAGTGTCAGCAAATAGCAGTAACTTGTCATTATTCCGTTCATTCCATTCAAGAAGAATGTCTTCCCTAGCACTGGTCCCTCCAGAAATCTGGGTTTAACTCATCTGAGCTTTTTCCTCAGTTTCCCTTCCTGGTTTTAGCTGGATCAGATTGTTTTAAACATCAGGAGTGCAGCTTCATTTGGCTACTTTATTTGTAAGCAAAATGTTCCCATCGTGACCGGAAAGGGCTT
Organism: Sialia sialis; assembly: GCA_009812075.1. Classification (NCBI taxonomy): domain Eukaryota; kingdom Metazoa; phylum Chordata; class Aves; order Passeriformes; family Turdidae; genus Sialia; species Sialia sialis. The sequence goes on along the minus strand of VRYO01001717.1, from coordinate 1,630,423 downwards.
GTTTCTCTTTTTTAATATTTATAGAAAAGTTGGATATAATATATGCTTAATTTTTTTAAAGGAGGGCATCAGGAGCAAAGGAATGGTTTAAAGATGGAGAAATGAACGCAGAGTAGAACAACGAAATTTCCCGAAACCTTATCTTCAAGTGGGGAAATTGGTATTCTGGATTAATTCCATTGTGAATACTTCTGAAAGAAAAGTGTTTTTTTGGAATGGGGATATATAGAGCATTTGCAGAGTTGATTATTCCAAAAAGCTAAATCATATCCAAATAGCTGTGTCAGGTCATTTTCCCCTTACAGACAATAATATCCTCAGGAAAAGACTTCTAAAATCCTGTCTGGAGGCTGTGGTGGGAAAATGGACTGGTTGTGCTAGGTTAAGGTTGCTTTGCCCTCTCTGCTGGCACCCTGCAGATGCTCCCTGTGGAGCACAGTCCCTGTGGCTGCTTTATGTACCTCTGGTGCTGCCCTGTGAGTTCTCTCAGGACTCTGCCGCTTGTTCAATGACCAGGTGGCATCACTGCCAGGGAGAGAAGGGCACAGCCTGAGCTTATGTTTGTGACATGGAAAATCACCCAGGAGTAGCTGGGGATGGCTGTGGGCCTCTCTTCTGAGAAGGGACTGGGGTTTGCTTTGGTGTTATGGAAGAAAGAGTGATCTGTAATAAAGAAGGGAGGTGTGGCTGTGCAGTGGGTAACCAGGTTCCTGTACAGCGTTGTCTGAAAAGCAGCATCTCGCAAAAGGCTGCTGTCAGCAGCCAGAGTTTTGTTGGAGAGGTTGGACTAACAAGGTAGGACTGGAGGGACTTCCCAGCATATCATATCAGCCCTTGTTAGCAGGGGCAGGCATGTCTTGTGACCTCCATCATGACTCTGTCAACCTCCATCTCAAGCAGTATAAGCTTTAGCCTTTTCTAATCCTGCTGTGAGATTCTTTTTTTCCTGTAATTCAAGGTAATTGCATTTAAAGTATGCAGTGATCTGTTTCCCAGGAGCTTGTGTGTGATGAGCGGGCAAGAACTCCAGTGAATGAGTTCATGACAAACTGGTCAAGAAACTGGGAGCCTCCTGTGATGTCCATAGGCCTAAATACAGAGTGTGAAAGCCTGTGTGGCTCCCAGCTCTTCACTAGAAAGGTGCAGCTCAGGTGTCTCTGCAGGGACTGCCTGTGTGCAAAGAGTAGGGATGATGTGCTGGAGAACAGTGCTACTGGAAGAGCAAGGTGAGAGAAGTCACTTCAGAGGAAGTGACTTGTTTGGAGAAAGCAGTGATCTGCCACTGGAGAAAGTGTCAGTGCTTTTCCCCACCTTTTTCTGGCACCGTGGCTGGACACAGATGCTTGAGGTCTGAAGCATCAGAGTCTAACTCAGTAAGCCAGATGCATAACAATAAATGACAAACTCAAATTTGGGTCATGGCACTCTCCCCTGATGGGAGCAGAGGAAATGGCCTTGCTGGCATTTCATTTTGGGGGACTGCAGGTGTAACACATTGCTCAGAAATGCAGATGTTGTCTCGATTTTGCTTTTCCTTCCTGGCGTTCTTCAGCCTTCGAGTTCAAGAGCAATGCAGATGAATAGAAGTGCTGTTGCCTTTTAGCACCAGGGGATTGGTTCCCAAATTTCCCTGTTGCATTTCTCCTGCCCACAGCAGTCTGACCTCCTTACTGGGTCTGACCAGCTCCAGCAAGCTCCCTTTCCTCTGAGTAAAGGCTGTCAGTCTGAGTTCTGCTGGACATCCAGAAGGTCTTTAGTTAAGATGATTGAAAACTGGGGATGTCATGTGAGGCAACGACTCTGTGTTTAACTCCTGTGAAGCTGCCAAGTCCCATAGAAAGGCTGATGGGCTCATTTGAACCACGGTTTGGAAACTAGAAAGAGAGAGGATTATGTGGGCTTTTGGTTTACTTCTGGAAAACAAATGGCCTCTTTTCTTTATTCCTTGCTAGCAGAACAGTGGTATCATGTACTTACACCTAAAGGTATTATTCGTATAAGAATCTGTGAAGAGTCTTAACTTCATTAGAGATTCTGGTTTTTGGCATGTAAGGATGGAAGTTTTACTGTGCCTGAAACCAGACTATTGCTTTTAGCTGTAAGAGGAGCTGTAGGTGTGACTCAGGCACCTGTGACACCATCATTTGATCTTTCTGTCTGCAAGCAGTTCTAAGTGAGCACTTGCTGGTGTTGTATCCAGGATCCAACATGTATTTAGCCAAGGACAGATTGTTTTGCAGGTGTCCTGTTTGTCCTGCTGTTTTCTCTAAGCCATGTTAGTGGCCTCTGTCCAGGGTGGATGGGGCTTTGGTGAGACCCAGAGTGGCTCTTACAAGAAGAGCAGCTTTAGCCTTTTCTCTTCTGTGGGATTGCAGTGATTTATACCAGAACTCGAACATAGATTTTTCTAGCTAACTTCATATATTTCTTGTGCCATTTCACAGGAATAAACTGACATTTGTCTGAACATAATACTGTTAAAAACAGTTTTTCTAGGAAGCAGGATCTTCTGTTTCTTAACTTGGAAGGGTGGGAAAAAGCATATTATTCTGCATGTGCAATACTAGATGCCTGGTTTGATCCAGTGACAGCCCTGAGATGTCTGTAACAAAGTTAGAGCATATAATGTGCATGTAGCCTTTGTGTTGTGCAGTAACATCGTGCTTCTTTTGCTTTTGTTTCCTGAACAGGGAAGAAGACAAGAACATTTTTGATTACTGCAGAGAAAACAACATTGACTATGTAACCAAAGCCATTCAATCAAAAAAAGTGGATGTGAATGTCACAGATGAGGAGGTATGGAGAAAAGATAAGGACCATCAATCTTTTATCTGTTTTGTGTATTAATTCACTGCTGCTCCTTTTTAAAATTGCATGGTTAGGATTGTTGTAACAAGGTGCTGCAGCAGGTGGACAAACACTTGGTCATTGCAACAGGGTAATTTGTTTGGAAACAGCTTTCCACTGGATTTCTGGTAGTGTGGATGTCTAACTGTCAGGCTGTAGCATGTCAGATCAGAAACTTAGTTTCTATGTTATTTTCAGCAATACCAGCAGCAACTTGCAGAGTAAGATCTTCTGAATACCCCCCTTTCCTCACTTTGTTCGCTAACCGGTCAAATAGAAGTAGGAAGTGAGGGAAACAGCTTTTTTGACCCATGTAGTCTGTTCAGGTTGAAGGAGGATTTCTGATGCCACAAGCTTTTTATTTTTCTCAGATGGAGGGGAAATGAGTGATGCTGGCTTTCCAGCTTCAGAAAAACAGTGACATTTCTCTGCTCACCAAATGCAGAACACCATTTCCCCACAGGGAGGTAATACAGGCATTGCCAGAAACCCCAAGAAAAAACAGTTTTACTATGAATTGGCTCCATCCTTTTTTTGGTAAGAGTAAACACCTGGTGGGGGCAGTTTCCTCTTGATGCTTCAGGAGTTTTGGTTGTACCAGGTTTGTCACCTTGGTTTCCCTGCTTGTACACTGCCACCTAGCCCTGCCCCTGGTCCAGCCTGAGCACAGCTCCTTCCAGCACGTTGTGTTTTGGTGAACAGATGAAGTGCTTAGACATTCATAGACTGAGACGCCACAAATTCAGTTGGGTTCTCCTGTAGCTCTAAGCAGATTTCTGCCCTCTGAGCCATGACAGCCCCGGCTGGGGCTCTGAATGCTGATGGCAGGGCCTTTTATTATTAATCAGGAATTCATGTGAATTAATTTTCAGAGGAGAGGAGGGAGGGTGTTCACAATCAGGGTTGGAATTTCACATCATAAATTCAATGAACTGAAACTGTCATGTGCCACACAGTCGCTGCACCAGTGCTGTTTCTGGGCTCCATCCTCCTGCAGATCACAGGTTACAGAAGATGTCCAGGGCAGTCCCACAGAAAATACAGCTGGAGTCTGTTAATTAATAAAAGCTCATTTTCTAGGATCACTTGCTTGCAATAAGTAAGTGCATGTTAGCATTGCTTTTTTTCCGCTGGCAAGGTACTCTTTTGTAGTTAGCAGCATTCAGAAGCTTGTATTTTCCTTTCTGTTCAAGTGACAAATGTGCTTGTTTTCAGCCAAAGAAATACTGTTTTAAAAAAAATCAAAATATTTTGTGGAAACTGAAGTATCTAAACTACTAAAAACTACCAGATTACATCCTCTCTGGGAATTATCCATGAGACCCTGATGTAAAAGAAGTCTTGTTTCTAACTGATGGATATTAGCACATGGCTGTTGCTGAGTATGGGATTGCTTCAGCACAGGCAAGAGCCAGAAACATCTGCCTGGACTTGTGGGAAGATTCCCACTAGGGCAAAATTCTCCCATAGATTAAATTCTCACAGCTTCAGCAATTTTGGTTTACCCCAACAAATGCTCAAAAAATCAAAAAGCATACCAAAAGGAAGAATCTGAAAGAAATAGTTGTTTCATTATATGTTGTGGAACTGAAAGCATAGCCAGCGTTGTTTGGTGTGCTCTTCCTGGTCTGGGAGGTGACTTATTTTCCAATGTCATGCAGGTTGATTGAAGTTTTAGAACCCATTTTAAACTAGTGATAACCCAGACTGAGCCTTTCGTGAAGTGTACACTAGCATAATCTTGTCATTTTTATTAACTGTTTTAGTGTTACTGTGTAAATGCATCCTGCCAAATCCAAAAGCTGCCTCACCTGGCCTCTGGTCATAATTCACACTGTCAATCCTTTGATTTAAATGCCTATAAATTTAAAATGTCAGCATGGTACATACCAAGAGTTAACTTCTTATGAATCAAAATCTACTGAAGCACCAAATAGGCTCGTGCTAAGCTGCAAAGACACTCAGCTCAGCCTTTCCTTGGACAATAAAGACTTGGCTGGGATTGTAGTGTGTTCAGATTTTATTTTTGTGTGATATGGTAGTACTCCATGTAATTGTATCCCCCCATTTTGTTCAAACCTGGAAAAAGTCAGTGAAAGGAGAAAAGAAATCAAGAATGAAAATGTCAAGTGGGGATGAGCCAATTTGGTCACAGCAAAAGGATTTCAGAAAGGGCAGAAGAAGATTCTGGAGTTTAGATAGATGCAGTGGGAAACTTCCAAAGTGTAAATGGCCTTCTCCCCAGAGCAAGTAAAAGCTCTTCATGTGCAGCATTCAAGCCAGCATATCTGCTAACAGTTTGGATATGATAAACTTCAATTTAGAATTAAACAAAGAACCTAATGACAGTAATCATGTACAAGCTTCCATTTACTGTATCTAAATTGCCCAGAGTTCAACAGAATCGCTTGCATTCACTTACAAGAAGTAGCACAGACTAAAGCAACCTGTTTTCCTTGTGTATGTCAGCAGGACTAATGGAATAAGAAATGGACTGTGGCTGTGAAGTCACCCCAGGCACATCCTGGGAGTGTGGCTTACTTGCTGCCTTTTTGAAAATAGTATTTCTTCAACTTCTGACAAACCAGGAGTTGCTCAGAGGCAGAGATGAGTTGCTTTTGTAATTTGTGCCAAGGGTTGTGGAAGTTGTAGCTAGATAATTGTTTTTTAATTGTTGAATAAATCTCAGTAAACAGACATGTTACCTGTGTACAGTGTTTAAGCCCTTGCCAAAACTTTATTGAAAGGCATCCTACAGGATGCTCGCTTAGTCCCTGATCCTTGTGCTTTTGAGACAGCAAGTGCCAGCTTGCCAAGGAAAGGATTGGTGGGGGGGGGAATGGATTTGAAGAAGGGCCACATACTTCTGGATTTATAGGCTTTATCCCATCTGCTTCAGCAAACCTTTCTGAGCTCTGAAAGTGATTGACTTCCTAGTCAAGTTTACCTGTGTAATGGTTACAACAACCCTTCCAATCACTGTTTCTGTTGTCACAGGGGGATGCAGCCATTCTGTAGATATCTGTCTTTTCTTAATTACTGCTCATAGAACACTTGCCACAGGTTAGAGTGGCTCATTGCTATCCAGCCATTACAGCTGCAAACATCATGCCTGGAAATGTAGCTTTATACTGTAGCACATCCATTCGTTTTGGCTTTGTTTTCCCCTTTCTCTGCTCAGGCTAATGGATGTGAAAATCATTCCCATCCATTTGTCTGCAGACTTGGTGTATGGGAGACAAATCCCTGTCCTGTGCTTTGTTTGTGAACACCCTGTGACTTGGAGCTGAGCAAAATTGATGTGCTGTTGGCTTGAGAAACAGTTGCAGGAGCTGGCCAAGCTGGCAGCAGTTAGCCAAGCAAAGCACAGAAGATTTAAGAGGCAGGGTTAGTGCACTGGGGCTATTTTTATGCTTTTTTTTTTTATTAAATACTTCAAAGGTGGGGAGGGAAATGCATCCTGTCAAGTAACTTGTGCAGCAACTGTTGTGTTTGAATTGCAGGGAGGGAGTACCTTAATGTTTGACTGCATCTAGCCAAGACCTCACTGCTGCAGCGCTTTCCTACGCAAAATTATTCATGTTGCTTTGAGTCTCTCACTGCTTAATGAAATAGTCATGTGGGAATTATTTTGGGAAAGCTCAATCTGTGGCCCTTAAAATTTCTGCCACGTTATTTAAACACACATGCTATATGCTGATATCAAGTAGCAGCTGTGCAGAGTAAAGAGTTTTTCTCTTTAGAGCATGCAGAGGCGATATCCCTGCTCTACAAAGACTGGGACTGTACCTTTGGTTTAAGCTTGTCTTACCACTAATGTTTATTTTAAGAAAGACATGGGAAACAAGTGGATTTTGTGGCTGTGTGTCTGCATGAGTATGTTAGCTAGAGCTGTTGACTGTTGTTAACTTGCCTGATGCTCTACAAATAGTTGTGAATATTATCTAGTTTCCATAGAGCCATTGAGGTTGAAAAACACCTCTAAGATCATCAAGACCAACCATTTTAAATACCAAATTTGTAGTAATGCTTTTTGTTATGCAATACATAGGTTGAGATTCTTCTGGAGGTATTTTTCCTTCCACATCTCCTGGTGTGCTCTTGCACAGAAGGTCTGCAAAGATCTCTTGCAGTCCATGTCGAGGGTGTAGCGTGTTGCAAGCATTTCTTGGGTGGAACGTGTCAGCTGTTTAATAGTGCACAATTACAATGCAGGTCCATTTAAGGCACTAATTAGAAAATATTGTATCCATTTAGAGTTGCAGAGAAAATATATAGGTAAGCAGAGTGTAATTACCCAAAGTGGAATTGGCCCAGGACTTGAAATCCATACTCCTGCAAATAGCACAAGGAGATTTTTAATGACTGTAGATGATCAGGCTTCAGGGTTTTGTCTTGTTCAAAGGGTACCATGTGTAGCAGAACCAGCCTGCCAGTGTCATGGGCAGGACCAGTTGCACAGTGCTCTGGTACCCCTGAGCTGTCACAATTTGCTGTTGGTTTCCCTTCATTGGTCTCAGTGAAGTTCAGCACCAATAAATAAGATTCTCCTTCTCCAGAGACAAATGCAAACCAACATATTTTCCCCTAATCTGTAGCATGAATTTTTATATAAAGGATGGATCTGCCTTTTTTTTGTCATGTATCTGTACAATACATTTGAATAATCGCAATATTATTCCTCTACACATGTATCAAGACACTGAAATCATCTGCTGAAGTATTTATTGCTGTTGTGCGTATTGCAGATGTGCCTTTTCCTTTTAAGATAAACATCTGTGGCTTGAAAAAAGTTGGTATTTGTCCAACTGAAATCCCAAGTCTTAAGTAATTCCCAGTCCAGAGATGAGTTAAGGATGCTAAACATGATTTAAAGATCTCTCCATATTTACCAGTTGTTTTAAGTTGCACTCTTTCCCCCTTGTGGACTTTGGTAGGGATGTTGAGTGCAAGAATATGAATCATTAAATGGCCTGTGGATGTCATCAGTACTGCCGTAGAAAGTCACTGTCAGAAAATTCATTCTAATGCAAGGTTAATTAGTGTAACATTAAAATTACATGTTACAAAAATTAATTACTCACTGGGTCAAAAAGTCTGAATTTCCTGACTTAAAATCACGCTCTACCTCTGCTGTCCTGCCCAGGAATATCCAGCAGAAGCAGTGTGAGCTTTGGTCACAGGTGTCTTCTGCCCCTCCTGCTTTCTGGCACCATGGCCAGGAAATTTGGCTCACAATTCCCATTAGCAGATAAATGAGTTGCTCCCCTTGTTGCCCACTGCTTTGTCAAGAGATTTATAACCAGGCATGGGCTAATTTAAATGATTTCTTCTGTGAGGGTCTGTGACTGTTTTCTGTGGCATTTTGAAAAACACAGGTCAGTCTGATGGTGTCACAGCTTGAGGGAGGTGATTCCTGGTTAACTGCAAGGTGATTTCCAAGAAATCCCCTACAAGTGTGCTGTGTGCTGTCCTAAATCAAGAGAGACTGATAGAACATTAAGGATAATTTGCTAAGTGCATGTAGAAGGTTTTCTTCTTTATTTGCCATCTCAGACTACTTTGAGTTACCTTTCTCAGGATCCTAAGCTACTTCCCATGCCCTTGGGCGTACAGGAAGATCTGAACTTCCATTACATCCCATCCCATGGTGGCAGACACCTGTAGAAAGGGGATGGGAAGAAAACTCTGAAGGTTTGACAGGTGCTGGAGTTATAGATGCAGCAGCCTGCCCAAAAGAGGACAGTGAGGGGTGCCTGCCAGACACCCAGTTTTATTTTTCTCTTCCAGCAGAGGCAGGACCTGTGGGTTGAGTGTTTCAAACCTACTAGAGGAATGAGCTTTTGGGGACTTGTCCAGGTGACTTAGGCAGCACTGAATATCCTACACTTGCAGTGTAAGTCATTGCTCCCAGAAAAGTCAGAGGTGCCAAAATGCTAAATCTATATAGGAAAACAAATAATGTGCTGGCTCCTGCATTTCATACTTTGCTGCTTTTCCCCTTTTTGCTGGCTTGTGGGTTTGGTGCCAGATTAATGAAAAATTGAACTATGTAAGTCCAAATCACCAGTAATAGTAAGTGGCATACTAATATTATTTTGTATTTTTTTAAGGTTGTGTTAATTTTGGTATTGGTGCTTATTACTTAATAGCAAGACTGATTTTCCATGGGGTTTTTTTTGCTTGGCTTTGTTAATTTTCTCCTGGCTGTTTCAGGGCCGAGCTCTACTCCACTGGGCGTGCGACAGAGGACACAAGGAGCTGGTTTCAGTTCTGTTACAGAATGCTGCTGATGTGAACATCCAGGTAAGAGGGAACACAGAGGTAAATTGGATTGATATGTTATACAGCCTCCTGACCAAATGTTTCCATGGAACTGAATACTTCCAAAACTTACAGCAAGTTCTCTCAGGGTGTGTGAAACGGAAAAGCTGCTCTATTCTGGTGAGACCCCACCTGCAGTGCTGCATCCAGCTCTGGGTCCCCGGCACAGCAAGGACATGGAGCTGTTGGAACAAGTCCAGAGGAGGCCACAAAGTGGATTAGAGGGATGGAGCACCTCTCCTATGAGGCTGAGAGAAGTAGAATTGTTCAGCTTGGAAAAGAGAAGGTTTCAGGGTGACCTAATTGCAGCCTTCCTACATCTAAGAAAGATGGAATAGAGACTTTGACAAGATCATGGAGTGACAAGACTAGAGGGAATGACTTAAACTGAAAGAGAGTAGGTTAGATTAGATATTAGGAAAAAAAATTCTTCCCTGTGAGGGTGGTGAGGCATTGGCACAGGTTTCCCAGAGAAGCTGTGGCTGCCCCATCCCTGGAAGTGTTGAAGGCCAGGTTGGACAGAGCTTGGGGAAGCCTGATCTAGTGGAAGGTGTTGCTGTCCAAAGCAGGGGTTTAGAACTAGATGATCTCTAACATCCCTTTCAACCCAAACCATTCTGGGATTCTCTTATAGGAACATCCAAAAAACATAACCTGGGAGGAATAACAGAATTTTGAGCTACTGAGGTTTGCAGCCCATGTCTGAGCTTAGCTACTGTTAGTTTTAGGGGATCTAAATAGAACAGGTTTTGACCTAAACTGGTTCAGCAACCACTTTGCAAGTGGTTTCTTCCAGCCAACCAGCCTGGGTCTGCCACTGCACCTGAGTTAACACTCCCAGTTCTGTCAACTTGCTGTAATTAAGGGCTGGCCAGTGTAAATGTGATCATATTCAGAAATAATTGTCCAACACATTTCTGTCAGATTATGACTGACTGCTCTTTACCATCATGGCACTTTTTGGCACTGCTCTCCTTCCAAGTTTGAACATAGATATATCTCTGCTGATGAATCTTTGAGCTCTTTCTGGTGAGATCTGAAGAGCCTTCAGTAAATGCTTTGGGAATTTGTAAGAGGTGAATGTGAAGCAGAGCTGCAGTCTGAAGGCTTGTGGGCAGAGCTGTAGTGTTCACCAGCTACAGATAGCTGTGTTGGTATTAACAAACAAATCGAATAGTTGTAAAAAAGTCTGTCTTGCCCTTTCCTGGGCAGAATTTCTGGTGGGATGGGTATTAGGAGGCACAGCTCTGCCATGACTAGTGAGTGTGTATGTTTGTGCTTAGGTCTCCAGGCTTTCAGTTGTAAAGGCTTTAATAGGAGGTTTCCTTACAGAGAAGAGGGATGGAGTGAAGCCAGTGCAAATGAGGGGCTTTGCACATCCTGTCCATCTCCTTCCAGCCAGTGAGTGATGTGTTGGATACAGACGGAAACAGCTTTGCATTGAAATTGGGAAGGAGTGGAATCAGGCACCTGCTCATTCCCTTTGCCCTGGCAGCCTGAGATATGGCTCTGAGTTCTCTCTGAAACATCTCTTCTCTTTGACACTTGTCTCACTCCTTCGGAGGTAAAGTCTGACTCTGAGAAGAAAAAGCAGATGAAAGAATCATCATATTTTTTCCCCGAGTATTAATTTTCTGTTGAATTCTTCTCTTTTCTTTTTGATGCATTGCACATTTTCTAACCAGATTATTTTTGGCCAGTAACAAAAGGTTAATAATAGCCATAAAAAGAAAAATCAATCTTTGATATGTTTTTCCCCACCAAGGTAATAAAGGAGAATTTTTTATAAAGGTCTCTATTTGCACGTAGGTGTGTTCCCAGAGAAAGCAGACACGTTTTTATTCTCAGCCATATATAAATTGCAATGACAGCTCAAGACTTTGTGACTTAATGTTTATTTCTCTCTTTTTTAAATTTTTTTTTTTTGACCTTTACCCCAGAAGAATTCACATTCACATCCAAAGCAAAACCAGGAGAAATTTTAAGAGCAACCACAAGAAAAAGGGAGAGGGAGAAACTCTGGCTTCCTAACAGGCCATAAACACTGCAGCACCTGCTATAACACATTACCAAAGGCACTATCAGTTAATGTGTAGGCTGTAAAGAACAGTGGGATCAGTGTGAGGGGATATCTGGTGAATGGGTGTTGCTGTTTTTCCAGAGTGACATGCTCCCAGCAGAGAAGGTTCCTTTCACACCTCTGTCCAAGCTGCCTCCACAATCCCACCTGCCTCTCCAGGTCTTCAGGAATTCTTCTGTCTTGTTCAATTTTGCAGCAGCACCTTCATGCAGGCAGCATGAGAGATAAAAAATAAATTAGGCATTATGAGGGTTACGAGCAGGTAGTGAAGGAGAGGAATGTTACAGACTAATTTTTTTTTTAATTGCCTATGTTTTAGTATGCTTCTAAAAAGTTAGTCAAACAACATGACAGATTTACGCTCTCTTCCATTACCTTTTTAATAAATGTTCTTCCATCTTGTCTCTTTTGCAGTGTGCTAAAGGATTGAGCTGCCCTAAGCAGGCAGTGACAGTGATGCTCTGCTGGGTGGCCTGAGCAAGTCTTAACTGTTCACTGTGCTTGTAGATGTGCCTTAATACCTTTTTGCTGCCTTATTTTAGTTACCTTTATACCTTTAGTTACCTTTATACTATCTATACTACCTACTGTCAAAGTACTGCAGTCTCTGGATCAAGAGGTCTGCAAGAGTCAACTTATTTATCAGCTCCTTGCTGATAAACAGACAGCTTTAGGAGCAGGAAGAGAGGTCCCCTGGCTCTGCTCTTTCTTGTAGCATGCTCAAACACACTTCAATTCTGGGAATAACCCCGTGCCCCCAGACTGCAGTGATCCAGTGCCTGTGCTTTTTGTTTCAGCAGGGGGGCCGCAGTGTCCAAAGGGTGGTTTGCTAATGTCACTGAAATGCTGCAGCCACTGAATTCCCTGCTTGTTCATAATTAGCTCTTAACAGCACATTTGAAAAGAGGTGGGAGAGCAATTGCCATGGGCAGGGGATGCTGAAAGGCAACAGGCTGCTCTGCTTTGTTGAGAAGGGGGCGTTTGTGTAATTAAATTACCTAATTCTCCAGTGCCAGGGGCCATGTCAAAGTGGGTGGTGAGACGGTGTTTTGGCGCTCTGCTGGAAATACCCAGAGCTTGGGGCTCAGTCTGAGAACAGCCTCCTTCACTGGAACCCTTTGCCTAAAGGAGCAACATAACATTGGTAACATAATGTTAAGGTAGAAGATTCTAAGCATAACAGAGTAGTAATGTAAGAGTTATGAAGGGGCTCTGCAATATGTTTATAATATCCATTTCTAGCTTTAAAACATAAGAAGACACAAATTTTCCTTGCAGAGGGTGGGCAACAAAGAAAAACTCCTTTCCTCTATGGGAAGAGTACCTCCTGGATGTGAGGTGCTTGCTGAAGCAGCTTTCTGAGGGGCTTCTTTAGTGTGTTTGGGGAACCTGGGCCATTGACTTTCCTCCTGGACTCCCTCTGGCTGCATTTTGTTTAGTTTGTGGGTACTCTGTACTCCAAAATAATAATCCATGTGTTCATGGCATGCCCTTGGGAGTGTATGGGGAACCATCTAGAAGTGGTGCTGAGCAGCCCGCTTACTCTGGTAAAGCTTTTCAAGCCTCTCTAGCCATGTGACAAATCTTAACATAAATATTGTGAGTTGTAAAGGGGACTGTATCACTTGACAGACAGGATAATTAAGGACTATGTACATATCTGTGAGGTGGAGCAGCTGAGTTTAAACCATATCTAAATATTTTATGATTTTTAAAGTGCATCATTGTACAATTATCAGTGTTATGGTAATAATTTTCAGTGCTGAAATTTTTCTGTAATTATGACTAAAAGGATGAAAAAAGCTGTAACTGATCTTCAGTTTTTATTTCCTGACTTTTCACTTCCCTGATAAAGTGAAGATCAGCGCATTAAGACTTTAAACCACTAGCCAGAGAGTTCTCAGTAGTCACTCATGAGCACTTCAGGTGTTTGAGAAGGAAACTTGAGACCAAAGCTGAAAATCATCAGGTTAAGAAATCTGTTGCTAGTGTATGTTGGGTTCATTTTATTCACTTCTATATAGTAGTAATTTTGGTGAAAAGCATCTGGTTTCTGTGCTGTCTGCAGAGAGCATTGGTTGATTTTTGGTACCAGTGTTGGATTTGTATCTTGCACCAATTCATACAAGGTTGCTCAGTCATATTTATGCACTGAGGCAATGCTTGTCAGCATATTCATATTTTGAGTTAGATTGGGTTTTTTTTTTCTTTTTCTTTTTTTAAGACACTCAGAGTACAGAAGGAGCATGATTGCCTCCCCAGGCTTTCTCCCAGGTCCCAACTTCCCTTCTCTATTTGCATCCTAACACTGGTGATCAGAGTGTTCCTGGAGACATGGAACGTGGAGCAGCCATTCCCTTGTAATACCTCCACTGTCTGGGGATAAAAAAAAGAAAAAACCTTTTCAAATGAAGACAGTACAAACATAATAAATCGCAGGGAGGGTTCATCTCCCTCATGACTCAATCCTTTTCAAACAACATTATTATTGACTGACCTATTGGTTGCCAAAAAGGAAAATCAATTGTACTAGAAGTACTTGCTGGGCCACAGATCACAGTAGTAACCCAGCAGAGACAGGTGGATTTTTATCAACTGTCCAAAGACTAATTTCCACCATTAGCTAAAAATGAAGTAGAAATTATGGATATGTCGAAGATTGGTAAGATTGGTGGTCTGTTGGTTTTGTGTGCTTTTGTGAGTTTTCTGTTTTCCTACCTGACTCTTCAAAGACTTGTGTCTGTGTAGGATAAAAAGAAGCAAGGAATAGTCAAGCCTGCTTGCATGCCTGCTTTTCTTTTCAGCCTTCTTCATTTGTATTTCAAAGCAAGGGTTGTGTGTTGGGGGCACATAGATATTTAAAAATTAAGCTAGTCTCAACAAATGTGCGTCCCTTCCCTGCCTCCTGCACCAAGCATTAGTGGTGCTCTCATGATCCTGTGCCTGTAGGGAGATGGAGAAATTGATGTGGATGTTTTGGCTGTTGTGACCAAGGACCACTGTCTCCATCTAGACACCTTTCCCCCCGCCAGTAAGATGGGGATGCAAACACACTTGTGGTTAGGGTGCCAGCTGCCAAAGTCCTCTGCTATTACGACGACCGTTCTGTAAACCTGGCTGAGATTAAACAGGAACATGACAGCCTCATGCCCTTGCAGTTAATGTCCCCAGGATCAATTTCTCCCTAAATACACTAAAAGCCTGGCTCATAAAGGCAGGAAGGGCCCTAATACTGGACCTAATACTGCAGCAGAGGCTTTGGCATGGGTGTGCTCACAGCAAGCAAAGGATGTCACAGGGTACTGCTGAATTGACCACTGCTGTGGGAGGGAGCTACAGTGGCAAACACATTGGGGACATCAAACAGAGATGAAAAGCAAAGCAATGAGAGCAGATTTATTAACTGCAGTAGTGTCCTTCCCCTAACCACCTCCCATCCCCATCCCTGTCTCAGTATTTCTGTGGTCACTTATGTCAAGCAGATCTCTGAAGACTCTGCAGCCTCTTACCCCTTCAGTCTTAACACTGCTGCCAGTGGGTGTGAAAGCCATTAGCCAAAAGAAAGGAGAGATCTGCTTAGTGACAGAGGGTAGCATTCTACATTAAAGCATTGACATGGTGCCAGTCACACAGTTATTACAAGTGGCACAGCTCCATGTCTCTCCTGCGGGTCTCTCTGTGGAATGTAGATTGGCAGCAGGTTGAATGTTAAATGGTCACCACTCAGCAGATGCTGTTTTTACCTATGGGGAAAAAAGTCCCTTTCAGCAGAAACATTTGCAAAATATTTGCACTCTGAATATATGCTGAGAAAGGCAGAGATTTATCCCTGGTTTGTTCCTTAGTTTCTGAAGCCACCTCAGGCCTCATCAACACTAACCATCAGTTGTACAGATAGTGTTTCCTTCTGCTTGTCCAGGCTGGGCTTTTTAGCATTGTTTCTTCTTATCTTCCAGCTTGAAGTGTCCAGTCCTTGTTTCTTCTGCTCCTTGTAGACAGATGAATCATTTCTTCATAGCTGGTGCAGCAGAGCAGTTGGCACCTTGCACATGCAGCCCTTGTGCAGCACTGCCTGGGAAGCAGCTGACCAGCCAGGAACTGCTGCAGGCTCCTGTGTCCTGCAAAACCAGTGTTTGAAAAGTGAAATCTGAGAGCTGGTCCTGAAAAAACTCACAGTGGTCTCTGCTGCTTTGCTCTCAAAGTCTAAAGCTGCTTTTGGGGTAATCAAAAGGCAGGGTTTAAAAAGCTGGGACCAAGGACAGCAGCACATTGTAGTGGCTTGTGGGCATCACCTTGTACTGAGGGCTGTGCTGTGCAGAGGGAGGCACTTTCCACAGCCAGTGCTGGGGCAGGAATGCAGTCTAGCAAAAGGCACACAGTTTTAGCTCAGGGACCCTTGTGCTCAATCCCCTGCCTGACACCACAGCTCCCTGTAAATGCTCACAGTAGACAGAAGCCAGAAGCAGCAGTGAGCTTTGAGGAGATGGCATATGGAGGAGAAACAAGTATCTTGCTCCTCACTGTCTTCATGTGTCCCTGCAGAGATAGGAAAGAGCCCTTACCTTGAATGCTTCCCTGAGGGGACATGGGATGGCCCCCTGGCCTTCAATCCCAGGGTCATCTTTGGAATCAGCATGTGTTAAAACACCTGTAATTTCTGAGATCATTGTTGGAAATGCTTTAGCCCCTCATTAAGGTGTTTGGTTAACTGCCCAAACAGGATACCACTGGCAGCCAAGCTGGTTCTTCAGGTGGCTGCATCACCCTAGGAATGGTCTCTAATCACCCTAGGAATGGTCTCTAATCACCCCAGGAATGGTCTCCAGCCTTGCTTCATTTCCTATGGCTTTGGCATCACCCATCCCTGCCAGAGGAGCAGCCCAGCTGTCAGCTACTCTTTGCTCAGGAGAGATGGTTCTTACAACATCTTCTTTTACCATCAGCCTCCTGGAAAAGCTTTCCCTGTTTTAAAGAAGTTCTGACACTCATTTTCTCCCTGAGGACTTCTCAATTTGAAAAAAAGCTTTGAGGCTTTACTTCCAAGTGGAATTTTGTATTCATCTGTTTCATCTGTTGTCAGCACTTGTTTCTTCCAGTTTGCTCTAAAAACCAAAACCAAACCAACCCATACCGAAGAAAAAAACAACAAAATAACACCCCCAGTTCTAGGTAAATCATTGGGGCATCTCACATTAGCAGTCTTCAGTACAAAGCACTTTTGTTAAGTTTTGCTAAGTAAGATTATTCTAATACTTTAGATGTTGGGTAAGTAACTCTTTAAGCTTATTTTGGTTAGATTTTAAGTAATAGTTTTAGTGGTTATAGCTCTGTGGATTGTAAGTGGCAGAGCAGCACTGAAGATGGCCAAGCTAATTTAGTAGTTTCCTCTTTCTTAACTTGTAAATGTTACTTTTGCATCCATGAGGACAGTGTCAGTGCTGGAGACTTTCTCACTCAGAGTCGTGTTTCCAGTGGCAGGGAAAAGTGAATACTTAGGAGACAGAGTAGGGTAAGCATACAGTGATAATTTCATATATTTTCCCATAATCCAGGGCTTGGAGGCATCCTGCACCACTGTTACTATCTTTGCACTTCTGGATTTTTCTTTGATTAATTTCTTATTCCCAGACTTGATGCTAGTGGGAGTCCTGTAGTTTAACTGTGCATTTGCTTTGCACTTGCCATGATCATTTCATGTGAGACCCCCATCTTTCTTGTGTAATGAGAAACAGTAATTGTTCCCCCAGTTACCTTCTCTGTCCTGCTTTTGACTTTATTGGCCTCCTTGATTCCCCTTGATCACTTCTTTTTCAGACTAAGGAGTTTTATCTATTTAATCCTATCCCATTTGAAAGCTGCTCAGTAACTTTGCCACTTGTCATTCTTTGGGTCATTTCTAGTTCTTCCTTATTGCTTTCAGATGAAGGGAGCAGCACTTCTCCAAGTGCAGTGTGAGATATAATGAAACAATATAATGATGTTTTCTTATTTCCTTTTTTCCCCCAATGCCCCCTTGTTGATTTTTATTAACTACTGTTGAATACTGAGCTGGTGTTACAGAGCTGTCTGTAATAACTCATGATCTGTCTCCACAGTGGTAGTAATAGCTAGTTCAGAGCCCATTGCTCTGGATTTAGACTGAAGATTGTTTTTCCACATGTGCATTACTTGGTGTTTATTAGAGCTGAATTTCATCTGCAGGCTTTTCACCCTGTCACCTTGAGATCCTTTTGTAGCATTTTACAGGCAGCTTTTGGTGTAAAGGACTTGGGTGATTCACTCCCAGCCTTCTTCCTCTGTTCCCTTCTGTGGGCTGATCAACCCAGGCCCTTGCACCGATCCCTCAGAGGCTCCAGCTGTCAGCAACAATCCTACAAGCTGGTTGTTTACTCCTATTCACTCTCTAATTTTGTAATCAGTTCTCAAACAAAGACCTTCCCTCTTGCTCTATGACAGCATCATTTAAAAGTCTTTGGTGAGAGGGTGTGTCCAAAGGCCTTTGGAAACCCATGTGAACAGCCAGCCCCACTCATGTGGGCTAGCAGAAGTCTCGGTGGGTAGCCAAGGCTGGTGCCATCCTGTCTCTGCTTGTCACAAAAAAACTACTCAGTTGCTCCCTTTTGTAACAAAATGAGTAGGTCCTATCTTGGAGCAATCATCTAGTTTATCTAATGCACCAGTGGACTGTCCCACCTTAGACATTCCATGTTGCAGTGAGTCTTCTCTCCTCTTTTAACAGTGCTCAGCTTTGCTGAACAGAAATTTGTTATAAAACAAAGGCCTGAACTTCCACAAAGGTGTGTTGAGGCTGTCTGTGGTGTTCATTCTCAGGTTAGGAGGTGCCTGTCTGCAGGCTGGGTACCAGCATTGGAAGAACTGTTGAACTTCCATCATCTAAATCTGTTTCTGCTGTTCCAGCCAATTAAACATTAAAATGAGCGTGACAAATAAGTGTTCGTTTATGGGTCAGTAACTCAGAGTGTGGCTGTGACATGGCTGCCCGAGACAATCCATTTCAGTGCAGGCTTGGGCAGCCCAACATCCTGGGCTGTGTAATTGCCTTTATGGGGAAAGGGAAGTAATAAGGATAATGCAGCTATCGGGCCCCAACTCACTAGTTCAGAAACTTCCCCTTGCCAATCAAATTCCTTTGGTATTCAACCAGTTTTAGGCTTGCTCCATAAGCATTATTGTGCTGTCAGAAAATATCCCGATGGATATGTGCATTTTCTCCAGTGTTGGATGTTACCTTCTTGGTTTTGTCCACCAGCCAGCCCTCAGTGCACACTTTATGGCAATAGACAGGCCTGTCTTGTCCCTCTCCCTCCCTTTCCCCTCCCCTATTATATATATTTTTTTTTTTTCAGCACTATTAGATTATTAAATGCTTAATGACTATTCCATTCCTGCTAACTGTACTTTTGATGAGCTGCAATAATAAAACTTTGTAACAGCGAAGTGTGTGTCTGGTTCCTTTATAGGAAGGGCGCATTTGGGGAGCTGAAGTAATGGGGGATAAAACTCAATTAATGAATAGAAATAAAAAGAAGTAAATGAGGTAATCAAACTCAGAGAAATTAGTATTGGCAGGTCTTGAATGATGCTCTTGGATGAACAATCTTTCAAAATCTTTCCTTGTATGCCGCTGCTGTCTCTTTATTTATTATTAAAATAACATGATCCATGAGGCGCTCGGGGTGACTCCCAGCCTAGCTAATTCTAATTAATCCAGTCAGGGAGAGCAGCAGGGTAAGTGGAGCAGTCTATCGGATTGAAATTCATAACTTAATTGAGGTCAAAGTCCTGGGTTGGGAGAACAAAAGTCTTTCGCTGGGACCAGGCAGATCAATAGCAATAAATATCTGGCTTGGATGCAAGTAGCTTATAGTGACAGATTATCTGACACTGGCCAGAGGTCTTGCTCTTGTTCAGGGCAAAGTCCTGTGGCATGTACAGTGGAGGGTGACTTTTGCCAATGTTCCATCCAAAACTCCAGACAACTCTTGAAGGACTCATGGGACCCTCAGGAGAAGGATGTCCATACAGAAGTCCACATGAGTCATGTTGAAATTTGGTTTCTCAAGGCACAGGTGTCTCATCAGTAGCCCAAGGGCGAGTGTCACATTTGTGCTGATAGAGGCTGGAAGAGGTTACTCAGGTTTACAGGAACTTGGAGCTAAATCACAGCTTGTCCAGAAAAAGACCTTTAGGATCAGGGGAAGCTGAGCCATGGATGGATGGGCTTTATGCCAAGTCTGTATTTATAGCACGTTTACATAGGAGGAGAGAGGAAGGTTGGAAGAGGGAAGTGTAAATAATCATCAAGGTGGGTTTGTAGTGTGAGAGAAAACAACAGAGGCAGATGTGGTGTTGCCTGTTTTTCAGAAAAGCATCCAGTGTCTGCTGTGAACTCCAAAATGTTCTGTTCCAAGGGAGTGTACTAAGGATGGCTGGTTTCCCAAGCCCTTGCCCAAGCACAGCATGAGTTTGGGTATTGCCTGAACTCCTTAACCAGAGAGGAAGCTTGAGGTCCTGGCCTGGGATTTGTGGCCTTTGCACTGTGCACACAACCTTCCCTGGGAGTGGGCACTGGAATATTCGTCATTACCAGCAACTGAAGAAACTTCTCTGAACTTTGAAACAAGCAGGTTCTTCGGCTGGAGTTCAGAATTAAAATGCAATCTTTACCTAGGCCATTATTAATGCAATGTTTATGCAGATTGGACTGTTCTGCTCATATCCTCTTTGCAGAGGACAAATACTGCTGTGGTCAGCACTTGATACATCCCAGATGGATGTTGTTCTGCCAATGCACTTCAACACAGCTTGGAAGAGAGATGGAAACCGCAGCTTGGAGAGCCAGGGACTTAGTTTGACATACCTGCTCTTCCCATTAACACTGCATGAGTCTAAAGCATCTGTTCCAGCTTGCCACAAATGTTCAGAAGATCTTTTTGGCTCCCCAGGTCAGGTTTTGGGGTGCAGGGCAAAAGCCTTGGCTGGTCAGGTGTCAGGTTTTAATGTGATGAGCAACTGTTGGTTTCTCTGGATGTATAAATGGTATTTCTGTACCCTCCCACTCTTTTGAAACTCTGTGGGAAACACCTCTTGTTTTCCAGTGCAGGACATTTGCTTTGTGTGGACAGAATGCAGTGAACAAGGCAGTTGTTCAGTACATAAATATATATATATATTTACATACATATACCCATGCTTTTACTATAGACTATTGTTACTATCTACTGCTTCCTGTTCCACTATGTAATACTTCCCTCATTCATTTCCCATCCATGGCACAACCTCCTCCTTCTAAGCTGGTGGTTTCGCTCTCCATATTCCTGTTGGATTATTTGTATGCCCCTGCTTCATTCCTGCCCAGCCTGTACAGGAGCAAAAAGTTCCTGAGGCTGTTAAACACTGCAAACAAAACTGCACTGGCAGCTGTCGTCACGGGGAGAAGGGGTTGAGTGATTTATTTTGCTGTATATAAAAACTAACAGAAATATCCAGGCACTGAACCATTCATGACTTAACAGCAAGTTCTTGGAACAACACATCTTGAATATACAGAACTTTGATACTGCATTTCAGCTTGAGTTACAGCTCTGCTAAGGTTTAGGAAGAAAATAAGTTAAATATGAACCTAACCATTTTTTCCTCTTCATAGAGCCACACCTGGATGCAGGTGAGAGAATTTGCTTTTTTCTTCCTGATCTGTCCAAGATCTGTCCATTCAGAGCTGGGTTTCCACAGTTATATATGTTATTAAAAAACATAGCAGTAAATGCCCAGATCTGTAGAATATCTGTGGATTCGGTGAAGAAATTCTGTTGATGGCTCTTTTCTGAGTCAAGTTTAGGTTTCTGATTCTCCAGTTTTGCTAGAGAATTCCAGCGTGACCTTGAACAAGTCACTTGATTTCTTTCTGCGGTGGTTTCCCATTTGGGAAATGGTGGGGCAAATAATCGTTTTTTATCTCATGGATATAACAAGATTATAAAAATATGGTACTTTTAAGAACCTTAGAAAACGGATGAAATGAAATTAAACAGATCCTGCAGTCCGGATAAAATGAGATGAAACAAGCATGAAACTATTAGTGAAAGAAATGTTTCTTTATCTTCTGCAAATAAAAATGCAAAGTGATTAAGTGGGTCTTCTCTAGCTATTAGCAATAGCAGCTTTAGCCAGCTGACTTCTGCCACCCTTGTAAATTAATTTGTGGGGTACAGTCCTGGATTTAGTGTGCTCACAATAAATACCCTTAAAAGTTTTATCATCTTCCGTGATGCACAGTGTTACTGCCATGATAGTACTGCAATTAACTCGCCCTGCAGATAAAATGTGCCTGCTTAAATGAGATGCTCTAACACAATGGTTTGCAAATTTCTTTTGATTGATTTTTTTTTCCTCCTCCCTGTGATATTTCCTGCCTTTACTATATATCCAGCAATATTTTTGTGAGGCAGGGTAAAGGAATGGAAATAAAGGTTATTTTTGTCCAGGACTGGGCTGCTGGCAGCAAGGCTGAGCAGAGTTAGTGATGAGCTTTGTGTGGGTGTGAGGTGCTGGAAGAGGAGGAAAGCCCCAGCTCAGACTGTGGGCAGTTTCCTTCCCTGGCTTGGTGACTGGATGAGAAAGTCTCTCTTTCAGCACAGTTCTCAAATCCAGGTAGGGATTAATGAACAAAACAGGAAGGAAGGAGATTGGACTGGTTGACAGATATTTATCTGACACAGAAGGAAGACAAGCAAAGTATTTCATAAAGCAATTGGCTGGAACTTGCTAGAAAGAGACTTTGACGTTTGCTGGGACTCAGACGGAGACCAGGTTACCTGTGTTCAGGAAATCTCAATATACTTTTCTTTTCTTTTCTTTTCTTTTCTTTTCTTTTCTTTTCTTTTCTTTTCTTTTCTTTTCTTTTCTTTGTGTTTGTTTTTGTTTGTTTGTTTTTTTAACTCGAGTTTTAATCACGTTTGGACTGTGCAGATGAAATCTAAGGCAGAAGCCAGATCTGCCAAAGCTGCCTGGTTTCCTTCCCTGTGATGTCCTATTCCTGCTCCTGTTGTGGAGATATTTTCAAGCAGTGCTCACAGATTACATGGTAATTTGGCTTCTGAAGTGGTATGAAATTGAGCATTACACTTTGAATTCCAGTGGTCAGACTAAGAAGAGGTTTGTAAAGCTATGGCTCAGCAATTGCAAATGATCCATTTTTCACAGCTTAATGACCAAGAGCTTGTTTTTGGAGTGATGGGAAGTCATCACATACACCCTTACCTCCAGTTGTAATTGCAGAGTAAAAGGTTAATTTAAACCTTGGAGGCAGTTTTGATCTGGATCTTTCACAGCAGAAGGAAAACTCAGAGCTGTGGTAATTTTAAATCATTCACTTTACTTTTCAGATGGAAAAGTGTGGATGTGGTCAGTTTGCTCTCAACAGCTGGAAAAAAACAACTTGCTAATCCCAGTCAGGATAAACCACACTGTAAAAGTTATAAATGTTTATGGAATAAAAAATGGAAGATACATAAACTAGTCATTTAGACATTGTTTTAATCGTCTTTTTTTTGCCTGTCAGTTCAAGTGTTCCTCTTATGCCCATTTAAATTATAAGTCAAGGCATTAAGCAAGAGCAAAGACCATCCCTGTCCCAAAGAGATCATCTTGGCATCAGATGCAGTGCCACAGGTAGTGCAAATGGAAAGGCTGAGTGAATGGAAGAGAACAAAACAGAGATCAGCAGAAAAATGGTATTCTTGGCTCATGGCTTCCCCAAGCAATGCCAGGCAGCGGTGACACGGAGGGTCATGGCAGAAGGAGTCTTACTGAGGATTTAAGAGATGGGAAGGTGTCATTACTGAGGACTTCTGGCAAAGGATAAACACGTGAATTCCTCCCTTAAGTCAATGGGACTTTTACTGGCTTGTGTCCTAGGGCTGTGTCCCTTGCTGAGATCAGTTTAAAAAAGCCCTGCAAGTGCTACATTTTACCAAGTCTGTTGGGAAGAAGAATCAGTAATGGAGAAGAAATGGGAGACTTTTCATAGAGGAAAAGAGAAAATTGCTTCATTTGCATAGGAATGTGTCACAGCTGTACCCCATACAGAAAACATTTCCTTCTGGGATAGGGTGGTTTTAAAACATGGTCACCCAGCTGCAAAATTGGTTCTGACTCAAGCAGACAATGGCACTCATTTCTGGATGGATGATGCTTTCAATCTTGTGCCCAGCTACTGAAAACACCTGGCAGAGTTCTGGTCTCCAGGACATCATCCTCCAGTTAAACACTGGAGTTTGCTGTTTCTAAACAAAGAATTTCTGAGCACTGTTCCCAAGCTGAGGGAATTATCCATCTAGATTTGCCAACCACAACCCAATCTTGTTTTATGTGGTTGCATGATAGCTTCAATGGTAGCATCTCCTGCATCATCATCAGAGAGTGAGAAACATCTTTTCTATCATCATTTGGTCTTTGAGACACTTGGTTTGTAGCTGGTGCTACACTCTAGTGGCTCAGCTGTGTGTCCTGGGAATCTGGAGTTGCAGCAAGTCACAGGTGGTCCAGGAGATCAGAAATACAATATTGGGGGGGGCTGGTGTGCTTTTAGCAACACTCCTCATTTCCCAATTCCTCATTTCCCAGGCAGATCAGTGGTTCTTTTGTCATGAGGGCTTTCAGGAAACACTGCTGTGAGGAAATAAGGCACAAAAAAGGGAGGGTTTCACTCTGTTTTGTCGGCTTAACAAATTCTCTTGAAAATGTGAATTCTAGTTACTGTTACTGCCACTAATTTATATCCGACTCTGACCCTAATCTAAGCCAATATCTAAGTTGTGTCCTGGCCAGGTGTGGATTTTCCCATTCCAGCAAGTGTCTTTTTGCTTCTTCTCTTTTCAAAACACTCAACTAGTCTTCACCTCTATTTCTCTCCCATGTTCTTTGTAGCTACTGGGCAGCTAACCTACAGGTCTACAAAATGTTAGGTGATACAATTTAGGAAAAAGAGAGGAATGCAGGAAATACCTGATCTTTAGCACTGAGGGTTCTTTAATGCTAAAAAAAAAAAAAAAATCTATGCAGTGTTTCAGCAGAAATATTCAGAAGGTTTCAAAGAGGCATCAGTTAAACCTGTCTCTTCAGTGAGAGCCAACAAGTGGATCTTTGAGATGTCTGAGTGTTCCCAGGGGGTTCACATTATTAATATCTGCCTTATGACAAGGTGGCTGTGCTGATGCCAGGCTTTTTCTCCCAGCCGGCATGATTAATTTTTCCTTCCTTTCTTAATATCTCTGAGCCAGATGCTTCTAAATGTCCTCACAGGGTGTATTGCTGTTCTTAGCTACTCCTCCTTTCCCCCTACCCCTTTCCAACTAATTCATATAATGGCTCTGGAGATGCATTTTGTAGCGTCACAGAAAGCAAAACTTTGAAAGCCTCCGAAGGTGATGGACATGACACGTGCAGATCTGGCCTCCCGACGTTCCTGGTGGGCTTGAAAGCTTTGTGCCAGGTAGTCTGTCAAGAACATTTCCCAATTCAGAGTGTGCTTATTTGCCTAGCACTTTACAAATTATATCTGTGCAGAAGTGCTGAAGTGCAAGTATTCCTGGTGGGGAGGTTGACAGCGGGGTGTTGCTCTGATATTATGGGGAATTTTGGCTGAGGCAGAGGAGGAACACTTGTGTTATTTATGGAAAGTGCAGTGGATCTTCAAGCACTGATTTATTTTAAGGGCTTCAAAACATTGTGGTGCTGAAAAAGGTCTTTTTTTCTGCAAATGGAAATTAATTCTCCTTCACAGGTCTGGTTCCATAGTGCGACTGCACGGGCCTGAGTGGTACCAGCTGAGAGGGGAGACTTCAGCAAGCTCTACAGCAATCAGCTTCTTGCTAAGGTGTTCCTGCTTAGCAACATATCCATCAGTTTCCTCCATATCATGGATTTGTAGGTCTTCTGTATTTATTTTCAGCTGTTTTCAGTCATTAGTGCATTCACCTGCATCCCAGGGGATTTTTCGCAGAGGAAGCAAAACCCAGAAAGTGAATAGTTTAGCGGTTAATAAATTAGGATTTGGTTGATTATTTTTTAAGTGTTAATACTGTCTGTTCCAGGTAGATCAGTGGATTGTATGATGGAAGTCTTAATTTAACAAGTGTAGAAAACAGCATTTCTTAATTTCTTACAGGACAAACTAAAATCTCCCACTCATTATGTTCTACTGTTTGGGGTGGTTTTGCAATATAACAGTGGCAGAAGGTAATAATATATAGCAATTAATATAAAGCAATTAATTTGCCAGTGCAAATAGAGCTGTAATTAGGGGAATCAAGTCTTCATTTTTAGTCTGAAGGTTTTTTGTGGAAAGATGAGAGTACTAGAAATATCCTGAGAGTAAGGATGCTTTGAAGAGCTTGTCTGTTCCATAACAGCCAGCTGGCCATTTAGCCGTGTGTAAGGCAGCCTCAGACAGCCCTTTGGCCCACAGCAGTGTGGGAATTAAGTTAAAATTAACCTGAGTTTGGAAAACAACTAGCACCACTTTATTTGTCCATTTAATTGAATTATATGACGCTGTGTAAGTATGCTGACCCACAGACGTAAATTGCTCCACCCTACCCATTTCCCTCCTTAATTCTTTCATGCTAATGGAGCTGATGGGATGTTGACTGCAGAGAGAGAGAGAGAGAGAGGGAAAGAGGCTGGAAATAAAAGAGGCTGGAAATAAAAAGGAACTGTTCCAGCTTGTTGCAAACCTTCCCCTTAGGTGAAATGCTCTGAGTGTCACAGCTGCACTAACTGCACCGTGATCTTTGTTGCCATTAAGCTGATTATATCCACAGAAGGATTCATCCAACTAATCCCACAATGCTACAACCAGTTGCTTTACATTTAAACACAATTTTAATTTTTTTTCCCAAGAAAATGAAAGTCAGTCGGGCTTCACCAGATTCTATAGGTCGTTCAGGCTCTTACAGGGACCCACTTTTTTTTTTTTTTCTTTCCTGTTTGTTTAATAGAGGAAAATAGGACAAATTAATGAGCTCTATGCATTAGTGGATATGCTTGGTTTGGGCGCCTGTTGTGTAATTTGGGGTGGATGTGCTGGGAAGGTGCTGTGTGTCACTGCACCTTTGGCACTGCATCATTTTGTGTTTGCCTGGGTGGCCATACCATAGAGCAGCAGCTCTGCATCCAACAGTGACTCTAATGAGGGAGATTCTGACAGGGTAAGATTGACTTAATTGATTTATTAATCAATTTATATCTAGTTTTTGCTTATTTTTCGAAGGAAAGGTTGATTTTCATTGGTTAGTAGTCATTAAAATATGTTCATTTGCAGCTAAATATAGCCTTATAGTAAATTTAATTCTTCATTTGCTAATCAGATATACTATGGCTGCCCATGTTTGCTTAATTATGTAGTTTAACCTAGTCTATGAACTTGCTTAATTTTTACATTTGAATCGGGATAGAAAACAGCAAAAAACATTTCTTCTCTGTTAGACTATTAGGTGTTTTGTTTTGTCTTTTGCCCGAGTACATCTGAATGGAATTAGAATTTTCACTTTTAGGAACATTTATAAGGAAATTTTAAAATGCATCTTAAAAAATAAAATCACATCATACGTGTGGTGTGTTTGGTTTTGAAAGGAAAAACTGAATAGAATTTTCTTTGTTTTTATTTATGACATACTACTTAAAGGAGACTGTGTCTGGCACATTCAGGTAGTTAACTTGCCTCAGATTTTGTTAACAAAAATCTGGGCTTTCAGGAGGAAAAGCAAGGAGCAACTGGAGAAAGATAAGGACAAAACATAGGCCTTAATTCTGCCATTAAGCATTCAGTGTTGGATAAAGTTGTAGCCTCTTTTTTCATGCTGTCTGTTGCCTACCCTGAGACTTTGGGCTCGACTTTGGCTGCCTGAGCAGCAACACTTCCCGTGTTCCAGGCCAGCTGAGAGTGGACAGAACATCCCGTGCATCCAGCAGCATAAATCACAGAGAATTCTGCCTAGAGCCTTGCCATGATTTTCCTGCAAGGTTCTGCAGGATTCTCCTAATTCCGTGTCTTCTAAAAGCCTTTCCTTCAGATTTAGTTTGTATTTATCACTCAGATGCTTTAACATTTTACAGTTCTCCCATACTACAGGCAAGGGTGTTGTATACAAAAGCGTGTGGTCATTCTTTCCAATTCCTCAGCATTTTAAAGCCAGTAGATCCGTTGTTGTCTCATACGTGATTTTTGTCCATTAGGAGTCCAAAGCTGATCTAATACCTCAAAATTATGTTTAGGGTGACTTGCCTGGTCAGTAGTTCGACTTGCCTGAAAAAGTAACTGTCAGATGTATGCTGCTTGAAAACACACATTGAATGTATGGATTTTATGGAATTGTATTCTGAAGGGTCATCACTTGAGGTGTCCTAACTTTGAATCTGTTAGGTAAGTATTTTTTATTTTAGAGAGGCAACAAAGCATTGAATTTCACCCATGCTGGGCATTGACTGTCACCAACATTCTTTTCTCTCACGGAAGCATCTAAAAAATAATTGTTTCATGATTCCAAGTACAACTTCTTCCATGAACTTTTACGGTCCCATTAAAAACCGGTGGAACAAATTATTTTAATTCCTTTGGGATTTTTGTCTTCAACACTTGTTATATTGGCCAGGAGTGGTTAAGCAGCCTGCAAGCAGAGGAGGAAAACGACTGAAGATAACTGTGCAAAAACAGGTGCCAGCCCAGTCCTGGTGGCTCTCCATAGCAGCTGGGAGAGTCTGAGTTCTCACCTTATGGATTTCAACTTCAGTATTTCCTTCCCATATCACAAAGTGAGACTGTTCTTAAATGTAGACTTAGGTGAAGCCAGATCTTAGAAGAGGGAAGACTTAGTGTAGGAAAGGACAGTGTGTCCTGACAGTCACAGCACGGTGCTGGGAGCTCAGCATCCCAGAACTAATCCTGGCTGTTCGACCTTGAGCAAGTCAGACAGTGGGGGGGTTTGTGTGCCTGTCTCTGTAACCAACATGGGAATACTATGTGTGTATATCCCCAGGTCTTGCCTAGATTAATAAATCAATATTTGTAAAGTAAGGCTTGATAAATGCTAACTGTATTACCACATGTACTTGAACCGTGTGCAGAACTTTGGGAATGCACTTGCATTTCTGCACTGTGAGTGGATATGGCCCAGGCCAGGGTGGACAGCAGCCACAGAGACGGGTTTGGGTCATTTTCTTCCTCCCAAGGGACTGCCTGTAGCACATATCTGCAAGAAGGTTTTGAATACAACTTTTCCACTTAACATGCTCCCCCATCACCCACTGTCAGCAATGAGATTAAATTCCGTGCGACTGCAGAGGACGTTGCATGATTAAAATCCTCTTTTAGAAATTAATATGTACCATCTCTCCCCAGTACTGTGCCTCCTCTCAGAGAAGGGTATTGTCTCCTGAGCACTCAAGGTGTGAAAAGCCACCCAGGGAAGCTGTCTATCTTTGAATTTTATGCTGTTGCACAGTTGCTCCAATGAGAGCTACAACCGCATAAAAATCACAGACTTGGTGGCTTCTCCCTTCACAGGGTCACAAGATGTAGGGGAAGTTTTGCAGAACAATTAGTAGAATAGTAAAAGGAGTGTGGGAACTAGAAGTCCTGGTTACAGGACTTGGAGTTCTGCAGAAAAGGTTTCCTGAGGGAGGGTAGTCAAAGTCAATAACCACCCATTCTCCTTTGGAAACCTTGGGTGTCCTGGGAAGAAAATAAAACTTTTTTCCCAGATATTGCCCAGCTTTTCCCAACCTTGCTGCCTCTATCATCCCAGGGAAATACAGTGATCAGGGAATTTGTAGATCCAAGTATTCATTAGGTATCAGACATTGATGCAGCCCACAGAAGGGCTTTGCTTGCATGAACTGTTGGTAGATGGAATTAGGTGTTCGGGGCTGCTGCATTCAGTACAAACTGAAGCTTTGAGCCATCATTTCCAATCTGCTTTAGGTCCTGGGAGGCTTTGTGGCAAGACCAGGATGTGGAGTAGAGTGAGTTTTCCTAGACTGATTGGTGGCTTTCTGATGGAGCTTTTCTAGAATCAGCTGACAGTTGAATATCCATATTTAACACGGCTAGGAGCCTTCCTGTTGCTCTGAGAAAGGCTGCAGCAGAAGTGACTGACTGCTAAAATATCTCCCCTTCCGCTCACATCCTTGGCAGCTGCAGCACAAACCAGTAACTATTAGTCCCACAGGTGTTCCTTGTTCACAGACACCTGAATGTGACTCCTGCCAATTTTAAGCCTGCAATGCTCTGCAGGTGTTCTGGATCCCTGTTAAGGGCTTCAGGTCTCCTCAGTGAGGAGGTTGATCTCTGCCCCTTTATCATTTGTTTGTGGTACATAAAGAAAACTTTGAGGCTATTTGTTTATTTTAAAAGTAAGAGGGAGAATTCATCTTCTTTAAAGACAGAGGTTGTTTTTATCTGTTATTTTTTTTCTAGCATATATTCAGGAGTTCATAAAAAAAAGGTATCTCAGGGGGAAGAAATCTCATTTAGTAGGATGATTTTTCATTTGAGGGTGTGTAAAATTGGCTTTACTGGCTCTTACTGTTTGCCTGGCATTTGAGTTTAAAATGCTGCTGTTAGAGCACTCTGCCACACTGCCTGCAGACAGCACTTCCACTTGTATTACCAAGGCTTTCAAAGGTTTTCTGTGATATTAGGTTTTACCAGGTTAGACAGTTAGACTTTCATGGCTTTTTCTAACCTTAAAAAAAAAAAAAAAAAAAGGCAGGAACTTCTGAAAAAGGTCTTTAGAAAATATTAAAATTGTACATTACTGCTTCCATCAGTAATAGTGAGCTTTTTAATAATGGAGCTGTTTCTGGACTGCTTTCCCTGCCACCTTCCCATTGTGTTTGACTCTTCTTCACCCTGAGTTGTACAGAGGACCCAGAAGGACTCCAAGGACTTCAGATCCATTGGTGTAGCATATTTTTGTGCTTGAAGCATCCTGATCATGTCTCTCACTTTCCTAATTTTCTACAAAACTGGGAAATTAAGAAGACCCTGAGTCCTTTATCCAGGTCTGTGTCTGAAATGCCTGCTGGAACGAAGCATTGATGTACTTCTATTTATTCCCTCTTTCTGTCTGATAGGATCTTTGGATTCAAATGCAGTTTAGGCATTGTGAATGGTAGCTTTAAGGCATCTGTGTGTTTTTAGACTGTACTTTTTAGGGTATTGACGTTATAAAGTTATTCTCAGGAGTTTTATCTGGTGCACAGGAGCACCATTCAGCCCCTCTGGCCTCAACTCCTTCTCTTCTGACCTGCCTGAGAAGATGCTGCTGAGCCTCATTCAAACACAGCTCTGGTCCAGCTGAAATTGCCCTCCAGGAGTTTGAGGCACAGGGACGAGTGCCCCAGCTGGAGGGCACTGACATTTTACAGGGGGGGAAACTGAGGCACAGGGTTTGTCCCATTCTGTATAGCAGAGCTCCTTCTCCCCATGCTGGGCATTCCCTGTCTCCCCAGGAAGGACAGGCTGGACCCAAGACTCTGAACACAGGTACCACAGGGACTGCATTTTGTGGCAGTGTGTGTTTCTGCTAAAGCCTGGCTGCTGGCAGGCTCCTGGCTTCCAAGAGCTCGGCCCTACTTTTCCTTTAGAAAACAGAGGATATGTAGAAATTTATAAGAATGCTCACTCAGAGCAGACACGTGGTTTCCAAAATCAAACCTGGCTTTCCAAAGCTTTTAGCAGAAGGGTTAATTTGGGTCAAAATTAATGCAAACACTTTTGTAGACCATTTAATGTTTAGTTTATGGACCTGTTAAGGCAGCAGGATAATCCCTTTAGATTACCTGTGTAATTCCTAGTGAATATTTATTTTAAAGTGACTTCAGTGCCCTTAGTCATTAGCAAAGGATAGTAATGGCTGTCACAGCTGCCAGGCTCAATGCAACAACATTTGCCAACAGGAGGGCTTCTCCTTTTGTTCCACGTTTTTTGGTTTGTTTGTTTTTTAACATTTCTCCAACTCCTGCTGGCTTAATCCCATGGGCTCACCTCTAATCACAGGGAAGCATCTGAACTACCTTTGCCATGCTGACTTCCACTTGAGGGAGGCTGAGGAGGGAGCCTAATCCTGGGCTTTCCTGCTGCTGTCTGCCAGGGGTGTGGGTGCGTGGGCTGCGGGGAGGACGGAGAACACGGCGGGTTCAAGGACGCGCTCCCGCTTTAGTGTGCGCAGACATGCTCCCGCTCACTCCCTGATTGGCAAGGTTAACTCCGAGAGGCTGCAGCTTTTTAAACTGATTTGATTAGACCCACTACTTTATCCCATTCCCTCCCCCACCACTTGGCCCACCACCTCCTGATCCTTTTAACACAGCCCCTGGTCCAATAACCAGCCGGTCTGATTTTTTTTTTCTTTTTTTCTTTTTTTCTCTACCCCCTTTTTCCAGTTTTCATGCTGGATTTTGACATTTTGTAAAATAGATTATGCAACCCTACAGGGAAGATCCATAGGCATTGTCTTAGTCTCAGAGCTAGGTTTTATTGGGACTGTTTGAGAGGCTTGGATGTGCCTTCTCTTGCTTGATCACCTGGGCTCTGCACCTTTTCTCAGTATGAATTTAGGGACAAGAGACTGGAGGCTCACATACCCAGCCTGGATGCTTATTGCCCTCCATTTCCTTTTTTCTCTGCAAAACCAGGCTTGAGGAGAATTACACACTCAGCCCAAAATGATTTGGCATCCTACTTTTCCACTGGTATATGGTATGACATGTTCACTGTCTGCAAAAATTTCACCATGGATAGAGAACTCCCATATCCCACAGGAGCAAAATAATGGTGTATTTTAGTAGCAAATGTTACTAGTTGGAATTGCTTTGAGAGGTCACATCACCCAGAGCCCCCAGTCTGACTGACAAGGGGCTCTGGGAATCTGTTTGGGCATTAAGGCCTTCAACTTTGGGACAGCAAGTTTGCAGTGGGCACCAGCCCAGCCTACAAAGGCTTTATGGTCCTATTGCCATCTTTAGCCAATGTGTTTTAGTGTGTTGTGCCAGCCAGTTACAATCCTGGCCTCTGCTTGTGATATTGCCCCGTTTGTCCTAGTAAATATCCCAGGGGAATGTAGAGCCTTAAGTGCAAAAGCGTCTCTTGACAGTTCTCCCCGGTTCTCCTACAAATAAAGAGAATAAAGCCTAAAAATGACAGGCTTTCCCAAAATCTGAGAGTCCCAAGTCACAGAACCAGATCACTGGAGAGAGAGCAGCGCTGCTGAATTTTTGCTAGTCCTGGACTGGTCCAGGGAAAGCTGCATCTCATCTCGTTTTCACTTGCCTGTTTGTTCAGCAGAGCTGATCTGAAGTGGTGTGGGCTGTTCGAGCAGCTCAGTGCTGACAGGGACCAAATCCAGTGACCAGGACCAGCCCTGTGGAGTCACTCTGGTGAAACAGCACAGAATACAGACAATCCCTTACACACAAGGTATTAAATCTTGACATACTGCATTACTTAAGAGGTCTCAGGGAAAATTAAAACCCTTTTGACTGGGTTTTGCAATGCAGGGAAAATTTTAGTGACATTTAAAAGGTTTCTCTTGTGTTCCTCTAATGGGATAAATAAAAAAAGGCTTGTTTTAGGCCAGCAAATGGGGGGACAATCCAATTTCCCTGATTCCATCAAGACACTCTTAAAGCATTAGCTTGTGCAGTTTTAAAAAAACCCACAACAGACTGACCCCTCTGCTTGATGGCTTTGAAAAGTGTCCTGATGTGGAGGTATTTATCCTACACCACATGCTTCATCGAGGCACTCCAGCAGTGCTTGGAAATATACTCCTTTGTTATTAAACTATTTAGGAGGACAGCATGCACAGCAGGAAACACAAACACCAGTTTATTATTTACTGCAGCCATCCACACTGGGGCTGTGCTCAGACTAATGCATGATGACGTGCACTTTAAATTTGGTACTTGGAAGGGAAAAAGGGTGGCATTAACTAGGAGCATTTCTGATGGAAGCCTGAAACCTAAGCCTGCCCTTAAATTTGTGTTTTTAAGCATGATAGGGGCTCAATATAAGTAAAGATTCCCCTGTGGAATGTTATATTTGCAGTTTGTTTCCATCAGTCAGAAAGATTAATGTATCAACACTTACTTGGGAGAGGACTCTGGGGATTGATAATGGGAGATATGGAGCCTTTCACCTCCAGGTCACTGGTTCAGCACTGGCTGCCACCACCAGCACCTGCCATCTGCTCCAGTGGGCTGGGCCCAGTTCTGGGGGCTCCCTGGGCTCCTTTCGTAGGAAATGGGATGAAGCTGCTCAGCCCAGCCCCAGATGTGACAGCAATCCCAGCCCTCGGCTCAGACCGAGCACTACCAGGGAACTTGACCTTCTGCCACACTTGTACAACCCATGAATGGAGAACCTGTTATCCCTGCCCTGTGCAGAATAGCTCATTCAAAGAACAGGACACCCCTGAAGATAAATCTGTCTGTTATAAAGTTGGCTGTGGTTTTTTCTGGTTGCCTCCAGTTCCTGCTGAATTTCATTAGGAGCACCTCTATTATACAGCACAAGGAGAGAGCAACTGCTGCCTCTAGACTTTGAAAGAGCCCTTTAAAGTGAAGATCAATTTTGCATCTCACTAAATACCTAATGACAGACCAAACTGCAAGTACTTAGTTCAGCTGTATTTTAATAGCACTGTGGCTCGTTGAGAAATCCCAATTACTGATACAGTTTGATGTCCTGAGGCGGTTTTCTCCAGACATTTTTCCTTTTTCTTTCTTTAGTAGTAGCACTTCATTAATAGCTGTTTGGAAACCTGACTGTCTGTGAATAAACAGTACCAACAAAACTTTTCCTTCACTATTTATTCCTCCTTTCTTCCATCAGGAAACAGCCTCAGTGATCTTGGACTGAGTTTTCAGAGTCTTAGTGTAGTTGTACTTGGTGGTGCATGAGCAAATGAAAGAGCAGCTTCATGCCTTATAAAATAACAAATGGTAAATCAGCTACTAATACAATTCAGGGGGCTGCTAAAAGGCTGCTGGATGTCACAAAAACAGCAATACTTTGAGGTGATGAGATGGGAGCTTCTTAAGTCAACACATGCAGTTGGCTTCTCCCTGGCAGTGGTCCACTTGGGGGTAGGATCCAGGCTCTGATGCCTTCCCCCTCTGGCAGACGGCTGTAAGTGTGCAAACGTCCTCTCTAATTCCAGATTAGCCACAAAGAGGAGTCATCATCCTTAGGAAACAGGCGTGCTTGGAAAGGAGAGGCTGTCTGGAGGCTGCAGCACTGTCCTCAGGTGCTTTGAGATGTCTGAGCAAGGTTCCTGGCAGTAAAGGAGAAAGGGATAAAATGTGCCCCTCGTGCTGAGGGCTGTGTGCCACTGGAACTCAGCTTCCCTGCTAACCCAGGCTTTCTCAAGCTTGGCTTAATAAAATCCAGATCTCCTCTAATGAGTTCAGAGGATGCTTCACAATATCTCAATGTGGAAAGTGTTGATCTTGCACACCAAGCCAAGGAAGGTTTATGGGACCAAAAAGAGTCTCCAAAGTCTTTATCCTCTCTGACTTGGAGGAGAAAAAACTCCCTGGGCTGGTAGCAGCACCTCTGCTCCTCCTGCAGTACGTTGTGACTTGGCTTTTATTGCAGCCATGCCCGTCCTCACAACACAACCTCTGTGACAGTGCTCCAGCTCTGCCGTGGCATTCCTGGGCATTTCAGCTGAGCCTGCCTTTGCCCAAATCAAGGGAATCAAACCCATGGGTTCAGGACAGGTACTGCTTTAGCCCACACAGGGATGGTTTCTGTGCTTTCTTCTGGATTTCTTTCTCTCTCATGGCCACTCAGTTGCTGGCTTTAAATGGCAGGTTCTACAAAGAGGACATCTGAAAAGGCAGAATAGCAGCTCTGAGCCATTAGAGTTGACAATTAAAAGTGCGACATCTCTTCCATCATGCAGGGCTTTAGGTTCAAGCCTGCAGAGGCAAAGGGGTTACTTCCAAAGCCCTGAATTCCTTTAAATAAGTATCAGCCAGCATTTGCCTTGCAGTCAGCAAGGGCTGAGTTGAACAGTGGCAGCAATGCTCTCGGCTGTTAAATTTAGCAGCCTAACCAAGCATCCTTCTCTCTGTGGAGCCAGTGGCACGTTCTTGGTTCTTGCTGGTTGGTGCTGGGTCCGGCCCTGCTGCGGCGTTTGCAGCCCCTGGGCAGTGTCCTGGGCAGCCATCTGTGGGGCAGCAGCACTGATGGGCAGTGCTGCCTCCTAATCTCCCTGCTCCCATCCACACGTGCTGTCCTGATACCCGACAGCCGGTCCCATGCGGGCATCGTGCCAGCAGTGACTTTACAGGCTTTGTGGCAGGGATTATTTAAAGGAGATTAACCCTTCTAAACCCCTTAGATTTTAATTATTTCTGTATGTATTTATAAAACCTGCAGTCTGCTAGTTCCAGGGCACAACTGCCCCGTCCCCATCCTTAACCTGGATTTGTGAATATACAACACATTCCTATTGCAGGACAGGGGCTGGGCTGGACGAGGCTCGTTGGATTTATTTATTTATTGCCATTCTGGAACAATTCACATCTGCGATGAAAATTAAACATTATGGTTTCAAATTGTAAAAAGAGCTAATAATTTGAACCACTTTAAAATACTAATAGGGTATTAATTGAATTGTTTGAGACCATTTTGAGCCATTTCTGGCTAATTATTTAGATTGGGGCAGCTCTGTAATAAAAGCCTCCCCACTGCCCATGTTGTGAGCACAGAGACTCCCTGTCTTTCTGAAGACAGGACTATCTGTAAGGTTGATGTGCTGGAAGCCAGAGGAGGGAAGGATTATTTCTTTCATTCAGTCTCCTAGCAGGTTTATTATATGCATAATAATGTTATGCAACCCTGTAGTCTAGAAAACTGTCATGACTAGCAGGTATTGGTTATAGAAGGGGAGGGAAAAACGATGTGCACTTCCATCCTTTCATGCTTTCTCTCCTATTCATCATTAGTTAGTGCTAGGTTAATTAGTTTGTTAGAGATTAGGAATGATAGAGGGAGTGTTTCCACTCTGCACATGAGCTGCAAAACCCAAATAAAACTGGAAATACCTTTTTTCTGCTTCACAGCACAATGTGGCTTATCTTGGGTGATGCACACCTTGCAATCTTCAGAAGTATGTAGAATCTTAGAGTGGTTTGGGCTGGAAGGATCCTTAAAGACCATACAGATCCAGCCTCCTGCTATGGGCAAGGACACCTTCCACTAGACCAGGTTGCTCAGAGCCCCATCCAGCTCAGCTTTGATCACTTCCAGGGATGGGCAGCCGCAGCTTCTCTGAGAAAGCTGTGCCAGGACCTCCCCACCCTCACAGTAACACCCTCACATACCTGCCTGTTTTGAAAATGCAAGCATAAAAGGTGAGTGTTGGAATCAAAAAACCCTCACGGCGTTATGGACCCCAGTGATCTGAGAAAAAATAGGGTCATTTTGAATTAATTCCTTAAAATTGGGTGATTTTTATTTATTCTTGTCTCCCGAACAAGGAAATAAACGCAGACAGTGCCAAGGAGTCCATAAATAAATTTTGTTCTTGGAGAATCTCTTTAATATGCACACAGTCCTGCTTCTGTGGTAGTGAACATTTGACCAGTGGCAATTAATTTCTTATCACAGTCTTTCTATGAGGTAAGAAAACATTAGTGTCTCCATTAGGAGGTGGAGAACGGGAGCTCTCCAAGAGCAAATGATGTACCCCGCTTCATTCCTGTGCCCCTTGGCTTGCCAAGAGCTGCTGGAGGGAGAGGGCCTTGCAGGGATGCCTCTGCTGCAGCACAGCTGGGGGTTCCTTTCCAGGCACATCCATCCTCCTGATCAAATGATAGACTCAGAAAACGTTCAATATCTGTATATTTCAGGATAAGTATCACTAAGCTGATGAATTTTCAGCAGCTTACTGTGAGGCATACAGCATTCCCTGTATTGGCAGGTGGGAAAAGAGAAGAAAAAAGAATAAAGGTCCCTGGTATGAATCTCTTCTGTGTGGAAAGGGTGAAAAAGAGTGTTTCTTACAGAAAATAGCATGTGATCCCATGGCATGTTGATGATTAGGCAAAGTGTCCCAAAGGTTAATAAATCTTTTCTCATTCAAATAAGTAGGATTTCCAGCTGAAAGTGCTGGACCCTGCATCCAGCCCCAGGGAGGGGGGAGCAGGAAAGCAAAGGGTTAAATTTCGGGCTGTAGAAGCAGATTGTGTTTTCCTTCTATGATGTGGGCTGACAAGACATCAGTATTCTATTCATCTGTTGGGAATTAGGCTGTTAATCCAATCAATGACTCTTGAGCTAGCTGCAGCCTGCCTCCCCACTGGGGAACAATCGGATCAGACGGGAGATTGTTTAAGAGCACAGAGCAGTCCCAGTGTCAGGTGGAATTTCCAAGCGTTCCCTAGTGAATTGGGGATGGGAAAGCTGTCTCAGCCCATTTATCCTGCCCCTTAAATAAGCAGGTATCTGCCTCAGCCATGCTAAAGTGATAAAGCAGTAGAGGAGCACTAACTTTTATGCAGGGAGGGGGCAGGGAAGCACCCTGAGAGGTTTTAACATCCTGCCCTTTGGAATATCATCCTGTCCATAGCTTGGGATGGCATTTGTGTGCTTTGTTGGGGGCTGGCTCAGCCACAGCGCCGTGACACTTGTTACAGCTTTGGGCATTGACTTCTCCAAACATATTTTTGATCCCTGCAGCTTCCTGGCAGCTTTTCTATTGCACCAGCACACTTGTTTGATGAGCAGCAAGATGCCTGGTGCTGAAAGTAACAGGCATTAGCAAATATTATTTGGATAACCTATAAATATGTCCTAATACACAGCTGGGCACAGAGTGCTGGCTGCAAAATGGGTTGAAAATGCTCAACAGCAGCAAAAGATCCCTGAGAGTTTCTGTGTTGCTGCATGAGCTGCTGCGTAGGTTCAGAAATCAGTTTGTTCTGCAATTAATGACAGCCATGTCTGCAGTGGGATATTGAGAGCCTGTATCTGTGCCAGCAGCACTACATGCTGATCATAGTAGATGTGATAAATCCCATTGAAATTGCACTTGGAAATTTAGGTGCAGCACCAGTTAGAAACTAGGGCGATGAGGGATTAGCGTAACCCTGGCACACTGAACTCCTCGGGCTGGGGGCGTTTGGGAGCATTAGCAAATGCAGGCTTCAGGAGGGAGCCAGTGGTGCTTCCTGGGCATCCCCTTCTCTCTGAGCTTTCTTAGAACTGCTTTGAACAGCAGCTTTGTGAGCAGAGGCTTCTCCAAATTAGTGCTCCTAAATGAACCACGAGTATGAGCTCCAGCAGTGAATACAGGCAGGGAGGTCCCCAGACAGAAAAATCCCCAGCTCAGAAGCTTGGCTTTAAAGGGCTTCAACATCCCTCTTCGCTTGATCATAATTTTGAATCAAACAAAAGCTAATGCAATTTTCTTTGCCTTTCAGTAGCAGATTGTGCTGCAAGGGTTCATGCCATTAGAAATGTAATAATTGCTTCTCTATGCAGATCTAATTTATCTGTGAGGCACTTAGAAGATGGGCTAAATGATAGCCTGGCAGTAGGCTCTGGAGAAGGGCCCGAGAGGTGATGATAAAAATCTGTCTAGCACCTTCCATCCTCAGGGATATCTGCCTGGCACAGTGCAGGAAACGGTCAGGATGGGAGGATGTGAGCAGAGGAGAGAGCTGAGAGCTCTTGGAGAGGGATAACTCAGTGAGAAAGGGATCCCTGCCAAACCTGCACACACGCAGGGGAGGTGGGAGAGTTAATGAGGAACCAAACTTAAGAGGATGCCCTGCGC
The DNA here is from genome assembly GCA_009812075.1 of Sialia sialis. Taxonomy (NCBI): domain Eukaryota; kingdom Metazoa; phylum Chordata; class Aves; order Passeriformes; family Turdidae; genus Sialia; species Sialia sialis. Next base: position 1,591,300 of record VRYO01001717.1, on the reverse strand, counting down.
TTGTCGGCCTGGGTTATTTGCAATCCCTAAAAAACAGCTGTTCATGACCAATGCATGCTTTTTGGTTTTGCTTCTAGCAGACATTGCTATCCTTTGTCCCATGGTGCTGGTCCTTGGAGAGTGCCTGAGCTGCCTCGGAGCTGGGAACAAGGATGCACATGGGGATGTCTCCTGCTGAATCATCTGGTGGAGTTCAGACTGGTTATATTAGCCCTCATTGCTTGGTTTTAGTATGGGTATTAGCATGCAAATTCTGTTATGTTGAGCTCAATTTTCTTGGAGAGAAAATTTCAGAGAGAGAATAAGATGATGGTGATGAGGTTAAAGTAAATTGTTGGGAAGTTGAAGTCTAAAGTAGAAATAAATGAGAAATAAAACCCTTTTTAAAAGTGGAGGGAAGTATTTTCTTGCTATTTTTCATCTCCCTGGCTTGAGTGAGTATGAGGCTGCAGAGATTTATATTACAGCTCCTAAGCACCGGTGCTTGTTCAGAGTCTGTATTATTCTGGCCCTTTTTATTCACTCACCTTCTAAAGATGTAGTGTAAATATTTATCTTCCCTCTGGCCCATGTGCTGCCCAGGACCCAGTGCTGTTAAACACTCTTATCACCTCATCGCTCTTATCTCCTGCGATCCCTGCCAGCATTCCCGAGTCTGTCAATGGGAACGAGTGTGCACCTTAAAGGTGCCACAAATGAGCAGAAATAAAAGGTGATGTAGGGGAAAAATACCTTAAAATGAAGAACACGTGAACTACCCTGAAAAGGGCAGGTTAGAGGTTTCCTACTGTGCTTTTCATACGCACAGTGTCTGGGCTTGGGAAGGTTCTTGAAGGCATTAGGTGAGATCTGGTGTGGAGCAGCACTCAAGGAGGTGTGGATCCACTACGGACTCTTACTCTGGTGTGGAGGATCCAGCCCCAGCTTCATCACCAGTGCAGGGTCAGGCTGGACCAAAGCTCGCTCAGGTAACCAGCATGGATTTGGTTTTCCTCTTTCTCCGCTGGTGCTCAAACAAAGCCCATGAGATGGAGGAAGAGGCAGTGTCTCCCTCCAGGCCACTCTCCCACTGCACACAACCTGGAGAGAGAATGAAGCATCTCTGAGCTTTCAATGTTTATACAGGACTGTTTTTAAAACTGTCCCGTGAAACCACAGTCAGACATTGGCCAGTCAAAGTCTGCTTGAAATGCCAAAGCAGCAGCAATCTTGTCTTACAGAGTGCACATCATCTCTGCAGGTTTAGCCAAGCTATCTCCTTGTCTCTGCCCTTCAGTCCAGAACTTGTGTCGGGTTAAGCAGGGAGCAGGAATTCCGAAGGAATGAACATGGGAGGGACACACCGATATAATCCTATCACTTATAAGACAGAATGCACGTGCAGCAGCCATAGTACCACTTAGCAGATAAAACAGTTGGTCCATCTGCGCTTGGTCCATCTTCTCCCATTTCTCTTGCTTAAATTTCTCAGGAGCAGAATGAAATCCTGTTATCCAATAAGTTATCCACTGGTAGTTGGATTTTCATTGAGTGACATCTGTCACAGACCATGCATGTAGGAAGTACCAGTGATTTTGTATCATCTTTGTTTTGATGAGTTTGGTAGACATGGACATTTGGGTTTTCATGTCCCAGAAAGGCCATGCAGCTCAGCTGTCACCATGACATGGCCAGATGTGCCAGGTGGCTGTAGAAGCCACCAGGGATGGCACATGACATTAGGAGGCAAGAGGAAATCTTGGAATCAGATCTGCTGTTGGTCAGTAATGTGTTCTGGGACTGAGCACTCCTACGTTTGAGGGTGTCATGGTCTTTCTTTCCTTCTTGGTAATTTTCTGTCTGCCTGTATGGGTTCTGCCATTTCCACGAGCTCCTCCTTTTTACAGATGGAGAATTGCTAAAAGGGCTCTGGGACAAAGGCCTGCCTGTGCCTTGCTAGCCTTTACAGAAGATGTATTGTTGCTTTGAGCCTGGCTTTTCCCTTCTTTTGTGCTGAAGTTCACTGAATCAGAGCAGGTTTCCACCTTTTTAACCCAGCTGATACAGAGGCATGAAAGTGCATTTCTCTGAGTAATCCTGGCTCAGAGTTGGCCCAGAGGTGCCTGTCTCCTCTTCCCCACTCACCAACATCAGCTTCCTTACTCAGCACCTTCTCTTTGGTCCCTCTGCTGAGAGGATCCATCTGATCACTGCCAACACCTCCATGTTCCTCCCAGCTGTGGAGGATGTGCTCTAGATGCACTGACTGGTGCCAGTGGGGTAAAGACAGAGGCTTGTACCTGCCCATTCATTGTTTGGGATCATCCATCCCAACAAAGACACAACTTGGGAGAAGGGTCTTAAGGTGCTCAAGAGGCTGCTGCTTTCTATTGCACATCAGGAAATACCCCTTGCATCAAGGCCAGCTACAATTCATCTTCACTCATCTTCTGCACACCGTGTTTGATTGCAAAACAGACACTTCCAGTGCCTGGCAGGCAGTATTTGTTTCACATAATTCCCACAAAGGGAGCTGTAATCCTGACTTTCACAGCCCATCTTTGATTAGTTTCCAGATGTGACCATTTTGTTCCAAGGCTCAGCGTTGCCATACCTGGAGCAGCCGGCTACATCAGGCTGCAATTAGCCATGGTGCTCCAAAAAGCCATATCAAAGAGGGATTGAGATCAGCAGCTTCCCGAGGGCTTTCAAGGCCTTTAGTGAGTGACCACACTAGAGCTTTTTCCATTTACCTGGATTAAAATTTGTCACAGAGGAAATAGAAGCAAACAGCACGGCATCTGAGAAGTGTAACAAATAGCATTTGGCCAGTGGGCAGGCTCAAAGCTGGGGGAAAATCCGCAGCATAAATAAAGTGCAAACCATGTTTGCATAACATTGGATTAATAGTTCTTTTTAAAAACCACACTGGGATTAAAGAGACGCATTTCCTATGCCAGGACCTGCGCTCCCTCCTTAGCCCAGCACATGCCAGGAAGTACATCTAAGAGAAATAAAAAACCTTGTTATTCCCAGCCAGCTGCTGAAACAGCAGTGCTTTCTGCAGGCCTTTGGAAGAGGAACAAGTATCTGTAGGATTCCTGGAGCAGTCCTGTGAGTTTTAATAGAGAGTTGGTCTTTAATAGGGGTTGGTGCTGCATGGCTCCAGTCCCATTCACCTGTAGGTTTTGTTGGCTGCAGTCTTGGAGGTGGTGATGCAGAGGGAAGCTGGATTCCCGACTCCTAGCCCACACATTTGACATCCTGCCTTTCCAATAACTCATTCGGAGCGCTCCCACCTGTTCTTCCCCAGCCCTGCTCCATATTTTGCTGAAGTCAGTACTGGCCCTGTGCTACAAGCAGGCATGTGCTTAAGGAGAGCTCACATTGGTTACCTTATTAGTGTGGAATAATCAATGGATGCTGTCTGTAATTCCCTCAGCTCTTTGGTTGGTGGTACCTTCTAATGACACTCATTTGCATTACACTCCCCACAGTTTGGGCAGAAATAGGCTCCTGAAATGAGGTGTCTTCAAACGCTGCTGTGAGTGACATGAATGGAACGTAGCGGCGCATGGAAAGAAAAATCTGACCCTCCCACCCTTTGCTTGGAAGAGACATGAAATGGGCATTTAGGCAGCAAATGCCTGTTCTGGCTTTTTATCCCTGTTACTGCCGTGGTTTTTGTGTTGGTGCAGTGTCCCAGAGCAAAGCATGGCATCTCCCACCCCAAAACACAAGTCATTCCTAATTCCTCAGCTCAACAGGCTTAATATCAAACAGAACAACACACTGGGAAACCGGAAGACTTCCAGCTATGAGTGGAATTTCTACCTGTTTTCCCGTTCTTTTCTCTTTCACCTGCTCCAGAATCTACAGCAAACTGTAGAATCTGCACCTTAATCCCCAAGATGATGGTAATTAAAAACTTAAGTCACCACAGACAGATGCAAATAAATTAAGGAGGCAAAGAACTGAATTAGAGGCTAATCCTGGTTGGGGTAGTGAAAGCAAAGGGGCCAGTAATTCTTTCCTTCTGTTATTTCACCTTTTCTGGTGGCAGGATGAGACTGCCAGGGTGGCAGGGTGAGGTGCCTGGATTTGCAGTGCTGGATGTAAGGCATCAACTGTGGCAGAGCCCTGGAGAGGGGACACACTTCCCAAAGCATTGCAGCTGATGCAGTGGCTTAAGTGTTAGCTGGAGCAGGAAGCTGTGTGCCAACACCAACAAATCATGCAGTTTGCTTTGCCCTTGCGCTGCAGGTGTTTCACAAGGATGTTTGGCAACTTGCTCTCATCCCTGACCACTGTGCCCTTTCCTGAACTGACAGAACGTAACCTGGGTATTGGGGTAGACCTAAATTGCGAAGGCAGGGTCCTAAGATTTATTCAGGTGGAAAGAATTGGGTTTTTTCCCCATGTGCTCCCTTGTGCTGAAGAGTGCAGTGCACTGAGCTATGTGAGCATCCCAGTGCTTTACCCTTCTCTCAAGTAGTTGGCCGAAGCTGGTTTTGCACTGAAGCATCTTGCCCTAAAGCATCAGGAGTAGTAAGAATCCCAGAGTGAGGCCATAGGACTGAAATCCTTCATTTTTATGGGCTGGAAGTGGTAACGGTATGAACTGAATTATACTCACGTCATGACGTGATCCACGCACTCTTATGGGTGGATAGGTATTGATTATCCATCAATAGGGAGTGATGGTGGAGGATGATTCAGATCCCAGCTGTCAGGTAGCTGGGTGTCCTGGCTGTTTGTGTGGTAAATTGAAACGTTGCTGTGATTCAGCCTATTTATTTAAAATTGGGATTTATTTATATTACCACAATGTTACCTACACCTCTAAAATCGAATCTCTTTCTCTTTTTCAGGATGGGGAAGGCCAGACCGCACTCCATTATGGTAAGCTGTCTCTAAGCTTGGCTGTTCCTTTTTAGCAGCATGGATTTGCAGCTGAAGTAAATGCTCTATACACATGTGGAAAGCAAATTTCAGGAGAAAACCGAGCAAGAAAGCTGGATTTGATTAACCAGTGGCTACCTCCACTAGCAAATCCCAGCATGATAGGGTAGGAGTCTTGGGAGAAGATTGCTGCCCTCTCTTTGTTCTACTCTGCTAATGTCACCTTAAAGCCTTTCTTTCGCCCCTGTTAATGATGCAGAGTTTTCCTGTACACTCTGTTTCTCCAGGATGGTGGTGTGCCACCTGCAGAGCCAGAAGTGGCTCTGGTTAGGGGATGCCAAATCCCTTGGCCTTCAGGGAGGGTTTGTGCCAGTTTTAACAGATTACACAGATCAGGGGAAGGGGACAAACAAGGTGGCCTCCACCATCATATGTCCTGGTGACAAATGTGTTTGATCACAGCTGAGAGAGCAGCAGCTTCTCTACTACCAAAATCAGCAGAGGCAAGTCACAGTTGGTGTCCCTCCTACAATTACAGGCTAATTAGATACATGATTTAATTGAAAGATTGTTCTATCTCCAAATGAGAAAAGTAGAGACTGAAGTGATGCGTGCGGTGCCGATGTGCAGGGAATAGGAAAAAGTATCCATTTAATCTGGATCATAATCTTTTTTCCAAAATTAAGATATAGCCAGTTATTATCTTGTACTCTCTCTTGATGCCTGTCACTGTAATTAAGAGCATACTTGTCATTCTGAATGTTTGTGTCTTTCTCTCTCTTCTTGATCTCCCCACAAGGACATTAGCAGGATGGCAAAATTGCTTTGCAGAAATCAGTCCAAAGCACAGCATTTGGATCTGGAGCTAAGCTCCCAGATTCCAGAGCCCCTGAACCAAAACTGTAGTTACAATAATGTGTGATTTCTGCCTGTGGCATCTTCCCTGTAGAATCCTCAATTTTTCAAATTCCTATCACTGTGACTGGAATGGTGAATCTGTTGCTTAGCACAGCGTTGTCCGCAGATGGACAACACTTAAAATGCCACATTGCCTTTTTGTCTTCCTAAGCCATTCCACAGTCTGGGCTTTCTCTCTCCTTGGAAGATGCTTTCCCAACTCCAGGACTGAGGGGTGCACAGCAGATTATATATAATAGGTTGTGCAAAAACATGGCACACATGTAAGTTATCTGAGGCCCAGTATGTGAAAGGAAAAGGTGGAATTTAAACCTTAGTTTAAATTCTGTGCAAGTGGATCCCTCTGGCTGGGAACTGAGGCAAGTTGTTCAACACAAGCAAACATAGCTGATGTAATGAACATTATTTCAGAAATGTTTTCTCTGATGCACCCTTCCTGCTGAAGTGTTTCAGTGAGTTTCCTAGGATTTTCTTCCCAAATATTTGTTAAAGTGTTAACATTTTTTCTTCCCCTTGAGTATTATCCCCTCTCTCCTCCCTGCATGTCATCTTTGGGAAGCCTCTCTGGGTCTGGTGTTCCCATGGGTGCCTGGCTGTTCCTGGTGGCCGTCACTGCCCCCAGGACATCCACATTCCCTTTCTTGCTGATCTGGCCACGGATCACCCCGAGTTTGGAAACAGCTTCTTCAGTGGGTGACCAGGTTTGATTCAAGTGGCTGTTGGCCTGAGAGTGGAACTCACTGTCACCTCCCAGTCCCATTTTGGTCAGCACTTCACAAGCAAGGCATTAATTGCAGCGGGGAGGCAGGAGAACTCCTAATGGACACCATCTCTGAGCAGAGCCTTCCCTTTTGTTGGAGGCTGTTCATGGAGTTCAGGGAAGGGTTAAATCCCATCAGCCAGGCAGCCCCTGCTTTTAGGGTGTCTGCATCTCTTTTTATGAGCCAGCGTGGCCTGACAGCTGTCCTTGTGGTGACAGCTCTCCTGATTACAGCCGGTGTCAAAGCGCATCCTGCTGGGGGTTATAAATCCCGGCTCCTTCCGATCGGCGCTGACCCCGGCTTTAATCGGGGGTTAAGTGGAGGCCAGCGGCAGCGCGGGACCCCTCCGTGCCCATGGCTGTGTGCACCAGCAGCTCAACAGCCCCTTCTCCTCAGCTGCTCTCCCTCCATCCATCCATCCACCCAGCCACCCACCGGGAATACTGAAATCATTGCTGCTGCCTCTCCCAGAGGAAATCAAGGCTTCTCCGAGCAGTGGTGGCCACGTGGCCGCGGAGTGGGCAGGCTCCGTATCCTCCTGGGCGCTCCGGCTTCCCTGCAAAGCACCATCTGTTCAGCTCTGTCTGCACCGTGGCAGGGCAGTGGGAGGGGACGCTGCAGGGAAAATAAATAATAAAAAAAAATTCATCATCTGAACCCTGAGGATTAATGGAGTCGGGAGGCGAACTGCGCTGAATGGAAATTCATCTTCACCCGTGCCAGTGTCAGGGCTGCCACTCTGGCCCTTGACAAATCGAGGGTCCCAGGGTGTGATAAATCCAGCAGCTGTGCTTGTCCCTAGGGATGTCCCCAGCCTGCTCAAGGACATAGCACCAGACGAGTAAGACACCTTTCCCTGTGGGGACCAGCTTGCTATCCTCAGAAGCTGCCACTGTACCTTCCTTGGCACCTCTGAAGTGTATTTTCTGCAGAGGGATGTGCCCCCCTTCAGCTCAGCCTCGCCCACACCCCCACTTGCTTCCTCACCAACCTCTTTCCTCTTTTAGACCCCTTTTTTATCTTTTCAATATAAACTCAAATCACACATTGAACTTATTTTAATGAGACATTACTCCCTGTCCTTTTGGATCAGTAGAAGACTGTGAGAGTAATGCAAAAGACACTGTTATTACTAAAGGAGTCAGTCGGTTGCTTTATAAAAACTCCCAAAATATGATTAAAATCAATTGCTACCAATGCAAGAGGAAGCTGCCAGCTTCGTGGCCTTGTAAGGCAGCTTTGGGCTTCACAAGGGTCTGAGTTGCACAGGCTGAAGGGAAAATCCAGGGTCTGGGACTTCTGCCTATGTCAGCCAAGTCCAGCTTTTCAGTGTTAAGAGTTTTCCTGATTTTCCTGGCTCATTTTTTTTAGCATCCTTAGGTAAGACATCCTAAGACAGAGAAGAGCTCAGGTCAAACTCGACTTTATCTTGGCAGAGAAAATGAGGGATGAAAAAACAGTTGCTAGTGGAGGTGTGAGGAATAAAATAATAGCTGTCCCAGGCCATGGGCAGAGTCACCTGGAGCTGGTGCTCAAGGATGTGGTGGCCAGCAGCTATAAAACATCTGAATTTTGTGCAGAGAGGAGTGATGGACAAAAGTCAGGAGCAAGGCAGTACTGAAGATGTCATGCCTGGGATGTGCTGCCTGCTCGCTGGGAGATTCAGGAGGCAGGCGAGGAGCAAGGGCTTATAGATCCATTATAGATGGTAAATGTGTTATAAATTCTGGGGACAAAAGCAGGCAGAGAATGCTTTCCCAGGTGGCACTTTGGGAGTCCCTGCAGTGCTGCAGTGGCACTCTGGGGCCCTTGCAGGGTCAGTCTCCAGTCCTGGATGTGAAGGAGCCTTAGCCAAGCTGTGCCCAGGCTCTCTCTGTGTCCCTGCAGATCCCTGGACTCGCAGCACCTCTGGCTGGACTGCAGGCTCTGGATGCTGGTTGCACCTGTGGCACCCCCTCAGGACTTCTGGCTTTGCATTGCTCTCAGTCTGTCTTTTCTCCTTCCTTTGCACTATTAAATCCAAAGCAGTACATTTTGTCCTGAGCACTGCTCCAGCGATGCTCTGCTGCGCCAGGCCAGGTGCTGAGCCGGCATTTCCTGCCTCTGGCACATGCAGGGCCAGCTACAGCCACTGCTCCAAAAACGCCCAGCACCACCACCTCAGGCCAGCATCCTCACACTAACCCTTCCCTTTCTCCCCCCAGCTGCCACCTGCGAGTTTTTGGACATCGTGGAGCTCCTGCTGCAGTCGGGAGCTGACCCCAGGCTGCGGGACCAGGAGGGCTGCCTGCCCGAGGAGGTGACGGACTCCAAAGCCATCACTTCAGCTCTGCAGCAGCACAGCATCGGCGAACCCTGACCCCCGGGGGCACAGACATGCTCTGCAATAGCATCCTTTCCCCCACCCTCCCCACTGCCCTCCCCAAACACCTCGGGGGTTCAAGGGGACCTTTCCAAGCACAGCGTCTGGCTGGGCTCTCAGCACCAGGGCCAAGCGCGTGCCCTGAGCAGGATGGCATCAGAGTTTGGCATTCTCTGATGTTTATCAGTATTTGAGGGGGGAGGGAGAGGGGAGAAGGCCTGGAGGAGGCCCCAAGTATTATTTTAATGAGTACTGTATGGGCTGTCTCACCAGAGCAGCGTGGGCTGATCAGTCAGCTCCTCCGTGGGGATGCAGGGCCAGGTGAGATGCTCATCTCTCCCACTGAGATTGAATTTTGGTTTGTTTGGTTGTTTTTTTCCCTGGGTCCAAACAAATAATATAAATAAAAGCACAGTGTTGGGATCAAGCCTTGGTGTGTTTGTTTGGGTTTTTGGTTACTTTTGCAGGGGATGACTTGTATCTGTAAGAATGGGAGGCAGCTCAGTGCAGCCATAAGCCTTGGGAAGTTCTGCTGGAGCTCTTGTCCTGGGGAGAGGGAGCTGCAATGACAGAGGGACAGACAGACACCTGGTTCTCACACAACACATTGCCTATCAGCCTCTCCAAGCTGACAGGACTTTTACCACTTTGCTGAATTGAATGGCTTTAAACCCCCCCTCTGTTAGTGGCTCCAGGGCCTCCTGCTGTGTGTCCATCCCTCAAATGGCTCCTTCAGAGCTGAGCACAGATAAACTTGCACCTACCCTGTCACTCCTCTGGGTCTCAGACGCTTCATGATCTTCTCAGCTGGCCAGGTACCCAGAAAGGGGGGGAAATGTGCCATGCCTGAGTGCTGGAGTGATACAGGATGATCGTGGCTGATCGTTTAGTGCTTCCTCATTAGCATCCCAACTGGGCCCAGGGAGCTGCCAGGGCTGGGTTTGTGCTGTGGGACAGCTCCCAGCTGGGAGAGAGGCTGCTGCACTGGGTGAGTGTGTGGCAAGAGGAGACTGCAATATCCCTGTGGGACAGTGCCATGAGTTTGCTTTTCCCAGACAAGATTTACAGCCTGGGGGGAGCAGAGGAAATCTCCATGGCTGTGACAGGAAGCTGCTTGCTATCACGTTCTGCAGCACGTCCAGCCTCAGAAAAATAAATGGGAACATTCCCTTGGCTAAGGACTGGCTGGGCAGCAGGCACACGTGGATTTTGGCCCCTCACAGTGTCTATGGCTCCTGCCAGCATTTGCTGATGCTGACGAAGTCACTGCACTGGCTCCAGCAGCCACCACGCCACACGGTGCAGGCCAGGCCCCTGGTGAGGACAAAGTGGCCTGGGCAGGTTATTTTCCATTAATTTAACATTAAGCAAGACTCCCTCTTGGTTTTTGCTCCCCTTGCCCCTGCCCAGGGCAGCTGCAGGCTGGTTCATCACAACCTGGCGCTTTTGCATCCAGATGCAGATGAAGAAAAGATGCCAACCCCAGTACTGGAGTCACAGTGACTTTGTGGGGGAGACATGGTGGCACCAAGGTTGGGGACAAGCAAGGCCACCCCTGTGCAAGGCCATAATGCACAGCCACTGCCTGGCTTGATGGACACGCTGGGTAATAAAAAATCTCTGTTAAAGCTGGGATGAAAAGCAGCAGCCACGGTGCCGGTGCTTTCAGAGAGCACATTTGGGGCCGAGCGCTCAGCCCTGGAGATGTTTATAGCACTTTAGGTCTGTTTGTGAGGTTGGAGCCTTTCCAAAAAAAAAAAGAAAGCAGGGTGAGGGGGAGGGAGGAGAGAAAGACATATATTATTGTTTATAATCTGCTTTATTCAGCCAAACCTTTCCCCAGCAGCCTTGCGGATTGCTGTTAAATCCCTCGGTGCCTTTAACTACCGATACAGAAAGTGGTTAATGTGCATTCACCCTAAGCTTGGCATCTACTCCAGGAAATCACTTTAATTGAGAAGCATTAAATGTTAAAATGATTAAAATATAGAAAGCCAACACACCGGTGCCCATGGAGGGGCTTGGGCCCCCCCGCCCCTCCTGCCTGGTGTGGCTCTTACATCTCACCTGTGCCCACTGAGAGCTGTGGTGGCACAGCCAGGCACCCCCTGTCACTGCTGCATGGTGGCAGGAAAGCTGTCCCATCTTAGGGTACCATGTGGCAGCCATGGAGATTCCCACCCCAAACCTCTCTGTGGCAGCAAAAAGCCAGGGCACGATGACAGGTGTCACTGGTTCCATCACCCAGGGATGTCGCTTCCACCATCCAGACATAGCCCCGGCAATCCTGACCCCAAACAGCCAGCAGTGCCAGAGCAGGGATGTCACTGGTGATCACTGCCCTCCCACTGAGGAAGAAAATCTCAAAGACAGCAGCCGCTAAAGAGCATCCCGAGTTTATTTGCCATCGCTTTCCCTCGCAGCGGAGGGGGTGACTGTACACATCTCATGCCAACACACCAGAGGCAGGGTACAATAGCAACGCCCTGGGCCCAGATCCGGGGGCAATTTGGGGGGACCATTTCTCCCCAAGACATGACAATAAATAAGGTTTTATTCTTTAAAATTTTTATTATTATTATTATTTTGGTGGGTTTTATTTTTTTTTTCCTTTTTATTCCCCCAGGAAACAAGACTCTCACTTTCTGGAACTGTACAAAATTTACACAGCGAGGGGAGGAGGCATTTGGCCTTGTCGAAGGGGGATGGAGAGCAGCAGGCACAGCTCTCCCCGTCCCCCTCCCCACCAGTGCCGGCAAGGCCGGGAGCTTGGCACGAAGCAGCACCCAAGGCTGGGGAGGGGGGAGGCACATGGATGCATTTGGGGCAGATCCTGCAGCACCAAGGCACCCAGCTGGGGGGACAAGGAAGGACAAGGACAGACCAGTGATGTGCTTTCTTGTATGACTTTTTTTTTTTTTTTTTCTTTTTTATTCTTTTCTTCCCTCTGCTTCTGGAGCTTCCACATCTCTGGAAGGAGCCCACTAACCGGATCCACCCCCAGCCTTCCTGAAGGGCAGGATCATCAGCATCACCCCAGAGGCAGAGAGGATGGCAGGGACACCATGGCCAGGACATCCCTGTGGAGCTGGGGCAGAGCTGGGCACCCTGGGCAGAGAGTGTGGAGCTGGATCTTATCCACAGGGCTGAATGTCTGCGGGTACGGGGTGTGGCTGTGCTGGGGAAGATGGGCTTGTGAGTTTTGAGCAAGGGCTAGCGCTGAGTGATCCTGGCCAGGAACAGACCGACCATGGGGCTTGCTGGATGTGCCAAAGCCACCGGGATCCCTCCTGGCTGCCTGCACTCACCCTTCAGTACCGTCAGATCCACGGCACCAAAGGAGGAGGGCAACTCATACCGGGAACATCTCACACCTCAATCGCCTCCCCTTCCCACCACGCAGGTGACAAAATTCCCTTTCCCCTGCTCGGGAGGAATTGTTTTGCAATGCCCTCAGAGCAAACCTTGCCCACCTCTCTCACCCACCCCTCCAGTGGCTGCTCTGCAGGTGCCAGCCCCAGGCATTGCCACGGCACAGCTTGGCCACTGGGCATCCCGGGCAGGAGGCAGGTTTGTTTTCATTCCTTCCCCTTGTGTGACCACGGTACAAAGCAGCGATGCTCCTGCCTGCCCAGGGATAAATCACAGCCACGGGGCCGGGAGCAGACAGCATGGCCCCCGGGCAGCGGAGCAGCGGCCTCGCCCGGCCGTGTCCCCGGCAAAACAAACCCTTCTACAATACAGGCTTCTGCAGACGCTCCGGGCAGCGCCGAGTCGCGTTTCAACACCGTATCGAAAAATAACTCTTGAGAATAGCAGCGGTGCTCGGCAGGGGCTGCGGGGCTGGCGCGGGTGCCGGGATGGGCTCTGCCACCCCTGATTGTCCCTCTGTCCCTCCCGCCGGCCCCGCGCGCCGCCGCCTCTCTTGTGCTTACACCCAAAGGCATCCGTGCCCGCCGCCCGAGCACAGCCAGCCCGGCCATCGCCACTGCTGTCCCCCCTCCCTCCAGCCCTCCAGGGCCAATTCCCACGGGAAATCCTGCAGAGCTTCAGCCGCCGGCGGGTGCCCTCGGTGCTGCGCTTGCGGGCCGGGGGGAGCGCGGGGGCCGGGGCGGGGGGCGAGCAGCGCTTTAGAAAGGGGGGTGATCCATGTCGTCCAGCCAGGAGGCCGGGCTGGTGGGAAAGTCTGGGTACCCGACGCTGCTGCCCGTGGAGATGTCGGAGGTGGGGCCCCCCCCGGCCATGGCCCGCAGCGTCTGACTCACCCCCTGCGCCCCGTGGGCCACCAGCCCCAGGCTGCCGTCCATGGCGTAGTCCAGCCCGTTGAGCAAGGGCGGGTGCGCCGGCAGCGACGAGATGGAGGACGGCGACTGCGGGAGACCGTAGGGGCTGCCGTCCCGCAAGTCCTGGTACGTCTGTCCCGTGCCCTCCATGGAGAAGCCGCCGTTCAGCAACTGTCCGCCCGCCACGTCCCCCACGGAGCCGTAAACCCTGTTGTTGTGGCCGAGCTCGGAGAGGATCTGGTCTTCTGCCGGGGACAGGAGGGAGAGCGGAGGCGGGGGGTCAGCGCGGGGGGCAGCCCCGCAACCCCCCGGCCCCGCTCGGGCGCCGCGCTCACCGCGGAAGCTGAGCTCGCTGTCGCTGACGCCGCAGTCCTCGGCCGAGCTCTCCTTCTCCAGCTTCCCTCCCCCGCGGCTCCGCTTCACGCTCTTGTAGAACTGCCCCCAACGATGCCGCCCCGCGTCCTTCTTCAGCCGCTTCTCCTTGGCGCGCCGGTTCTGGAACCACACCTGGAGCGGGCAATGGGGACATCGGTGGCACCACGGCACCTCGCCACCCTGGCAGCAGCCCTGTCATCCAGCGCCTCTACAGCCCAGGGCCCATGAAACGCAGTGCTCCAGCATCCTGGCGCCCCTTACATGCCAGCACTCCTACACCCATCCCAGCACGCCTACATCCCAGCATGCCAGCACCCTGGCTCACTAACATCCTGGTATGCCAGCATCTACACCCCGTGCAAGCCAGCATCCCTAAACCCCTGCAAACCTGCATGCCAGCACTCCTGCCCCCCAGCTCCCACACCCTCATACAATCCAGAAGCCCATCATCCCTGCAGCCCAGCTTGCAGGCACCCACATCACCCCCAATACCCATCTCACCCCTGCATCCCCCAAAACCCAGCACCCAGGGACCCCAGAGGGACCCCTGCGTCGCCCTTTTTTTGGGGCAGGGTGGAGAGGGGCACCGCGGCCTCACCTGCACCACCCTCATGTCAAGTCCCGTCTCGGAGGAGAGCTGCTCCCGCACGTGTCGGGCGGGCTTGGGCGAGTTTTTGTAGGCGTTCTTCAGCGTTTCCAGCTGCTTGGCCGTGATGGTGGTGCGGGGCCGCTTGGCGCCCGCCTCCGAGTCATCTGCAAGCGAAGCAGCCGGTACCAGCCCCGACCAGCAGCACACACCACTGGGGGTTATCTCCCCAAAAGCAGCTGCCCCAGAGCTGGCAGGTACACCAGGGACACGAGCCACGGCCACCCCCGTGCGCCCCTCGCAGCCTTTTTGGGGTGCCTACCGTTCTGCTTGGCAGTCTCGTAGTCCTCCTTGCAGACCAGCCGCCCGTCCTCCATCAGGTAGAACTCGTCGCCCGTGGCCAGCTGCCGGCTGCAGATGATGCAGGCGAAGCAGTGGAGGTGGTACACGAAGTCCTGGGCTTTGCGGACCACCTGGGTTGGGGGGATGCCCTGCTGGCACGCCGTGCATTTGGTCCCGAAACGCCTGCGAGGAGAAGCGGGCGACCCTGAGCCCCCCGGCGAGGTGGGGTTTGCCGGGATGGGGAGCAGGAGACAGGGCAGAGTTTAAACCAGCAATCAACCTTATTATGCATGACACTTCACACGGCGAGGGTTTATCTTCCTCAGAGTGAGAGACCGGCCTAATGGAGCCGAGGAAGGTTTGATTTTAATGATTCTTTTAACTAATGCTTATAGGCTGCCTGATTTTTTCCCCTGCAAGGACAGTACATATTTCATCCACATTAATACCAAATAAATTAATTACGCCACCCCGCTGGCATGATGAATCCCAGATTAATGCAGAATAATGGGGCTCTTACACCATAACGACGGCCTGACAGGGGCGTGGGGTGGGGTGGGCTGGTGTGGGGCACAGCCAAGCCGCCTGCATGGCTGCAGGGAGTGTCCAAGGGACATGGGAGAGGTGTGGCAGCAGCGTGCAAGGTGCGGGTTAGAGCAGGAAATGAAGTGTGGAAGGAGCATGCGAGAATGGTGCAAGGAGTGTGGAAGCAGTGTGAAAGATATGTGCAAGGAGGTACAAGAACACTGCAAGGAGTGCGGAGGGTTCGTGCAATGAATGTGCAAGGAGCATGCAAGAACAGAAAGGGTGCGACAAGAGACTTCACGGAATTAATGGCACAAGGGTGACACGTGCTATGCGAAGGAAGTCAAAACTACGTGAATATTCCACCGGTGTTTTGGGCAGCAGATGCTGTAGGACTGACCTGGGGCAGATCCCCACCTCCCACAGGCAGCACAAGGTTCTGCTCTCCATAGCAGTCCTGAACACCCCAGAGCACCACAGAGCCGTCCTGGTTCTGCAGCAGCCCAGGTGACAAAGCTGTCAGAATAAATCTGCCCCCATCTGCTTCCAAGGAGGCAGCACAGGAACACCCAATCCGTCCCCTGCCCCAACGCTGCAGGGACAGGCAGCGGCACTTGGGAGTGTCCAGGGAGTGCAGCCACTGCAGGCACCTCTGGCTGTCCCCTGAGGCCTGAACATCCCTCAGTCATTCAAAATCATCCCCAGATGATCATCAGAATCATCATCCATCACCCCCAGAAATCCAGGGCACAGCCACCAAAGCTGAGATTGTCCCTGAGCTGCACAGGTGTCACCCGGGGAGGGGTGGCAGGGACTGGGCATGAGTGATGCCAGCACGATTTTGGGGTGTTGGAAGCAGAAGGTGAGAAGGAAAAACCTGTTTTGTCTCTCTCTCTGGACTTGTATCCTAAAGGGAGAGTCCCTGGTCTGCTGGGGAGACCTCAGCTCTCCTGGAGTCAGATGGGAGGGAAGGTGGGAGAGGAAGGGAGGAAGTGGGACAGGAGTGGAGAGGAGATGGACAAGAGACAGGGAGTGAGGGATGAAGGAATGATAGAATGGAGGATAAAGGGAGGGATGCAGCAAGAGGAAGGCAGCTGTGAGAGAGGGACAGGATGGAGAGAGGATGCTCTTCTGCTCCCGAGACTGAGCTGTGCCCACTCTGCAGCCACCATCCACTGCCCATTCACCGCCTATCACAGAACACTGTAAATGCCATTTTAATAACTGTCCCGACACCCTGGGGACTTTCCACATCATCTGCGGACAGAGAACCCAGGACAGAGCCGAGGACCAAGAGCTGCAATTTGGGGAAAGGAAAAAAAAAGACAAAAATCAAAAATCGATCTGATCCTTTCCAAAGCAGCTCCTGCATTGCCAAGTGCCTCTGAAGTTGGGCTGAAATCCTCACGTCCCTGCAGGTTCCCTACCCCGAGATCAATGAGCGGTTAAGGAAAGGTGAGGTGCGAGCGCCGAGCTGCTATTGATTGGCACCAAATAATCCAGGCAGGACCTCATCTGAGAAAGTCGCTGATCTTTCAACTCCAATTAACATTGATTACCCGCACCTTTTGGGCGACTATTTAAATGACTCGGAGATTAATAGGCTGGAAAATATCAGAAGTGAAGTGTTATTACCCAAGCTGGAGTGGCCGCTTTGACCGTCTCCGGGAAGGAGAAATCCAAGCTGCATCTTTGGTGCTGATGCCTGATGAGGATCTAGGAGAGCCTGGGGGTGGGAAGTCCTGTCTAGGGACTAATCTTAATGGCTTTAGGCTGGTGGTGAGGGGTGATGGGGACAGGCCAGAGCGGGAGATGATGGCATGAGGAGGTGGCAGCAGCTGCCTCACGGCTGAGCCCCATCTCCTGCATCCAAGCAGTGAAAGGCACCCGCCTACCAAGATCCGACTCCTCTGCCTCATGGTGATTCAGTCCCAGCAAAAAAAAACCTTCTCCATCCCTTGGGAAAACTCCCAGATTTCACCGGCAGCCAGGGACCAGAGCATCCTACAGGCAAAGTCCATTTTTAATGGGGAAGGGATTGTGCTGTCTCGTGGGAGCGGGGGAAATGCCAAGGCTGGGGCATCGCACAGCTCGGACACACCAAGGCAATCAAATGAGGTTTGCACACTAATGGGAGCAAAAAAGGAACAGATTAAATAAATAAATAAATAACTAGATTTTTAAAAAGGAGGCAAAGGTGAAGGGGGAGAAACAGCATCAGCAAATCCCGAGGAGGCGAGGGAGGCACTCGGGAGGAAGAGGCTGCGCAGGTTTCTCCTGCCCTCTAGCTCCGAGCGGAGCCGGGGCCGCAGGATCATCCCGGGGGCCCGAACACCAGCACAGGGCAGGCACAGCAGCGTCAGGCACATCTGGGGCTTTCCCCACGGCTAAATCCCAACAACCAGAATCCAGCTGGCAGCGAACGCGGAGCACCGGCATTCCTTTCATTTCAACAACAAGCTGCAGAAGATCTTGGAGAAACCGCTGAAAATTAGGCTGCGTGCTGGCTCCCCGGCTCATTCGCTGCTTTGGGGGGTACTCACTTGAAGAAATCCTCCTTGCAGTAGACGCTGCCGGCCCGGGAGAAGCAGCGCTCGGCCAGCTGCATCTGGCAGTCGGCGCACTTGAGGCAGGAGCTGTGCCAGTGCCGGTCCAGGACCTTGAGGATGAACTTGTCCAGGATGTGCTGGTTGCAGCCGGCGCACTGGGGGATCTCTAGGGATGGGGACAAGAGCAGCGTCAGCCACCGCCACCCCCTCGGGGCTCCCGGAGCTGCCACGGCTCCCTGTGCAAACCTTTCCAGGGATTTGGGACAGCCGAGCCCACGGCTGGACACCACACGCACGGGATGCTCTTCCTTCCCGCATCCCAATTTTCCAGGCCGTGTCCTGCTCTCTGCCACGCGGTTTTTTCCCTGCCTGCCCCTCTCCCCCTCTGTCCCACGCAGGGACACCGCTTGTTGCTCCCCACTGACTCACATATATGGAGGAAGATGGATTTGTGGCGAAAAAAAAAGATAAAGGAAAAAGGTTTAGAAAGAAAAAAAAATATTTAAAATAAAAATATAAAAACCAAACAAGTAAAAAGAAGGGGGGGAAAAAAGAAAAACAAAAAAAGGCAAAAAAGGGGAAAACATTTTAAATTAGGGAAAAATTTTCTAAAAGTATATATATATATATATATATAAAGGAAAAATACGAAAAACGAAAAAAATATCAAGAAAAATAAAAATTAAAAAAAAAAAAGAGAGAAAATTATTTTTAAAAAGGAGAAAGGTATAGAATGAAAAAGGTTTTTTAAAAATGAAAAAATAGTAAGAGATTGATTTGAAGTGAGGAAGATAAAAAAGGAAAAAGATTTTTAAAGGAAAAAATATTTAACAAGGAAAAAATTCACAAGAAGGAAAAATATATTTTTTTAAGGAAAAAGAAGGAAAGATTCAAAAATTAAACAGGAAAAAGGAGCAAATAAATCATAAACAAAAAAAGCAAAAAGGAAACAGTAAAAAACGTGAGAGAAGAGCGGAAAGGAATGGCACAAGGGAGGAAAAGAGGAAAAAGGAAAAGGGGAAAAGGGAGAGAAGGGGGAAAAGGGGAAAAAAAGAGGAAGGAAAGGAAGAAAAAGAGGGGGGATAGAAAAGAAGGGCTGGGGGAAGAGGAACGGGCAAAGGAGGAAATACAGAGAGGGAAGGAGGAAAAGAGCACAGAAAAATCTCATATTGTTACAGCCTCAAACAACATTATCTCAAAATCCTTTGGGGTCCTGCCACGTACCTCCCGTGAGGGCAGCTTATTCCATCCCTGCCCAGGTTAGTGACAATCCCCCAGACCACCGCTGGCATTCCAGCCTCTGTCGCATTAACCGGACAATAAATTTAAAAATAATAATTCTACGGCTTCTAGAGGTCCCTCTCTCCCTTCTTGTTTTGGGAACACCTGGACCGCGGCTGCAGCGGGCACCAGCCACTTTTTCCAGGCTGGATTTGTTGAACCCGTTTGAGAACGCCCAGAAATCCTTCTCGGTCGTTTCACGAACGCGTGTGCATCCTCGGGAAACGCGTTTTGTCTCTACACGATTATTTACGTGAACACGTGTGTGTTTACACGCACCCATCCCGCACTCTCACAAGCCAACAAAGCGCTTTCCCTTTCCCAAAAACAGCAACGCTGCTCAGTTTCAACAAGCCAATAACTGCAGCCGAGAATACACTATCTCCCTTCAAATTTCCAAACAAAACTATTTATTTTTTTTAAAGGAGACCGATTTTCCTTCCAATTTCGCTGTGGATGCAGGGCACCAACCCCACGCACAGGTGCCCGTGTGTGCAATGATGTCTGCGAGCACACGGGGATAATAATAATAATAATAATAATAATAATAATAATAGCAACACCGCCAAAAGGGGGAACTGACAGGGGAACCAGGAGATGTCTCTCTGGTTTGCAGTGAGAAAACATTTAAAATTCGAGCCCTGCACCCTGCTTTGTGCTTTGCCACACGGCAGCTGCCGCCCTGCCTGGCATTTACCGTGCTCGTTTTAACTGAATTATTTTCCAGAACAGGAATAAAGTTAATGGGTACAATTGGTGCATCAGGAACGAGGCGGGCCCTCGCTGTCTTTGCCCACCAGCATGCCCTGGCTCCGTGCACAGGCTGCTTTGGATGGGGGGTGACACAGCCGCGGGGTCCCCCCTCTCCCCCCGGCGATGAACAAACCTCTCCGGGGGGAATTTTGGGGTCACCCCCCGGCCCAGGGCGATGTTCCCGGGAGGGGACGGCACATGTGCATCCCTGGCAGCCCCCGGGCGGGATTTGGCCGTGTCCCATGAAAGCCCGTGGGCAGATCCGCAATCCCCCGCGTACCCTCCCACGCACGGGACCCGAGCCACGGCCTGGCCCCGCCGCTACCGTGATTTATTAGCGGCGGCTCCATCTTCCCACCGCGCCCCCGCCTCTCTCCCCGACGGGAAAAATTAAAGAAATATCGATTGAAACGAAACGAACTCGCCGGTGGCCTCAGTAATCCCTGAGACCGCAAAACCCTCCCTGGAAGGGAGCGGGGGGAGATGCGGGGACAGCCCCGGGGGATGCGGGGCACAAACAGCCCCAGCCCCGGGGCTGCGCGCTGCTCTTTTCAGGGGAAGGGCTGGGACCCGCGGATGCTGCGGAATGGGTGTCCGGGAATGCGGGGAAAAAGCGGAGCACAAAGGCGGCCCGGTCCGCAAGGAACCCAAGGAACCCAAGGACCGAACCCGAGGAAAGCACCGGTCCGGGGATTCCTTCAAAAGTCTTTCTGCGGGGAGGAAATCTCATTCCTCTACATGCAAAACGCTTCCAATTCATTTCCCTGCTGCAGGCAAACGACTTTCTCGGCGGCGATTAATCACTCCCCCCGCTCCAGCCCCTTGGCCAGAGCCTGCCGGCACCCGGGCACTGTTCCCGCAGGCTTTGGCACAAGTTCTGACTTCGGTGAGATTTGCAAAACAATATTCATAAATAATATTCAGAATTTTATTTTTAACAATCCCGTCTGCAAGGCTAAGCAAGGTCTGTCGGGGGGAGCGGTGGGGGGAGAGGCATCTCGGCTCCCCAAAACCCTGCAGAAAAAGATGCTGTAGGACACTGCCTCTGCTAGAATAAGGAGGTTGGTGGCTGAAGAGAGAGGAAAAATTGTGATTTAATAGTGTTTAAAAATCAAAATGTCACGGATTTTCCTCTCACACACAATGAAATATTGAGGTGCTGCTGGGGGCCGGGGGGAGACCCTGGCTCCTTCCTGGGAAGGGGTGCCCTGCCCAGGGGCAATTTCATCGGGCTCGGAGGGGGCTGTGTTCTGTGTCACCGAGGCAGGATCAGGCCCCAAATCTGTCACGACATGAAAACAGGTGGCTGCGAGCTGGCAGCGGCCGCAGAGCTCAGGCTGGGGCAGCGGGAAAACCACAGAAGGATGATTTTCAGCAGCCCGGCCGCATCTATTTTCTTTCTGAAAATCTTTTGCACATAAATAATAATAATAATAATAATAATAATAATAATAATAATAATAATAATAATAGCATTAATATAGATACAAGTAGCAATAGTAGCAGTAACAGTAATAATAATAATAATAATAATAATAATAATAATAATAATAATAATAATAATATCTCGTTGGATTCTTTCTTGCTAATTCTTGATATCCATCAGTCAGCACAGGAATGACAACGCAATGGGCGAGGGAGTTTGGTGGCCCCAGAAAGGGCCAGATCAGGGAGCTATTCTGGGGCAATGCGGTGGTTTAGGCACCTCATTTTTTTTTTCCTAATTAAGGGATTCCGAGGCCATAGAAGTGACCCAGCAATCCGGAACCGGCGGCGTGGCTCGGGATACGGTGGTGGGACAGACCCTGCCTGTCCCCGTCCATGTCCCTGCACTGGCTCTGTGCTCCTGAAAAACCTGAAAAATCCTTGGGATTTTCCTTCCTCTCTGCTGCGGTGAGACTGGTCAAACGGGCCCGCCTGTCCCCTCCCGCAGCTCGGCAAAGGCACCGAAACGGGGGACAACGGCGACAGCTCCCTCCAAGAGCGACAGGAAGAGGCACCACCGAAAAATCCACGGAAAACGAATTTCGGCCGCTCGGGGGAAGCGGGGGCTCTGCGGGGCAGCGGCCAGAGGTGGTGGAAGGAAACCTGTCCCGGAGCGGCCACCGCCGTGCCCCCCGTGTCCCCCGTGTCCCCCGTGTCCCCCGAAGCGCGGCCGGGCTGTCCCGCGGCTCGGGCCCGTCTCGCCCCTCCTCCGCCGCCGCCCGAGGTCCCTCCCCTCAACTTTCCGCTGTTGGGGGCCGAGCATCGCCCTGTTGGCCCCGGTGGGCTCCCCCCATTCCGGGGGCGCAGAGACGCCCCGGCTCTCGGGAACCGTTTGCAAACGGGGAGAAATAATAACAATAAAAACAACAATAATAATGACAGCAGCAGCAGCAGCAATACCCGCGCAGGTGGCCGCCCGCGGAGGCCCCCCCGCCCGCGCAGCCCCAGGGCACGGCCGTCCCCCACCATCCATAGGGACATCCACAGTGCCCACGGGATGCCCCCGCGTGGGGCTCGGCTCTATAGGAACGACGGGGCTGAGCGTCCGTGGCTCACTCACAGCTGGGTGCAGCATCCCCCCTTGGGGTGCACCATCCCCAGTGGGGTCCCTCTACCCGTGCGTGCGCCCCTCAAGCCTGTGCGCACCCCACGGACGCGCTACCTGTAGCTGCAGGGCAGATGCGCACCCGTACAGACACGCGCGTGATTTTTGGATAAACGCGGATGCGGCGGCATCGCTCCGGGGGCCACGCAGCGCCCAGCCGGGCTTGCCATCCCTGCTGCCACGGCCCTGGTCCCTCCCCACCGCCGCCTGTCGCGATAAACGATATAAGCGGGATATCTGCGCTGCGGGCCGGGGATGCGCGGGGGCGGGCGGGGGCCGTGGCCGTACACACACTCACATAATCACACACACACACTCACATAATCAATCACACACACACATAATCGCACACACACATAATCACACACACACACACTCACATAATCACACACACACTCACATAATCACACACACACACACATATAATCACACATACACACACTCACATAATCACACACACACACAATCACACACACACACATATAATCACACACACACACTGAATTCACAGCCGGAGCCGCGCCGTCCTCCCCGTCGGGGCCGAGTCCGCATCGCTCCGCTGCCCACCCGCCCCGGGGCACCGCTCTCCCTTCCGCAGCCCCCGCATTTTCACGCCCGTGAACGGTGCTACACACTGGGCAAAATAGACGGAAAGTGCAGAACCGGGAGCGAACGGGAGCGGAGGCACCTGCCCACCCGCAGGGCGCTGCCCCGCCGGCCCGGGGCCGCCTTTGCGGCAGGGAGCGAAAGAGGGAGAAGAGAAAAGCGTCCTTACGTTGCACCGGCACACCGAGGATCTCGGGAAGCCCCTTGACAGCCCCTTCGGCAGCGAGCGCGGAGCTTTGCATCATTTTATTGGCCCGGGGGGCGGCGGAGGGGAGAGAAGAGGGGCGGGAGAGCCGCGGGCCGGGCCGGCGGAGCCCGGCGGCGGGAGGTGGCGTGTCCCGGTGCCGTGTCCCGGTGCCGGTGCCCGCCGGTGCCGCCCGCCTCCCATTCATTCCCCTGCGGGGAGCGCGCGTGACGTCACCGCCCGCAGGGGGGCGGGGGCGGGACGGGTCCCTCGCGGCCAATCAGCGCCCGCTCCGCGCCACCGGGGGCGGGGCCTGGGGCGAGGAGGCGGGGCCTAGACATCGGGGGCGGGGCCTGCGGGGAAGGGGCGGGGCCGGGCCGGGCCGTGTCCGGCGGTGCCTTTGGGGACACAGAGGGACGAGGCCAAGGCCGCGGGCGGGCTCCGCTCCCGGGGATCCAGGACCTTCTCCCGCTGCATGGAAGGCCTTGGCGAGTCCCCGCTTCGGGCACGCAGCCCCAGCCCTGTCCCTCCTGCCGCTGAGAATGGAAGCTTAATCCAAGGGACACTTCCCTGGCTCCGGGGGACATCCTGCGCCAACATGAGTTACTGCCCGGCGGCTGTCACCCCCCATGGCAAGCTCTGCTTCCACAGGGCGCTGTAACACACCCCTGGGACACAGCTGGGCATGGGAAGAGCCAGCCCCACTGGGCAGTGCCGCAGCGTGCCCAGCCTGACAGCCCGCTGGCCGTGGTGGCACAAGGGTGGCAATGCCAAAGCCACGGGGCAAAGGGCTCGGTGTGGCTGCAGCTTCCATGAGAATCCCCGTGGGGCTCTGCCGAGGGAAAACCCCGAGACAACCCAGCCCGCGGCACCGCAGGGAACTTGCTGTGGTGGTACCTGGCAGCTGAGCAAGGAAACTCACTGAAATGGAAAAAGTCCTTCCCGATGCTCACCGAGTCACCAGCTGGGGGACAATGGTGCCAGAAAGCCCGATGTGCTGGACCATCCCGCTCTGCTTAGAGAGCAGGCTGAGGCCCCCGAGGGGCACACGGCAGCTTTTGGCAAGTGAGAGAGGATGCTCACCCAGCCAAGAGCACGGCTACCCTCAACTCAGGCGTGCCCATGCCAAGAGGCTTTTCCCACCTGAAAAAACTTGAAACCCTGCCCCCTCAAGAAATATGCAGGTGGGACAAGCCAGCAACTGGAAAAAAAAGGTTTAAAAATAAAAGTAATAAAACTTAAGAAATGTATTAAGCCTAAATAATTCCACAGAAAAAAAAATTGAATTTTTTCTATGAGATGCTGGGATTTGACGTCCCAAAGCAAACCCCTTTCTCCCTCATACCACAGCTCTGTGCAGAGACCCATGTGCACTCACTACAGGAGCGAGCTCAACCCTGCAGTTCACTGAACGCCAAAATCTCCTTCCCACCGCAGGGAGGTGAATCGCAACCCCTCCCATCCCATTCCATCCCAACCCATCCCGTCCCGTCCCTTCCCCTAAATCACGCTGCAGCTCTTAAGTGCATTAAGCAACCAGCCCCCATCAGCCCCGGCCACCTGCGCTCCGCAGCCCCTTGGGGCAGGGGCCACCGCGTCCCCAAGTCGCCAGCCAGCCGAAGCGTGGCTCCCAACACGCGTAAAGGCAGCTCCCTAAAGCAGATTTACGGGAGAAGTTTAGCCGGACAGACGGACACTGCCCCATCGCCTCCCTGTCCTGCTGCTTTGCATTTCCAACCTATTTCCCTAATTATTCCTCCGCTGCTGGGAGTCGCCGCGGTCTCCCAGCTCTCTGGCACGCTCTGATTTATCGCTCAGCCGGGATAACAGCTCCCCCCACCCCCTTCTCCTCGGGGAATTCAATTTTCATTCATTTTTCTGCTTTGCCAGATTGATCCAGCCCCCTCTGCCCTGCTCTGGATCACTCATGGAAGTGGTGAGCGGGCAAACGGAGCCACACAGCACCAAGCCTTCACCCTGGGGAAGCATCGTGCTGCCGGGGCAAGAGAAGGAGGGGGAACTGAGGCTGCCACCACCAAAAAACCACCCCACCAGCATCTTCCCCGTGCTCGCTCACATCTTCCCAGTAGAGCCTTCATCCCTTCCTCTCCTGGTGGCATTGCTTTGTTCCCCTCCATCCTTCCTGCTGTCCATCTGTTCCTTATGTTGGTGGGGATCTTTCGGTCTCTTTAGGGATTTTTTAGATCACTTTGGGCTTTTTGGTCTCCTTTGAGTCTGTCTTTCCAGTCTCACAGGAAGGAGAGGGTGGTTGGAATGGGCATGAAGTGCTTTCCCTGCAAATCCTCCCCGTGCCACCCAAAATGCTGCTGGATCCTGGTGGTGCCAAGGGAGGGGGGTTATTTGCCCTCCAGGCTTTCTCCTCCTCCCAGAGCTAAATCAGAGCCAAGGCTTGACGGTGAGCAGCCTGCAGAAGGGTGAATGTCGATTTTCATCAGGTTGCATTTCTGGGGCACTTTTTGAGGGGGCTCTGGCCCCGCACAGATGTCCTGCCCCTTCCTTGGCACTGCTTGAAGCCCTCTGGCCCTGCAGCCAGAGGAAGACATGAGCAGCAGGAGGCTCTGATGCAAAACCAACAGGCAAGCAGGGATGGTGCTCCCACACCTTCCCTGCTGGGATTAATCATTAATAAAATGCAGGTAAATCCCAGAGCCTGTGGTAAAACACAGACCCAGCCTCTCCATGTGTGCTCCAGTCCTGGGCACACTGGAATTAGGACACTAATTTGGACACTGTGTCACCAAGGGGGACATCAGCACATTGTCCCCTGGTGCAACAAGGGAGTTTCTAGGCAGAATTAAGGGAAATGTAAAGAGATATAGGAAAATATAAGGAAAATCCAGTCCTGACTCATGCCTGGCAGCTGAGTGCAGCTCTGTCCCAGTCAGAAAAACCCCAAATAGGTTTGGAGGTGCCAGGAATTCATGACACTCACGCAGCGACTTTGCCAGGTGTCAGCCCAGCTCCCAGTCCTCTCATGTGACAAAACCAGCTCCCCCAGACCAAGGCGGGGACATCCTTGCAAGCCCAAAGCTGCCACAGCCACCTTTTGGCACGAAGCCACCTCCCCTCTGGGCAGCATCGGCCGTAGCACCCCACCTCTGAATCACCCCAACAATCACCTCCTCCCACTTACATCCCCATTGCCAGGACTGGCCTGGAGCGAGGACCAGCACGTCGAGACCCGGGTACTCACCAGCAGCCAGGGAAAGCCTCTCCCCTCGCAGGCAGGGGCGTTGCTAAGTGTAATTGAAAATGAATTGGCGCTCAGCGAACCCCCGGTGATTTTATGGCCGGAGCGCGGGTGGAGAGGGGATGCCGGTGGAGAAGGACTCTTCCCTGTGCCGAGGAGGGAAAGGGAAGAGGAGCAAGGCTGGAAGGAGCGAGCGCTGAAGGGGTGGGAAGGTGGCTGGATGTGCGGGGGGCTGGCCACCAGCCTCGTGGAAAATTAAATTGCACTTGAGGGTAAATTGTATTAGGGAATAGCGGCCGCACCGCGCCAGCCTGCGGCCATTTGGGTAATTAGCCCAGGGACCCCCAGGCTCGTGGCAGTGCCGGGAAGGGGTGACCCCATCAGAGAAGGCACCTCGGGGGCTTGGACTGGGGCCTCCAGGACAGCCTGTCCCACCTGTGAGTGTGGCCACAGCAGTTCGATGCTCCCGCTGTGCAGGGCTGAGCGGGGACTGTCCCCAAGTCATCCTGAGAGGGGGACAACGCGGGGGACACTCCGAGCCCTGCAGCAGCCCCTCTGTGCCCTGCACTGGGGCTGCCCAGATGTTGGAGGGGGACACCCGGGTGCCACAGGCCGGGAGAGCGGGGGCCGGGAGGATTGGGACTGCACCAAACAGGATTACGGAAAGTCTATTTACTAGACTCTCTTTTTCCTGCGTGCACAGCAGCTTTAGGCTGCGGGCCTGTCGGGGATGCTAATCTGGGCATCCCGCTAACCCCCTTCCGGCAGCGCCCACCTCCCCAGCCCTAATCTCCCTCCACCTGCTGCACCCCCTGCCCACCCCACCGAGATATTTTGGGGCTGAGGTGACCGCGGGCAGCCCCCCATCGCAATCTCTCAGTCCCACACCAAGGAGCAGCTGGCGGGGAAGGGGGTGCCGGGGGTGGTTATTGATGTTGGGGGTGAACCCCCCAGGGAAATCAAAGAGAAGGAGGCAGCAGGGCTGCAGCGATGAGACCTTCCCCATCCATCACCCGGCTCGGGAGAGCCAGCCCCGCTCCATGCCGGGACCAGGCGCTGAGCCCCGGTTAAGGGACAGGGCCAAGGCGAGTGGGGCAGAGGTGGCAGGACAGGGGGAGCAGCCTCACAACGCCTGGAGGCGTCACCACGCACAAACATCGAAGGAAGGATGGAGAGAGACAGTTCACGGGCAGGTGAGGAAGGGCTGGAGAAGCAAGAGCTCCTGGAGCCAGGGCAGCAGCAGAGCTGGGCCCCCTCCTTGCTTCCCACCTGGGCAAAGTGAAGATATCAAGAAAAAGGCTCCAAATCGGATTGACACCCCCCCTCCCCCTTAATAAAGTTTATTATCGGCCGGGCTCTAATCCTTTTAAATCCCCCACGCGGGGGGATGGGCTGGGATTAGGGGAGGGCAGCGTAATCCCAATGAATTTGTTACAGGGGGATTTAGACAGTGCTGGGAGAGCAGATGGCCCCGGCCCTGGCTCTGGAAAACAACCATTTTCCTTAATGATTCCTAACAAGGATAAAAGGGCAGAGAGAATCGGGGACAGGCACAGGGGCCCACACCCA